>MU968480.1:28366024-28767172 GCA_034641835.2 Pinus albicaulis
CTTTTGTATCTCGGGGCAGCAGAATCTACCATTGGTATGGTTCTAGTTCAGGAAGATGATGCTCTTTCAGAGCATGTTATTTAGTACCCTAGTCAAGGCCTGGTAGGACCTGAACTCCGGTACTCTCTGATAGAAAATATTGCTTTGGAAGCTATCCATGCAGTGCAGCGGCTAAGACATTTTATTCTTCTTCTAAAAACCTATGTTTTGGTAGCATTCAATCCATTTCAATTTGTTCTCAGTAGGCGAGTAATTGGGAGCAAATACAATCGATGGATTGTGATTTTGCAAGAATTTGATATTGAGTTTATGTCTTGCATGTCCAAGAAATCATTGGTTTTTGCAGAATTGATTTATGATTGTCCCTATGGAGAAGAGATGGTTTATGATGAATCCTTCCCAGATGAGCATATTTTTCTCATTTCTTCATAGGATCCTTGGTATGGGGATCTCATAGTATATCTCCAGACTGCAAAGTTTCCCTCAAATTTTTCGAAAGATGAGCGCCATAAGTTACGTCACTTGGGAAAAAGTTACTTGATCGTTGGTGACACTTTGTATCGTCATGGGGTTGATTTAATCCTTAGGTGGTGCTTAACTCTTGAGTAAGCTAAGGTTGTGCTAAATGATTACCACAATGGAGCTTGTGGTGGTCATTTATCTGGGCTTGCTACAACCCAAAAAATTCTGCATGCAGGATACTTTTGGCCTTCGATTTCCAAATGTTGTATGGAGGAACTCAAAAAGTGTCATCTGTGTCAAGTTTATACTCGAAATATGCACGCTCATCCTACTTTTCTCTTTCCTTTCATCACTGTCAGCCCCTTCACAAAGTGGGGTATTGATTATACTACTTGTAACATACCATCGGCTAAAGGTCACAAGTACATTATTGTAGCCGTAGACTACTTTACAAAGTGGGTCAAGGCTATGCCTACTTTTGGGAATGATGGTGAGACAAAAGCTCTTTTCCTCTTCAATCAAGTCATTTATCACTTTGGTATTTCCAAAGATATTGTCATTGATCATGGCAGTCAATTTCAAAACAACATGATGGCTGAATTGGCTCTGAAATTAGGTTTTCGGCGAGAGCACTCATCTCTGTATTATCCTCAATCCAATGGGCAGGTGGAAGCCATTAAAAAATACTTGAAGACCATTCTTCAATGGACAATTGATAAAGCTCAATATGATTGGCACATTATGTTGTATCCTGGACATTTGGCATACCGGATGTCAGTTAAAACTTCAATTGGTTTTACTCCGTTTCAACTAGCTTATGGGTTGGAATCTATCTTTCCCATTGAATGTGAAATTCCTTGTCTTAACTTAGTTGTAGAGCTTCTTCCTGACACCTCTAGTCTCAAATAATGCCTCCTTCACCTAGAACATCTCGATGGGCAGCGTCGAGATGCCGCCACGATGAATGAGGCACATAAGAAACGGATTAAGGTTCAGTATGATAAAGTGGTCAAACATAGGGTTTTCCTCGAAGGAGACCTTGTCTTGGTTTATGCACAAGAGAAGGATGCCCTAGGAGTTGGCAAGTTTAAATCCATCTGGTATGGCCCCTTCATCATTAAAATTGTCCTAAAAAAAGGAGCTTATGTCTTGGTTGATTTTGACGGGAATGAGTTGGTGGAGCCCAGAAATGGGCTCTATTTGAAAAATAACTATGCCTAGGCTTTGGCCTAGCATCTTTCTTTTGTATATATATATATTTTTTTTTTTACATATCTATTTTTTGGTTTTTGATGTGATTATGATGCATTTCATCTACTTTGGCAGGTTGTGTTGGATGTCATGAGTCATTTTGGTTTTGTTGATGGTGCTAGTAGACATACCCGGAACATGGCTTCCGTGGCTTGGGTACTTCATTATCCATCCAGTTAGTTGTTGGTTTCAAGATGTGTCTGCATTGATCCTGCTTCGAACAACGTAGCAGAATACACTACAGTGGTTTATCTACTCTCGGAAGCAATATCTTCTGGTTTTGATTCGTTAGTAGTGTTCTTGGACTCCCAACTGGTGGTTTCACAGTTGAACAACACATATCAGGTTCTAGACCCATTTTTGCACTGATTATTTTTTAGGGTTCGGTTTGTTATAGAGATAATTTCAATTCATAAAATTCATTCATATTCCTCGAGCTAATAATTGGATGGAAGACTTATTGGATAATCAAGCAATTGATTGGCATATTCATCATTCAACATTTTAATCAATATATCAAATACATCATCTATTTTTCATACATTTGAGTCATCACATCACATAAATCGCTGTGTGTATATATATATATCAGTCGAGTGTTAAAAAATATAAAAAATTTGGACCCATATGTCCTACAAAATCTGGGATTAAGCCCTATCATTTTCAGTATCAAAAATATATTACAGTCATTTGGTAAAATCTATACATCTAATCCTATGGTCCCTACCCAATATTCATATTCCTATAGAACACGATAGTAGTAGGTACACGGTGGAATAAATGCACCCACTCTCATGGTACTTCCACTACCTGTCTTTGGATAGCCTCTTGTAAGTCCTCTATTGCAGACATAGACACTTGGTGAGTCAAACTCTCCAATTTCCTCTAAATGGCATGGAGGGTCCTACCCGAGTCTTCAACATTCACCTCACCTCTGCGGCCTTATGCCTTAGGTACCCTTCAGGTCTAACTGGTCCCATATCTGCATCATGATCATCATAATATTGTAATTCATTTGAGTCCAATAAAAATATATATATATATATATATATATTAATTTTCATATTTTGAAAAAATCCAAAAAAATCATATTATCAAAAATAAAAAATAACAATCTCATTGATTGCAACCCATGTTGCACCGGGTGGAAGAAATGGATCTGGATCACTACAAAAATCCATCCTAGCATAGGGATAATCCTACATAGAGATAACTTGTTCATCCCACCATTAGAAGAACTCGTCATCCCATGTGGTCTGGGGAACTTCACTTCCCCCCAATCTCTTCATTAGGTCAGCCCACCGGGCTATTCTTGGATCTCTAGGGCTGCTGATGGTAGAAATCACTTTGGGATGAAGCCCTGGAATCCTCTCAAAGAACAATGTCAGTAAGATGGTTCCATATCCAAAAATTTTAGTTTTAACCTTTCGGATCGAAGTGAACTGTCTCTTCATGTTGCTCAGCAAGGCTGTGCACCAATCAAAGATGTGAATCAAGCATTCTACCACAATACTCATCTAAGTCCTGGATGCCTGATATAGAGAAGCAGATCCTGCTACCCTATCGATGGTAAAAAGGATAATTTTCATGTATAATGCTTTCAAATCTTTGATTGCAATTTGAGTCCCTACTTTTTGAGACCCCTATACATAATAGACATGGACATAGTCTTCCATAGTAAGCCCTTCGAAAGGATTTTTGTGAAAATCTACTGGATCTCCTCTCCGTGAGAGACTAGTAATGAAGTATATGCCTTCCACCTCTATACGTATAGGCATTTGATCTATCATGAATTAGTCTTCCTTCGGTTCCCAATGATCCACCAACATTTGGAGCAACTAGACATTACTTTTCATATTTGGCATTTTGAAGAATTCGAGCAATCCATAATTTTGAAGGATATCGAGAAAATTTTGATCCTCCATTTCTTCATTATCAATGGTACTATGCTCACACTCCCTCCAACTTATGGACACCCTAAAAAAATTCATCAATTCATTCATTAGGTTCATATTTTAAATTTTCGGTCTACACATGTATGACTTACTTTACACATAGTCGCATATCATATGCAGGTTCATCCAAATGAACCCACATATGCGCAGAGGGTTTCATCAAAACAAAGGTTTCCTATAGCCAACTTTCAAAAAATTTCGCTTAAAATGGAGTGAAATTGATGGAAAATATGAATTAGGAGCCTACCTGACTATTTCCATGTGATTTGATGGTTGATTGCTCCTATTCTGAGAAGGGGAATTTTTTCTCCAAAAGTTGCGCCTCCACTTCTACAATGTGAAAATGATCCAAATATGAGGTGAATGGTTTATTTCTACCCAAAATTTGGAAACTTTTTTCCAAATTTCTTTATGCTTATTTTTAAAATCTGTCTCAAGCTGTATAAACGTGTTGCTTGTAAGTTTTGGTAAAGGTATTATTTCAAGGAAATTTTACTAGAGTTGAGATTTTTTCTGGTTTCTTCGGATCCATGACCGTTGACCTGTCATGGCAGGTATATGATTCTGAGCTGGCATATAGGTTAGGGAATCTTCTTTCCATTGCATTATGCATACTAGCCTCCATTCTGATCACTTTTCGTAGGGTCGATACCATATCTTCATGCATATTTAACCCATTTCACCCACTTCTTTTTTAATCATGACTTGGTGGTAGAGCCTTCTTGTAATATCCCAAAATGGGATCTGCTAGCAAGGCCTGACTAGAAAATGCATTTTCCAGTAATGGATTCTATAGGATTTGAAATCAGGACCTGGATCCCTTAGAAAAATGTGTCTAAGTCTCTAATCCAAGAGGAGGCTCTAAATAAATATCTCTAGGTTGGTTAAATAGATCTCCCACACCTAGATGTCTTCAAAAAGTGCCTGATGAAGGGACTGCAACAGTGCATGAACATACCATGGAATGACAATGTTATTATTAGGAGCTGTGAGACATGAAGATACAAATAACCTTCCCTTTGATATTATAGCAGAAAATGTGTACAATGCTTTGAGGAATTAATCACTCAAGCTTGGCTATGAAAGCCTCAATAGGAAATGTACAAGAAATTATGAAAGCACTGCTACACAGGAAATACATAAGGCTATAGAAGCATAGTCTAATAGAGACACTGAAACATACAAAATGATAATATAATTATTTGAAAATATCGAGCTCAAGAAATATGGGGGAGAAAGCTCTCAACCCCTTAAAATAACAATACAAAAATCCTCAAGATGATTTGCTACAATATAGATACAAATGGAAAATCTGCAGAAATGCTTGAGTTGCTAGGTAGTAGCTGCAACTCAGAAAATAACTAGAGATGGTTGAAGATGATATAAAATCTGAAATAAACCACCTCCAATAGATCTCTCAAGTGATAGGTTGATCGTATCCCTGAAGAACTCTTCCTCTAAGATGATGGTGCAAGCCCCCACTACAGGTACTCATTGAAATAACGTAGTCTAGAGAAGGGACTACATTTTATAGGATGGGAGATGCTTGGCCTGATGACAAGATATGAAATAATCTCTAAAAACTTTTTCACTAACCTTCCTGAGGAATAGGATCTCTCTCCTCTAAAATATGAGCCAAGTAATGGCGTTGTGGAACACTCCACTGCAACACCCAGCAACACTACGTTATACTTTAGCAGAAATAACGCAGTGATTGAAAGGAGTGGATTTGGCCTTGAGCCAAGATGTGGAGAAATGAAGTGCAATCCTTCAAGAGGTTTCTCAAGAAGGAGAGGAAATCCTAAACAGGAATCCCTCGTGCTAAACAACACTGCAACTCAGCTGAACAACCGGAGACTGCAAATAGTCTAATTAGACAAATAATCATAAACTCAAAGATGTATCACTATGGCTGCCTCTTCCTCCTTTTATGCAAGTGAATGTCTCTTTTCCCTGGACCCCACACCTTAGGGTTTCTTCCACAAATAATCTCTCTCCCTCTCAAACTGCGTTGTCTTCCAAAGCAAGCTACACCTCTTAGGCAGTGTTGTTGACTTGGTCAAACTTGACCTTGTCCTCATGCATTTGCCCCTTTTCACACTGGAAGGTGCAAAATAAAGCTGTTGCATTGGTTCAATTAACACTATGAGGGATTTATTCCTAATTATGGGTCTCTTTACTCATTTTATTCACCTCCTAGATGATATAAGCAAAAAATATTATTCCAATTTGCTACTTGCAAATTTTGGAATATTGCAGTCCTCCCCTCTCAAATATTGCTTCTCCTCAAGCAAGTGCAAGGATAGACTGAATTCTTCTCTTCTCCTCTCCCTGTAGCATCCATGTATGATGATCTCCTCCAAGTGAAGTGAAGCTATCTCATCAATCAAGTCTCCACATTGCTCCTCCTCATCATGCAAGTCAACTATCAAGCCATCATCATGTAAAGGTGAAATACTCAAGAGGATAGAAAAGTGATGTCTAGAGGTCCCCTTGAGGAATAGGATATGAAATCGAATGGAAAATATCTCTCCCATATGGATCCTCCATCCCCAAGCTATTAGACATGCAATGTGAGTCACCTGCCAACTAGGAAACTCCTGAAAACTGTCCTCCACCTCTGGCTCCGGCAAAGTACGTGGGCTGAAATTTTGCACATGGTAGACAATGTAGCCTACCCCACGTTGTCCATCTCTTATCTTATGATAAGTGTAGAGTGTTGAATGATCTTGGGGTACAATAAGGTTTCCCTCAAGTGGTAGGATGAGGATGAGATCTTCAAAGACCTCTCCTCCAACACTACTAATCATGTTGGCCCAAATATCCCCATATATCATGAGTTGGATATCATCATCATATGTCATCTCATCCATCATATGGCTCACCTCATATGGAAAAAAATCTGTTGCTCTAGTGTCCATACCATCTCCCATGCTCCCTTTAGGATATGTATTTCAAAAAGTGTGGGAGGATTCTCCCTCAAAGGACACATTCACCCAATGTGTCTTTCTCCCAAGCATGCTCCTCATAAAGATAGAAATAATAGAGCCATAGGGAGCAAAAATGAGAAACATGCTTGCTGCCATATGTAACAAATGAGAAGGAAAATGGTCCCTCAAGTGCAACCAACACAGCTTGACCCTCAACTACAATAGAGACTGATAAAATATATGGCTTCTCAACCACTTGCCTACTGCTCCAATCTCCTCATAAGTATGAAGGGAGTGAATGATGTAAGGTGTACAATGAGCATGTCCTCCATAATATCTCTCTTCCCCAATTCCTCCTAGGGAATGGCCATCATTCATGATTATGGCCTTAACTAAACCATGAGGTATAGAAAAAATAATGCTCCTCCTTGGAGCATCATCCTACACAATGTATGGTTAAGGGATGCATATATAAATTATAAAAATAATCATGTAAACAATAATGAATACCCTTACCATATCTTCTGCTCATACAAAGGGAGTGGCTCATAAATGAGTCTCCTATCATCCTCAAATAGAAACAAGGTAGCTATGCTAACTCATCCAAAGAGTTATGTCTCTCCTCCATATCCACATGACCTATGCATCTCATCATATGCTGATATATCTCCTCCTCAAAACCCTTCCAAAAATACCCCTCCATGATGGTGCGGTATGCTCTCATATTAAAAGTTGGTCCGAAAAGGAAATCCTCATGAGCTGCTTGTAGCAACTTCTCCTTGAGCTTGGAAGCTCTAGATAAGAAGATCCTACCATGATAAAAGATGACCCCATCTCTGATTGAATACCCTTCCTCAAGCAACTAGCCTTCCAATATCATACAAGTAAAAATATTCTTGGAGTAATCCACCAATAGCTGGGATTTCCAATATGGATCTATCCTCCATAGTGACAACATTCATGATCTCTCATGAAGAACATATGTCATATGGTCATCCTCTTCTTTGACATCTCCCATGCCAAAGATGCACATTGGAAGGCTGTTGTCCTTCCTCTGATGCTTCTGCCATAAAGAAGAATTTGAAATGTGAGTGGGTAAAAGTGATGTTGAGATAATGCCTCTCTCCTCTTTGAGTCTACCCAAGACTCTCAGTTCTGTACCCAAATTTCCCAAGGCCTCCACCCTCCTAAAATAAATGAGTGGTGCCTCAACATGTGAAGCATCCATCCTCCTCTGCTAATCCTGTGGAATCCCCAGAAAAATGTCTCCATGTAATGAGAGATCATCATCAAGAGATGACTGCATATATGAATGAACAAATCTGTCCATGCCCTCACTACGCAATCCAGTCTTCTCCTCAGGTGCATCAACCTCATGAAGTGAATATGGATTTTCAAATCTCATCTCATGATACTGGTTCTCCTCCGTTCCTTCTCCTTTTGTATCCATGGCTCCACACCTCCTCAACAATGGCACATGAGTTGTGCCTTGATCTCCATACATGAGATCCTGGGGACTTCCTTGCAAAGATGCAAGAATCCCTCTACCTAGAGTAAGAGCTCCTCCTTCCTCTACATGAGGCACTAGATAATCTCTATATGGAACACTGTGGTTGCCCTCAATCTCTACAACATGAATGGGAAACCTTCCAATGATTCGATACCTCTTTGAAAAAGAGATCTCCATGCTCCCTTGCTTAAGGATGTGAGAATAAAGTCTTCCTTCTGGCAAGGTATGGTGAAAGTTTTCAGCCTCCTCCATGGTTTTCTGAAGTGGAATTTTGTTTTCATGCAAGGGTTTTGTTTGAGTGCCCTTTTTTAGCTCCATCATGTGTGTCTCATGAATCCTTCTATCAAATATTTTCACTAATGCCTTAGTGAAACTTGAATAAGATGCAATGTTTACATTTTTCAAAGGAAAGGATTCAAAGATCCACCAAGCATAAGCCTTACCTCTCAAATGCATCGCTGCAACGTTGATGGCCTCATCTTCTCGAATGTGGTGCTGTTGCAAGAAGGTTTCTAACTCCTCCACCCAATCTTTGGCTGAACATGTAGGTGAACCTTCAAAGGTAGATAGAAGAAATCTATCTTGATGCTCTCTTCCTTTCACCTTCATCTTGAAAAAATTTGAATAACTGAGATGATCTCAGAATTTCTAAGTTTGAAACTCATACTCTTTCAAGAAATCAGTAAGGGTTTCCCTCCTAGCAACCTCTTCTTCTCTATCCATCTCTCTTCCGGCAATCTTGGACATGTGACTACTCTATGTATTAGGGTGTGTGACTGCTGGCTCACACTCCTCATATAACAATCTAGAGTTTGCTTTAGATTAAAACTCTTTTGGAGATCCTTCATACATCTCTCTCTGGGTGATCTTGAAATATTCATGAATATTATGTATAGATTTAGGAAGAATATTTGTAAGCTTAACCCCTTTTTCTTCTCCAAAAGATGGAGTCTTTTTCCTGTTCATCTCTCTGTCTCCTTCTTGATGAGAATAGAAAGTGCAGGGTCCTTCCTCTTCTTTATTCTTATCCTCCTTGCAGAATTTCTTCATGGATATAAAATATGATGAGATAAAACCCATCCTCTTCAATATTCTAATTTCCTTGGGTTGAGACTCACAGGCTGAGCCAAGAAAGTTGCTTTGATACCACTGTAATATCCCAAATTGGGATCTGCTAGCAAAGCATGACTGGAAAACGCATTTTCTAGTAATGCCTACTACAATATTTGAACCTAGGACCTGGATCCCTTATAAATATGTGTATAAGTCTGGAATCCAAGAGGATCCTCCAAAGAAATCCCTCTAGGTGGATTAAATGGATCTCCCACACCTAGATGTCTTCAAAAAGTGCCCGATGAAGGGACTGCAACAATGCATGAACATACCATGGAATGATAGCGTTATTATTAGGAGCTGTGAGACATGAATATACAAATAGCATTCCCTTTTATATTATAGAAGAAAATGTGTACAATTATTTGAGGAATCAACCACTCAATCTGGGCTATGAAAGCCTCAATAGGACATGTACAAGAAATTATGAAAACATTGCTACACAGGAAATACATAAGGCTATACCAGCGCAGTATAATGGAGACAATGCAACATACAAAATGATAATATAATGATATGACAATATTGAGCTAAAAAATATGGGGGGAAAGCTCTCAACCCCTTAAAATAACAATACAACAATCCTCAAGAGGATTGGCTATAATATAGATACAAATGGAAAATATGCAAAAATGTCGGAGTTGCTGGGTAGTAGCTGCAACTCAAAAAATAACTGAGATGGATGAAGATGATGTACAATATAAAATAAACCTCCTCCAAAAAATCTCTCAGGTGATAGGCTAATCCTATCCCTGAAGAAATCTTCCTCCAAGATGATGGTGCAAGACCCCACTGCAGGTACTCATTGATATAACGCAGTCTAGAGAAGGGACCGCGCTATCTATGATGAGAGATGCTTGGCCTAATGCCAAGATATGAAAATAAGCTTTGAAACGTTCCTCAATAACATTCCCAAGGAATAGGAGCTCCCTCCTCTAAATGATGATCCAAATAATGGTGTTGTGGGACCCTCCACTACAACACCCAGCAACACTACATTATACTTCAGCAGAAATAACGCAGTGACTGAAAGGAGTGGCTTTGGCCTTGAGCCAAGATGTGGAGAAATAAAATGCAATACTTCAAGAGGCCTCTCAAGAAGGAGAGGAAATCCTAAACAAGTATCCCTCATGCTAAAAAACATTGCAACTCAGCTGAACATCCGGAGACTGCAAATAGTCTAGTCAGACAAATAATCATAAACTCAAAGATGTCTCACTATGGCTGCCTCTTCCTCATTTTATGGAAGTGAATGTGTCTTTTCCCTGGACCCCACACATTATGGTTTCTTCCACAAAGAATCTCTCTCCCTTTCAAACCTCACTATCTTCCCAAGCAAGCTACACCTCTTAGGTAGCGTTGTTGACTTGGTCAAACTTGACCTTGTCCTCATGCATTTGCCTCTTTTCATACTGGAAGGTGCAAAATAAAGCTGCTCCATTGATCCCTTTCACACTATGAGGGATTTATTTCTAATTATGGGACTCTTTATCCATTTTATTCACCTCCTAGATGATATAAGAAAAAATTAATATTCCAATTTGCTACTTGAACATTTTGGAATATTGCACTTCTTTTACATGGGCTTCCTAGCTTCCTAGTTAGTTCCTCACTAGAATTTTTCACCCATCCTACAATATGTGTAGGCTTGGGAGTCCTCTTTAGTTCCGCCATGATATATACGTTGAAGATGCATTCTTATTCTTCTTCGGTACCATTTTTTCTGGCCATTACCCTAGAGGATCCCTTTTTGTTGGTTGTCAAGTTTTATTTATGCATTGCATATTGACCACTTATTGATCTTGGCCTTTAGCCGGCTTCATTTTGGACTCAATTTTTAAGCCATATTTTGACCTTGACTTTCAGCACAAGTTAACCATGCAATCACTTAGCTGTCGTGACTTGACACCTTGCTACCCATGGATGGAACACTCCTTTGAGTATCACTGACCAATTTCTGCCTCCTTACATTGCACATAGGATTGATCCTATCCTTAGACCTACTGCATCTATTTTATAATACTCGTTATATCCATTGTACTATAAAAATTTTTATTCTTTTTCAAGCTTTGAATATGAAAAAGAAAAAAAAAATATGTGAAAAAGAGTGGTAACGAGATATTGCTTCATATTTTGATGGCAACTAGAGTGTCAGTTTTGTCGCCCTTGAACAAAGCACAAATAACTATGTCTTTCCTTCATTTGGGATGGTTTTAGTTTTGAATTAGGAGAAGCCATAACCTTGTTTCATGTGTCATTTCTCCCCCACTTGGTTATCTCTTCCAATCATATGGAGGGTTTTTTCATGCCTCTTGCAAGACAAACTTATACAAAATTACCATCTGCTGCCATAGTCAATATGAGTCGTGCTTTTGTTCAAGGGAAGTTAACATGAGTCAGCCTATCTACGGTGTTTCTTGACTCATTTTTCAGACAGCCTTCCCAATCTTGTCAGTGTCTTGTTCTATCACATCAGATATTTGGTCCAATGCTCGTGCTAGTTTGAGAAGGTCTCCATTGACTTCTTGCTGGTAGGTTTGTCTCTTATTGAGTACAACATCTTGCTCTGAGAGGAAATGTAGAATTGCACCCTGGCACTATTTACATCATTGATAGGTGACCTTGTGCTCAACATTTGATCATCATCATGGGTCTTTGACTGAGTGGTTTCCCTTGTGTTCGACATCACCTTACATTATCACACCTGGGATTCGTGTAGTACCTGTATTTCCATTTGAGCCTATCAGTGGACATATCACCTCTTTCTCAGCTTTCATTATTGTTTTTGTTGGGAAAAATACTGAGAGGGGGGGAGGGGGGGGGGGGGGGGGGGTGAATCAGTATTTAGGGCATACTCAAATATTTTTACTTTTTCTTACTTCAAAACCCATACGCTACTTTTTTGAACCAGATCGCGTATACATGCGGATATCCTTCATAAAACTCGCGTATACACAGAGATCTAATTATGCCATTAATTATTTACTTAGTTCTATGCAACATTCATTCTTTTCATGATTAGATAACAGTAAGCATGTGCAGTAATAACCGAATAAACCATCACACATAAGCATCACACATGAACACAAGGATTTTTAGGTGGAAACCCAAGTCAGTAGAAAACCACCGCTGCCATTGTCTCAGCCTTCAATATTTTATTATAAAGAAAACATCTTACAACTATGTATTGGAACAGACTCATACCAGTACATAGGTACCCACTTGCGCTCGTTTACCAGCCTCTCCTGGAAGGGAGCTACGACCCCCTACTCTCGTTTACCAGCCTCTCCTGGAAGGGAGCTATGACCCCCTTCTCTTGTTTACCAGCCTCACCTGGAAGGGAGCTACAACCCCCTGACTGAAGGCTACAACCCTCAGCACCACCATGGACCACGTTTCATCAATTTTCACACTAGACCCACTCCACACATTTAAGCTCAATCATACGTCAAAACTGATTCAAACAACCCAGATCTGTAGAATACATCATTAACAGATAGCAATAACACAGCAGAAAAGATCAGACATTTCATTCCATAGACTTCAGCAAACCCTAGTTTTCATATGCGCTTTCCTTTCATTGATCCCGCGTATATATGTGCCTTCATGCATATAAACCCGCATATACATTTGCACATACTTCAGAACTAGTTTCGCAACCCATACGCGCTTTCTCTTTATCAAACCCGTGTATATACGCACTTTCTATGTTACAAACTAGCATATAGATCTTCAAACATTATAGAGTAGCATACTTCTTCAGATCAGATATTCAGTTCAGATTTTACCCTTTACTTTAGACAAATGTTCGCCTCATCTCAGATCTAAACATTCCACAAACAGATCTAGAAGATACAAATGCATTTCAGATCTAGATTCCCTTCTTCATCATTCTCTTCATAGGTGCATCACAGATTCATATCTATCATCAAATTGTTACCCTTTCCTTTCAGACATACTTCAGATTGAAGTATTCATTCAAACCCAAACACATGCATACCCCATTTGCACAATGATTTTCTTCTCCTTATATAGATTTAGCCTTTGAGAATACCATGAGCCAAAACCATATCCCTTCCAACAGTATTCCTAGACGAGATCAATTAGAGATACCAGCGCTCAATACAATGGGTCAATACCATGGTAGTAACCCCTGGTTTTTCATATTTAGAGCCCATTTGACCATACGTGACTTGGCACATTATTTCCCACCTGCATACGCTACTTCTATTAAGCAAACCCGCGTATTCCTTATGACATACACTTTTCATCATTACTCTTGCTCATACTGATATTTCTTTCTTCTACAACTTCAGTACTACTTGCAGAACATCAGATTTACATCATTAATTAGTATATCAAATCAGTTTCCATCAATTACAACTTCATCAAGTAGGTTTCCATCATCTTCTTCAAGTGTTGCCATCATCTTCATCTAGTGGGTTGCCATCAAGGACAACACATTGCATCATATTGCCAACAATCCCCCCCTTTGGACTTGATGGCAACCATGATGGTGTTTGATCACCACAACAGATACATTAAGCATAATGATATTCTACCCTTATTCAAACACCATGTCACTCTCCCCCTTTGACATCAAGGGCAAAGGGCTGATCAAAACCAACACAAGGTAGAAAGAAGAGTGCGGTAGATCTGATGTGTACTGAAGTTACCATGCTCCCCCTGAGTTCATGTTGAATCTTCAAACATATTTTTCAATGAAGTACATGACTTTATGACCTTCCTATCACCAAGGACTCATCAAAGATCCAACCAAGTGGATTTACATATGAGACTCAAATACCCAACCAAGAGGGTTTACACATTTTGACTCAAGTACCCAACCAAGTGGTTTTACACATTTTGACTAAGTCCTTACACGACTAAATATTACAATTTTACATCATAGGTCTCAACATGACCTTTTCATCAAATTACAAATATGAATTTTTATGACTAAAACCAGAAAGACCTCAAGAGAGAGATCATATTTCAGAACCATCATAATGCCAACAATGCATTATACTTAGCAAGGCTAATGCTCCCCCTAAAAATGTGCAACCAAGCATCCTTTCTATATGACCAAGGCTCCTCCTTAGCTTGCGCAATCTGAAACTCTTTCAACAGCCAGTTATCAGTAACAATCTCTGCATGATCTATCCTTATCTCTGAATCATACGACTTCCATCTCATCCATGTGTGAAAGAAAAGAACTTTCTTAAGCAAACAGGGCTCATCCACAATCTCATCACAGGAAACCATGTAACATGTCATCATCATTTAGAACTGAGAAATAAGCAGATACAGTGCCAATAATACAATCATTAATAGTCAGACTATTGCTCCCCCTGAACCTGTGCTCTTGATCTTCAGCTGTCATACAAATTTTCTGATCATAAATGCATACACAACTATCTCCACTGTAACTCACGTGTATACGCAGCTTTAGTTCACTGAACTCACGTATGGAAAGTGAAGCATTGAACACTTCACATTCCTTCATCTCCCCCTGAGTTTGTACCACCTGTACCTGTCTTATTCACATTAGATGCTCTGTCAGAAACAAACATAACCAGAATAACAAAACCAACTGTGAGAATCATCATGCATTGCTCCCCCTGCGATGATACATTACTAATCCCTATAATGTATCTCACATCTCTCCTGCAGTCATTCAGAGAAGTAAGCTTTAGAAGCGGATGACTGCTATAGGGTCAGTATTCCTTACGTTTCTGACTGGTCGTCCTTCCTTTTCCAGCTTTGCTTCAGATTTCTAATTGTGTGTTGGAAATTATCCAATTTCTTAGATCTGTTCATCCTACATTATTTTTCCACATGTCCATACTTGTTACAAGCATAACATCTTATATAACTAGAGAAGTAAGCATAAGGATCATAGTGTGTTTCTCTGTTCTTCCTTCTATTGCAATCAGCTGCTTTATGACCATACTTGTTGCATGAAAAGCAATATCCCTTGAAGCAACCAGAGTAACTTTCTGAATAGAATATATTTGACTATGACTGAAATGATCTGGTTCTGCAATTTGCTGCAACATGCCCATAATTATGGCATTTCAATCATTCAAAATTATTGATACTTCTATAGTTAGGAGCAAAATATTTCCTTTGAGAATTCATAATTGTTGGTTGCCCTTTTGTCTCTTTCACTACTTCAGGTTTTTCTTTGACATCCTTTGAATCTTTAGCACTTCCTTGTGAACTAGATTCTCCGTTAACTGTTTCATGAAAACCTAGACCAAGTTTAATAGAGGGAGACCTTTGACTACTAACAATATTGTCCAAAATCTTAGTACTATCTTGAAAGCTCAAAAGTTTATCCTTTTCTTCTAATTTACGTTTGAGAATGTTTACCTCAACTTCCAATCTTTGGCATTGCTTCTTCATATTTTATTCGACCCTTTTTCCTTCTTCTACTTGATCAGTCAAATTTAGAATCTCTTCTTTCAACCCATTTTCTTGATCTTCAAAAGTTTGTAAGAGTTCTTCCTTCTTCTTATTCGATGATTCGATATTTTCTTTCAGAGAGATGATTTCTACTTCAAGTTCTTCATTCTTCTTATTTGATATTTCCGAATCTTCTCTGAGCGAGATGATTTCAGCTTCAAGTCTTGAATTCTTCTTGTTTGATGTTTCGAGGTCTGCATTTAGATCGTTGATTTCTGCTTCTAGTCTTTTCATTCGATTGGATGCATAAGCATGCAACCTTTGACACTTGTCTACCTGTCCATTCAACATTTCTATTTTTTCTTTCATTCTAGAGATCATCTCATCGTAAATAGATTCTTGTCTTTTAGATGCTCTCTTTTGTTCTTCAATTTTGATCTTGATAGCTTCCTCTAGATCCAAAACATTACTTTCATTATCTTCACCATTGCATGCACAAGAAAGTGAATCACAAGAACAATTATCAATACCTATTTTATCTTCTTCATTTTCTGCTGCATATGTTTTCTGAGATATCTCCTTTTCAGTAGCCTTCTTCTTTTGCTTCTTTGCCATGAGCACTTGTAGATCTTGGTCAAAATCTTCTTCATCCACATCATTCTCTTCATTTTTATAATAACTCTTTCTCTTTTCAAATTGTTTCCCTTTACCATGATTTTCTTCATAAGCACATTTAGCAGCATAATGACCAACTCTTCCACAACCAAAACATTTGAAGGGAAGCTTACCTTTGAATCGTCCAGTTCCTAGTTGGAGTTTTCTCACAAAATTTGCTTCTTCTTCTTCAGATATATAATTTGATTCCTTGACATCTTCCTTTCCTTTTCCTTTTGCACAAGCCTTAAACGCAGCTTCTTTGATTTGAGAGGGACCTCCTTGTCTCATTTCATAAGCAGTCAGAATACCATGAAGTTGAACAATAGTAAGAGTTTGTAGATCTTGCCTTTCTTCAATAGCTGATACTTTTGCTCAAATTTTGAAGTCAAAGATCTTAAGACTTTTTCCACCAGAGTAGTATTGGTTATGGTTTCACCCAAACTTCTGATACGATTTACAATATCATCTAGACGTAAAAAGAAACTGGCAATACTCTCATCACTATGCATCTTCAAATTTTTATATTCAATTCTGAGGGTTTGGAGTTTTGCACTTTTTACCTTTGTATCTCCTTCATAGCTCAGAATGATTTTGTCCCATATTTCTTTTGCTGAATTTAGCTGCATCACTTTAGCAAATTATGGTTCAGACATGCTTCCTAATAATACATTGACTGCTTTGGCATTGATTTCATATTTCTTCCTTTTTGCTGCATCAATGGGAACACTTGCCAGATATTCATAACCTTCTTCCACGATTGCCCATACTTCTGCACCAAGACTTTGCAGATATGCTTTTGTTCATATCTTCCAGAATAACAGATTATCTTCATTGAATAGAGGTGGCCTTATAGACATTACTCCTTCATGACTTCCCATTGTGACGGATCTCCTTCAAGCGATCAAGCTTCTGCAGAAGGACCCGCTCTGATACTAATTGTTGGGAAAAATACTAAGAGGGGGGGGGGGGGGGGGTGAATCAGTATTTAGGGCATACTCAAATATTTTTACTTTTTCTTACTTCAAAACCCATAAGCTACTTTTCTGAACCAGACTCGCATATACACATGGATATCATTCATAAAACTCATGTATACACAAAGATCTAATTATGCCATTAATTCTTTACTTAGTTCTATGCAACATTCATTCTTCTAATGATTAGATAACAGTAAGCATGTGCAGTAATAACCGAATAAACCATCACACATAAGCATCACACATGAACACAAGGACTTTTAGGTGTAAACCCAAGTCGGGAGAAAACCACCGCTGCCGTTGTCTCAACCTTGAATATTTTATTATAAAGAAAACATCTTACAACTATGTACTGGCACAGACTCATACCAGTACGGAGGCACCCACCTACGCTCGTTTACTAGCCTCTCCTGGAAGGGAGCTACGACCCCCTGCTCTCATTTACCAGCCTCTCCTGGAAGGGAGCTACGACCCCCTGCTCTCATTTACCAGCCTCACCTGGAAGGGAGCTACAACCCCCTGACTGAAGGCTAAAACCCTTAGCACCACGATGGACCACGTTTCATCAATTTTCATACTAGACCCACTCCACACATTTAAGCTCAATCATACATCAAAACTGATTCAGACAACCCAGATCTGTAGAATACACATTAACAGATAGCAGTAACACAGCAGAACATATCAGACATTTCATTCCACAGACTTCAGCAAACCCTAGTTTTCATACGCGCTTTCCTTTCACTGATCCTGCATATATGTGCGCCTTCATGCATATAAACCCGCGTATACATATGCACATACTTCAAAACTAGTTTCACAACCCATACGCGCTTTCTCTTTATCAAACCCACGTATATACGCACTTTCTCTGTTACAAACTAGCGTATAGATCTTCAAACATTATAGAGCAGCATACTTCTTCAGATCAGATATTCAGTTCAGATTTTACCCTTTACTTCAGACAGATGTTCGCCTCATCTCAGATCTAAACATTCCACAAACATATCTAGAAGATACAAATACATTTCAGATCTAGATTCCCTTCTTCATCATTTTCTTCATAGGTGCATCACAGATTCAGATCTATCATCAAACTATTACCCTTTCCATTCAAACATACTTCAGAGTGAAGTATTCATTCAAACCCAAACACATGCATACCCCATTTGCACAATGATTTTCTTCTCCTTATATAGATTTAGCCTTTGACAATACCATGAGCCAAAACCATATCCCTTCTAATGGTATTCCTCGAGGGGATCAATTAGACATACCAGCGCTCAATACAATGGGTCAATACCATGGTATTAACACCTGTTTTTTCATATTTAGAGCGCATTTGACCATACGCAACTTGGCACGTTATTTCCCGCGTGCATATGCTACTTCTATTAAGAAAACCTGTGTATTCCCTGTGACATACACTTTTCATCATTACTCTTGCTCATACTGATATTTCTTTCTTCTGCAACTTCAGTACTACTTGTAGAACATCAGATTTACATCATTAATTAGTATATCAAGTCAGTTTCCATCAAGTACAACTTCATCAAGTAGGTTGCCATCATCTTCTTCAAGTGTTGCCATCATCTTCATCAAGTGGGTTGCCAGCAAGGACAACACATTGCATCATATTGCCAACAGGTTGGTTCAGAGGGTTTCTATCGTGTGCTAGCTTCATCTTGTGCATGCTGGAAACATACTTTGGGTTCTTTACTTGACTCTACTTCGTCTGATTCCTTCCAAATTTTGGCCTGCATGTTACACTCATGTTGGATTGATGTGGGATGCCTTAATGCCTTCCTTCCAATATATATTTTCCCATCGACTCCGATGCATTGCTCTGGGAATAAGATCTAGAGTCCTTTTGTCAGTACCTTAGGGTTTTCTATCATCAGTGGAAGATTCTTCGCCATCGACAATGAGGATACATCATTTCCTCCTAATTCGTGGATTCTTTCAAGTGTTTGACTTCAACTCATTTATTCACACTTTTTAGATTGTACTGGGGCACCTTGACGCTCATTATCATTATCGGTGGGTTTTCTCGCATTTGTTAACGATATACATTAATGACCAGTAATCAAATGATTTCTCACATGGTCCACTTCAGCTCATTTATTCCCGTTGTGTAGAATTGTGCCATAGTGATCGGTGAAGACCTTGTGTTTGCATCAACATGATTTGGTTCACCTAGATAGCTTCTTCAGTTTTCTGCCATTGATGTCGTACACCGTTATATGTTTCAGTTTCACCAAAGTAGCATCTTATATGTTGGCTCCCGAGTTGCATGTTGTACCATTTTTTCCACCACTTATGATTTGGTACTTGGAGATTCAGTTGTGAATTTTATGATCAGATATCTATTGCAGCGTCATTGATTAGTCTTCCATATGTGATACTTGGACCTGATTTTGACTTGTACTTTCGATTATTTATCAGTGATCAGATTATTCATTATGTACTTTACATTTTTTCAACTATACTTGTATACATTTTGGGTCTGCTCTATATTCCATATGCAGACATGCTTTTCATTTCACTAAGCATGGGTATGATCACCTCAGACATGAGCTATCTCTCTGATTTATCTCACTGGTTTTTTGGTAGGTTGAAATCTGGTGAAGTCCTCTCTAGTCCTTGCAAGGTTCTTTCTACGCACATAATACATTTCAGCCATCATGTACCACTTATGACCTCATATATTAGGGGGCATATGTTATAGTGTTATTTATCACCTTCATATACTTGATTATTTACACTTTGGCCTTGGGCACCCTTTCCTCCAGACTTGAATATTTTTCTCAAAGACAGTGTTTTAAAACCCATACACGAATTTTCCCAAAATTTTCCCTGTATATACACGAGTCCATTCATAGATATATGCGTATACCTTTTTAATTATTATATATATATATATCTATATATATATATATATATATATATATATATATATATATATATATATACATATATACATATATATATATAATCCCTATATTTGAGGTTGGTTTGATGGTTATTCCTGGCATTCAACCACCCCAACCCGTGGCCCAACTGCTCCTAACTGCAGAAACTAATTTGAGGGAATATAAAAGCCCCTCAAAAGTATGGCCTAAGGGAGAGAGAATAGATATAGATATTATACTCTGTTGGAGCCCAACTCAAGTCTGATGTTCCCGTGCCTCCTACACTTCCCAGGTATATTCAAGAAACTATTGTTTCCTTGAGATGTTCATCACTCCATATGAAATCTATTTTTCACACATCTTGGAATAATTCTTCCGAGGCTAGGGCTGGACAGATCTAGAGGATGGTATGCTCGAAATCCATGGCAGGATTCAGGTGATCTCTCCACATTTTGATTACTGTACATGTCATTCATAGTAAGAAAAGCCACCTTGTTCCCGAGATTTACGTGTTAATAATGCTTAATATATGTTTAATAATTGTTAATTGAACATTTAATTTTATTTTCATGATATTATACATGGCTTTCACTAACATATATGAACTATATATGCTGTACAACAAGGTTTTTGTGTTCATTATTTATGGATTTATAGGTTTTGGAGTACAATGTGCTGGAGGGGGTTTGCACCCCACGGGATCTACATCAACCGAGGGACTTTTGGGTAACTTCTGCAACCACTAGTATCTAGTTTTTAGTGTAGAATTTGGTTAAAGTGAGTCCTTCTTGAATGGCATGCCCTTGATCTGTGAAGGTTGTCAACCCAAGACCTTTAGGGTATTAATTCCCGAAACACTCTATATGATCCCAAAGCCTTGTAGGAGTGGCCACTAATATTTGGGAATGATTTATTTCTATCCATTTCTATTCTCTTCACAATTTAGATCACCCACTAAAACTTGTGCATGAAAATCTGCATGGAATTTAAGCAAAACATTGGACTCGACAACAACTTGACTTGTAAGTTCCCTAGTGGGAAAAATGACAAGAACAAGAATAGGTGGAATTTTATGATATTGAAGGAATCATGGCTTCACTATCACCTCAATACTAGGAAACATAAATTCTATTGTCTTTCTAGTCCAAGTTTTAACCTTAACCAACACATCCTTTCCTTTGAGAATATATCAAAGAGTTGCTTCTTGCATAATGGTTAGACACTCATATCCCACTTTGTTAGTAGTCTTGAGTGTCAATGGTGAGATATTGTGTTGGTGAAATATTGATTGGCCCAAATAAATAGCATCCCCAGTAACCTTCACATTACTTGCTTTTCGATCTGATTTTTCAATAGGACTCAACATTGGTTTCTTATTCCCGACAGGCTTCACTGAATCAAATTCATCATCTTTATATTCATATTTAGACTCCTATTCATCATAATTAATCTTTAGTTCTTGGATACCATAGGATTTACTGCCTTTTTTGTTCAACAAGTTACCTTATCCTTGGTTTCCTCTTGCAGAGGCTCCATTACCTCTAGAAGTTCTATAGAATCCATGATTAACATTATTTCTACCATGGTTCAATCAACCAAACAAAGATATACCTCACTCATTAAAATAGTTATCCATACCCATTTCCTCTTCAAATGGATGTTTTAATTGGGCCTGCCTTCTTTTACTACTTATTTTGTTAAAATCCTTTGTTTTGGGGAATTTTTGCGAAGAGGAAGAGGTTTCGTTCTCCCAATCATCTTCAAATCCGCAACGTTCAAGACTTCTTTCACGACCATCAATGTTCTGAAATTGCATATTATCAAGTGTTATGTACACAGGTGAAGAGCACAATGTTTCTACTATCCTTTAGGGTTGCAGGATCCTGGATTCTACATTTTTAAGCACCACATTCTTGTTATTTCTTGAAAGGAGAATTCTATGGTTTTGAGTCCCTATGTATAAGGTTGTGTTCACATAGAAATTTTAGTCCAACGGTAAGTTGGATCATTATTTGTCTCACAATATCCTTTGAAAACCTTCCATAACGTTGAATATATGCAAATAAATCACCACTAGACATAAACTTTGTTACTATGCACAAATATGGTGGCCTTGTGCAAGCACCAATAAACTAGACTATATTTTTATGCCATACTTTCCTTGAATTGAACAAATATTAGACTATTAAAAAATGTGTTGCATTACATTATGAAGTTGTCATGACTAAACATGTTGTTGTGGTTAACATTTTAGAAGTTGCTTTGAGCAATTAATACTCCTTATTTCTTGCAATGTTTCTACAACCATTTCCTTGTTTATATTTGTTTGGATTCCCACTAGAGAAGAATCAAATATATCCTACATATGCATCCAAGAATCCATGCCTAGCCTTTGAAATTTCAATCCCTAAAGATGTTTCTCTTTTAATAACAACATAAATAATGTTAAAATGCATCTCATGTGAAGCAAGAACTGATAAATGACAAACCTTTCAGTGAGTTTCATCACTTCCCTCTTCAACTATATTAATAAACTCATTATCATGTTTTAAAGAAATCTAGAAAAATTTGTGAACCTCTTTCATAATTGTAGCTTAAAACAGGTGTTTGCCTCTGTTTAGGCACACCAACAATTATCTTATCAATAAACCTATGGAATCCGATATCTAGAAAATGGTCGACTTCATCAAAGTACAAGTACTTTCACACCCATTAAATGACTTGAGATAGATGGGGTATTTTGTATATGGTCCTAAATACTTCCAGGAGTGGCCACTAATATTTGGCAAGGATTTGTTTGTATCGATTTATGTTCTCTTGGTAATTTAGTGCCCACACTAAGTACCGGTACACTAATATTTCAATGGAATTAAAAAAAAAAACATTGAAATTGGAAACAACTTGACTTGCAATTTCCCTAGTGGGACAAAAGACAAGAACAAAAATAGGCAACCTTTTATGATCTTAGAGGAATGGTGACTTCACAATCACCTCAATAGCAAGAAACATAAACACTATTGTCTTTTTGTTGCAAGTTTTAGCCTTGGCCAACACATCCTTTCCTTTGAGAAAAGATGGAAGAGTTGCTTCTACACAATTATCATACACTCATATCCCACTGTGTTGGTTGCCTTGGCTGTCAATTCTGAGATATTGTGTCTATCAAATCTTGATTGGCTCAAATAATTGGAATCCCTAGTAACCTTCACACTACTTTTTTTTGGGTATTATTTTTCAATAGGACTCAACATTGATTTTTTCTGTCCCACAGGATTCACTGAATCAAAATCATCATCTTCATCTTAATACTTAGACTTAATATATCATCATTGATCTTCTGTGTTTGGATACCGAATGATTTAGAACCTATTTTATTCAACATGTAACCTTCTCCTTGGTTGCCTCTTGCACAAACCCCATTACTTCTATAAGTTCTAGATAATTCATAACTATCATTATTTCTACCACGCTTCAGCCAACCAGACATAGATATACCCTTCTTATTAAACTAGCTATCCACATCCAGTTCCTCTTTAGCCAAACATTTTATTTGGGCCTACCTTAGATTACTTGGGCTTAATTCATGAAATACAAGGACAAATTATTTACCAAATCTCAAGAATTCAAATTTCAAGTAGAGAACCGTACAGAAAGAAGAATTAAGATATTAAGGTATGATAACGGAGGACAATACAAAACTAAGGAGCTTATAGCCTTTTGTAAGGAATCTGGATTAATAGGGAGCTATGCTACATGATTTAAATTATACTATAGAAATGTAAACTAACATGCATGGCTCCTCACCTGCTCAACTTGACCTTTTACTCGAATCAATTATCAAAATTATTTAGTTGTCTTTAGGAGTGGGTGCTGGAAATCATTTCAATCAACAAGTTTTGAATTCTAGATTAATGTAAGTTTGGCTTGATACTAGTGAGAGACTCTTAGCCCTGCAAGTTGCTACCATGTATAAGAGTTTGTGTGAATTTGGAAGTTCTAGAACTTTAAACTCTTAACATATTCATTCATGGAGAAATATTGAGAATTTCTTCCCTAGCTCAGGATTAGTACCAATAACTACCAGCCACACTAGTAAGTCAGACATGAAATACGTTGAATATGTAGTAATTTTGCGAACCCCAATAGTTTTTTCATTTTTAATGATGGAGGGCCACTTTCCGTATCAACACCAATACTATTTTATCTTAAGTAAACATTGGAGCCCCAGCTACAGTTCTTCCTAGTAAGCGTAAGAAACAAGCGTCACATCTCATTTCCTGGCATGTAGATATTACTCAAGATTTAGGGCATCTTCCCACTACAAGGTTTTGAGCTACTACCTAGCAAATTCACTTACTTTTTTGTTGTGAATATTTTGTGAATTTATATAAATGGTGTTATTTTTGTTTATTCCTTGTATTTTGAAATCATTTATGTTTCCTAGTGAATACTAATTCATTGTTCATGCTAGGGGAAAAATTTGTAATTATTGTTGACCATTTATTTTCAGTGATGTTGTGCTAGCATGGGCATACACAACAAACTGCTTCACAGAAAATTTTTGGTTATATTTAAGATATTCCTATCACTATTTTACTAGTATTTGAATAATATAAATGCATAAATTCAAATCTGAAGACATCACATGAATATATTTATTCCTCCTGAGCCCAAATTATTCCTATATTAGCTACAAGAGAAAGATGAGATTGATAACAAGAATAAGGGGAAGGATAAATACCTCAAGTAAAGAAAAGGTTAAAAATGACAACTCAATAGATGTAGCAACTAATTCCTCCAATACCTACTATGAATTTTCACGGAAGAAAGTGTGGAATATGAAAATGCAACATATAGTCTTGCTAACACAGCCTTGCAAGATTCATGCAAGTTAGCTTCCACCTCCAATAACTATAAGGGTAATAAATTTTAAAATGAAAATTGTGTGTCTAGTTGTGCTTTACTTAGAATAATCAATCAATTGTATTAAAATTAGTATTTTTTTAGTTATACCTATATTTCTATATCTGGACTATTATTCTGTAATATTAAGCATCTTTATGAAGTTGTTTTTTCTATCTGAAATATGCAAGGTTTCCTTTTAACATGAAGTCTTATAGTAAATATTGTACACAAATTTTTACTTTCTTGAATTGTATATCACATGGTCAAACTATATTTTTTTAGTATCAAAAGAATTTTACGAAAATCAATGAAATTCACTGTTTCATATCGCAGAGCCTTTGGGTAGCTTCAAAAACCTAGAAGATTGATTGCGCATTTTGTTTTGAGGATAGAAAAAATCTTCATGGATATAGAAAAGAATTTGGAAGATGATTTCTCCAAGTAGTATATCTCTTTGAACAACACCACTAGTTTTAGTGGATTGTCACTGTTTATAGTTTTTTATCAAGCTTCAAAAAAATTATTATCATTTTTTGATTGATTATTAATTGATGGATTTTTTATTTATACTTGTTTCTCTTTATTGAAGTTCTTGTAATAACTATTTTAAACTAATTGAGGATCAAACATTGGTGGTATTGTTGTAATATGTTAAATTTTTTTTGTATCTAATCGAGTATTTATTGTAAAAAAATCGATCAATGTGTTATCTCTTGTAAATTACAAGTATGGTAAATATGGGAAAACTATTGGTGCTTTGCATTAAATCTACAAAATATATCAAAACTACTCTTATTTGATCTTTTCATTATAATTATCACTGATGTTTTGAGTTTGAGTGATTGAGGATGGCCACAAGTGTTCCCTCACATTGGAATTTTGTTGTTGGAATTCAATGTGGATTTTCCATTCAAGAATCATATAGCAACTCGAATGTGAAAGTTACATTCCAAAGTCATCCTTTTTCGAGGATTACTAGTGGTGATTGCTACATATTTTTGATGTTGTAAATTTGCTCCAAATCACAACTAATATATTTTACCACAATTGAGGAACAAAATGGGCAGGGAATTGTCTTTGAAATTTATCCACTTACATTGTAGTGATCCATAAATATAAGAAAAAAATTAATAATTTGATATATACTAGTTAACTTATTCATATGTGATAATGGACCCAAATAGTAGTTATTATGTGAATAAATTCCTATCATGATAGGGAAATATTGAAATCATTGACCTCTACCCCTGCACTTATTCACTAGTGTTCTACGTTATCCAATTATGTACATATATACGAGGCTATCCTATTATTGCATATTTTTTACTTTATTTAATTTTATTCTAGACTGAGCTTTTGCATTTTCTAGGATTTTTGTTTGCACTCCCACACTGTATAAGTAATCTACAACTTGGTATATCTAGCATGTAGCTTAGTTGGCATGATTGTGCATAGTATTTCTTTGAATTTTGAATACTAAATTTACGAAGGGTTTATATTTTATGGTGATGCTTCATTTTTGTTGTTTATTTAGTTCATTTGGCCACATAGAAGCCATTATTTCCCAACTGAAGAAAAATAGTTCGACTTTCTTGCTTTTATATGGAAAAATGGCATTAATAATATTGCTGATGTTGAGGTATATATCGTATAAATACTTTATAGTATTTATTTTATATTCGAGTTTTCATCGTCTTTCATGTCTTATACTTTGCATTGTATCTATAATATTCCAAAAATTTAGCGTTCAGCTAAATGGAATATTATAGTTTGTTTTGTCACTAGGTAGGTGAATAAGTGAGCGGGGAGGCCCATAAGTCTCCTTAGTAGCAATAAAAACACTTCAAGTGTGATAGGAGACATTTTCCAGTAGCTAAGTAAAGCACCATCAAGTGTGAATAGGGTTGGATCATGTTGATTCAGTCAACTTTGACCAAGACAACAACGCTGTTATGGAGGAGTGGAGATTAATTGAGGAATAACGGAGTTTTGGAGGGAGATGGATCTCAGGAAGGAAATGACCTAATTGAGTGGGGCCAAGGGCAAGAAAGCTCATATTATATTTAAGGAAGAGGATGGCAGCCATTTTAGCTCATGTTTTAGATTATTATTTTGACATTGGTCTGCTTAGAATTTTTCTTCCTCTTTCTGTTTAGTAGGGTTGCAGTGTTGTTTAGCACCGGGTGTTCCTGAGAAGGAATCCCACCTCTTTCCTTGAGATGCCTCTTGGAAGAGTATTGTATTCATTTCAAAATTCATGTTTTCAGGCCAAGATACAACTTTCTTCGTCAGTGCAGTTTCTGCAGGTTATGGTGCTGTGTTGCAAGGTGTAGTAGTGGAGGGTTTAAAATCCCACTTTCTGAGCTAGTTTCTCATAGGAGGAAAGTTTCCTTCTCTTGGGAGATATGTTTGGATATTTTTTAAGAATATTTCAGATATTTTTCCCTAGGCCATATATTTCCCATCATTTCCATCATTTTTCCAGCTGGGGATTGCGTTATTTTGGAGGGCAGCTTCAGTGGAAGATCTTGTGGTTCCTTTACAATGTTTTCTTGTGATTAAGGGGTTCATCCTTTCATGGGAGGAGACCTTTGAGGGGATATACATCAGATATATTATATTCCATCCTTATACACTCTTTTTCTTTAGTTTTCAGTGAATCTTCAGCCATTGGGCTTTAGATCACATCTTGTATAGGTGTATTTCTGAAAACCCTTTCCGGATTTTTTGTAGGAGTTTGTATTGAGCCTAGATCTGTATTGGGCATATAGTTTGAGGCATATTATAGAACTAAATATTTTGTACATTATTTTTCTATAGTAGTGTGTTATTAACTATGTTGTACCAGTCTCTGATATTCTTGTATTCTGACAGCAGTTCCTTTGTGGAGTGATTTCGTATGGGAGGCTTGTTCCTTTAGTGTATATGATTGATGCCTCACTATTTATGATTATTTTCTAATCTAATACATGATACTTTGTCTCCATATTGGTATCTAATTTTCATGACTTTATTTATACTACTATTTCCAGTTTGTGTTCATATATTACTGCATTCCCCATCTGGGAATATTACAGTGGTATCAGAGCATAATATTTGCTACACCTATGCATTCAGCCAATATATCACCATGAGGAGAAGCTCTTCAGTGGAAGAGGAGATGTACAGAAAAAGAAAAAAGAAAAAAAAGTCTCCATTATTTGGAGGAAGAGAGGGTGAGGAGCTCTCAAAGCTTCTCTTTCAAACTATCCAGAATATCAAAGCAGATCTCAAGAAGATTAGAAGAGAGAGAGAATCTTCAAAGGAGTTTGGATCTAAAGCAAAATATAGATTTTCACATGATGTGTGTGAGTGTGAAGCTACACACTATGAGTCATAGCGTGGTCATATACCCAGATCCACTATGTGGGAGATGAAAGAAGAAGAAATGCCTAGGAGGGAAGCTCTTAGTGATTATCTGCAAGAATATTAGTCTCAAACTAAGAATTTTAGAGATCATATCACTTTCCAAGAGTTTTGAAAGATCAAGGTGGAGAGGAGCAAGCAGCATGACAAAGGGTAGATTTTTCCTATCTACTTTTGATGGGTCACAAACATGTTCAGCTAGAGCTTGGGTGGAGGAGTTACACACCTATTTGCAGCAGCACTAAGTTTCTGAAGATGAAGCCATCAAAATTTCAGTGCTGCATTTTGAAGGTAAGGCCTATGCTTGGTGTATATTTGAGTCTTTTTCATTAAGAAATGAAAATATTTATTCTTATGAAAAGTTCACAAAGATATTAGTGGAAAGGTTTGATGGAAAACATTATGAAACATCATTGGTAGAACCAAATAAAAAAAAACAAACAAAACCTTTGCATATGACGGAGGAACCTATGAACTCAAATCCACTTTAGAAAACTATTGAGGAGGCCCAAATCTTTCATAATACTTTGCTAGAGGCAAGAAATCTATCCCATGATCTTCAACAAGAGGGCATGAACATCCCTTTTCCAAGAGAGGATCGTCTTATTGAGAAGGTGACTCCCATTCATATTGGAGAGGAAGAGAAGGATGGGGGAAACAATGTTGTCATATCTAGAGCACATCTAGCACCTCATGCAGAGGTAGATGGAGCACTTGCTCCAACAAGAGGGATTCTTGTGTGTTTGCAAGGAATTCCCCAGGATCTCATATGTGGATATCAAGGCACAATCAATGAACAACATGATTGTGAAGCATTGCAGATGGAAGGAGAAGATAGGGAGGAAGGTCAGCATCACATGATGAGGATCACACACCCCTATCTATTTCAAATGGTTAATGCAAAGAAGAGGTAGAATAGTTGGCACTGTAAGGGTAGGGACAACATTATCCATCCATATGTATAGTCTGCTCTTGTCATTGATGTCTCATTACATGGATGCATTCCACTAGGGAGACCACCTGATCAGGAGATGATGAGGAATGCTTCACATTGGATAGCACCACTCTTAGATCTTGATGGGGTGGATACTTTGGAAGGGTATATTAAAACGTAGAGAGTTTGGGGTGGAATCAAGGAGGAGGGAGACATTCTCCCATTTTCAGCATCACCCACTCTCACCATATGTACTGTGCTGACAGAAGTTGTTCCAGTGACGGAGGATGGAATGTTCATGGTCTAGGGGAGCTTCTCCATGGGTTTGGAGAAACAGGGGGTACTTACCTTGAGGAATAGATCCTCCCTACATTGGAGTATATGGAGGCCACTCATTATTACATTGGCCAAGATCAAGAGATTGTTTTTGGATGGGAGCTTCTCATGGCAGGCCAACTTCCAAAGATCACCGATTCTATTTGAGCATGAGCAGCTACATGATGGGCATGATATCACTTTCAAAGATGACTTTGTCATGGAGGATTTCAAAGGAGTAGACAAAAACATGTGGGGAGCTCCACATTTCAGATCTTCAGTGTTTTCTCTTAGGAGGATTGATCCATATTGGAGATCTCAACTCTTGGTAGAGTAATCCAAGGATCTTGGTGCTTGCATGATTCTTGATGACCTATATGGAGATGATAGATATGTGGTGGATGTTGTGCTCATATATTCTTATGGCATAGTATTCTCGACTAAAGTTTCTGATCTCAAGGAGAAGCTACTACATCCAACATATGAGGACTTCCTTTCTATGCAATTTGATGCTTATCATTCTTTGATGGAGGAGTTGACTTGGGAGGGCATCCAACATGATATATTTCAGCATATGGAGAGATGCATAGCCCAGATTCTGATGGAGAGGTTGTCACAGCCACTTCCATACTCATTGAGAGTGAGGAAGAATTTCCAGTTGAGCCTATTCAACTCAAGGACCAAAGTACATGGTGGAGAAGGTACAATTTTTCATTATGATTTGTACTTCTTTAATTTTATGAGAAACATGTTATATTAAGGAGGGTCATTCCTTCTTATACATTATATTATGATGTACTTAAGGCCAAATGTAGCATTGAGATTGGCTATCCTTTTGGTGGTTTGTGGGGGAAGCGACATGATTCTTGGTGTGCACCATTGGCACCACATTTTAATTTCATGATCCTATCTTGTAGGATGATTGTGGCAACAAACAAGTGGCCGGAAAATCACTTGTTGTTATTTGATTTGAGGTAGGCAAGGGATGCACTGCACTGGTTCCATGTGTGGAACTATGATCCACTTTTTGTTTGTCATATGGAAACTTGTTTTCATTGGTTTTTTCTTCCATATATTGTTGATGTTTCTATGTTCATGGGAAGCTTTTCCTGGAAAGTGGGACAAGAGTTGGAGGTTCCCATTGGGGGTATGATTATCCCTAATTTATATATTTCATGTTTCAGGAGAAACAATGGGAAAAACATGATTTCTATACTACATCTCTTTTCTTCATGTGGGAGGAGCCATTTGGAGAGCTTGAGTTTTTAGAGGAGGCACTTCGAGGCTGGATTGTTTGGTGCGGTAAATTGGGCCATTCTTGGAGGCCATGTAATTTCAACCCAAGATCAGAAGCAAACCCATACATACCATAAATGGATAGAGAAAGAACTTGAGTGGAATAATCTAATCTCTCCATGTAGCCCCAATACATTGCATAAACTGGGGGTTGAGGATCCTTTTGATGAGCTACGTAGAATATCTCATTTTATTTGGATGATAGCATGGGTTTGGGAGATTCTCATTGGGAATGAGATCCCATATTCTTGTCATCACTCCTACCTTGAGAAGGCCATTGGAAAACCATAAGGTTTAAACTTACACCTTCCACCTTTTCATGATGTGAGCCATTTAGTATTGCATACTTGGGAGGAAACATTGGAGGGAAGATTTATTGCAGATTATTTTGAGAAGTGGTGGGGACTATTGATGAGGAGGCTAGAAGAGGAGGAGGGGAGTAATTTTTATCTCCTTATATAATTTATTGAGGACAAACAACATTTTTTAGGGGAGGACTGTAATATTCCAAAAATTTAGCCTTTAGCTAAATGGAATATTATAGTTTGTTTTGTCACTAGGTAGGTGAATAAGTGGGTGGGGAGGCCCATAATTATCCTTAGCAGTAATAAAAAAACTTCAAGTGTGAAAGGAGACCTTTTTCAGTAGTTAAATAAAGAACCCCCAAGTGTGAATAGGGTCAAATCATGTTGATTCATTCAACTTTGACCAAGTCAATAGCGTTGTTATGGAGGAGTGGAGATTAATTGAGGAATAATGTAGTTTTGGAGGGAGATTGATCTCATGAAGGAAATGACCAAATTGAGTGGGGAGAAGGGAAAAAAAGCTCATATTATATTTAAGGAAGAGGATGGAAACCATTTGAGCTCATTTTTCATATTATTATTTTGACATTGGTTTGCTAGACTTTTGCTTATTCTTGCTGTTTAGCAGGGTTGCAGTGTTGTTTAGCACCAGGTATTCCCGAGTGGGAATACCACCTCTTTCCTTGAGAGGCTTCTTGGAAGATTATTGTATTCATTTCCACATTCATTTTTTCAGGTCAGGATACAACTTTCTTCATCAGCATAGTTTTTGTAGGTTATTGTGCTGTGTTGCAGGGTGCAGTAGTGGAGGGGTTAGAATCCCAGTTTCTGAGCTAGTTTCTCATAGGAGGAAGGTTTCTTTCTCTTGGGAGATCTATTTGGATATTTATTGAGAATATTTCACATCTTCTCCACCATGCCATATATTTCGGATCATTTCCAGCATTGTTCCAGTTGGTGATTACGTTATTTTGGAGGGCAGCTTCAGTGGAAGATCTTGTGGTTCCTTTACAGTGTTTTCTTGTGATTGAGGGGTTCATCCTTTCATGGGAGGATACCTTTGAGGGGATATACATCAGATATATTATATTTAAAACTTATACACTCTTTTTCTTTAGTTTTCAGTGAATATTTAGCCATTGGGCTTTAGATCACATCTCGTATAGGGTGTATTTCTAAAAACCATTTCCGGGTTCTTTGTAGGAGTTTGTGTTGAGCCTAAATCTATATTGGACATATATTTTTAGGCATATTCCAGCCCTACATATTTTGTACCTTATTTGTTTGTAGTAGTGTGTTAATAACTTCACTATAGCAGTCTCCGGAATTCTTGTGTTGTGACAAGAGTTCATTTGTGGAGTGATTTCGTATGGAAGCCTTGTTCCTTCAGTGTATATGATTCATGCCTCACCATTATTAATGATATAATAATCTAATACATGATAATTTGTCTCCATATTGGTCTCTAATGTTAATGAGTTGATTTATACTGCTATTTCCAGTTTGTGTTCATATATTGCTACATTCCCCATTTGGGAATATTGCAGTATCTTTTTCATTTTTAAGAAAAGGAACTCATTATTGATGTTAAGAAGTAGGAATTGAAGAAAGAGGTGAAAAATAACACTAAACCAAGAAAATAAAAATTAAAGAGAGAGAGAAGAGAATTGGTATAGTGGTACCTGTAGATCCAATATCTCGCATAAGAGACACACATAAAGTTTGATGGTCAAGTCTTCAAAGTTGGTGAATTCACCCGCAATGCCTTGGCAACATAATGATAATGTTTTGAAGTGATGAAACAATATTTCATGTGTAAATTGTACTCCAACCAATATTAAGTTGGAAACTCATATTTTAATACCTGATATTTTATATAATATACTTTATGTGGTTGAAATTATTTATAGTTGCACTTGATAATATTTAATATTGTAATTAACATATGTAACTTTGTGTTTTCATATTAGATGAACATGTACATTGTATGCCATTTCTTTTAATTTAGTTGAAAAATAATTCTAATTAATTTATGTTGATTAATAATGAACAAATAAAATAAATATAAAACTATTGAATTATTACTTTATGCTTATTAATGATGAACACAAATAAAATGAATATATGACTAAATTAGTTTATTATAATGATTGTTAATGAATGTAAATGAAATTAATATAAACTACTAAATTAGTCATTTATATAATGAATATGAAAATATAAAAAAAAAGATAAATGACTACTACAAATGATAAATTTGTGATTACACATGACAACTAAATTTGGCATATATACGACTATTACTAGCTAATTTACAGTATCTCATAACACAACCAAAATTTAGTCATATTTCTTTGGTCATTAATTGGTTTAAAATGATGACTAAATTTTTTATATATATGACTGCTAGCAGCTAATTTATAGTATAGTATAACATGGCCAAAATTTAGTCATATTTCTTTGGTCATTAATTGGTTTCAAACGATGACTAAAATTTTCATAGATATGACTATTATTCGCTAATTTAAAATATCTTATAACATGCCCAACATTTTGGTCATATTTATTTGGGCATTAATTAGTTTTCTTGGGTTATCATTTAGTAATATATTTTGTTGTATATTTTCTAATTAATTGTGACAATTAATGACTAAATCAATGACTAAGTTAATGACCAAACTAATGACTAAATATACTGCTAGACAATAAATTTCTGACAACCAGTTAATGAATAAGCTAAAAATGACTAAAAGTCGGTCATGTTATAAGATACTGTAAATTAGCTACTATGGTCACTGACTGAAACATGGTTGTTTGTATGAAAATTTTAGTCATTTTTTAGTAACTAATTAGCCATTTTGTACTAGTGTATACTATTTAGATTTGGCTTCGAGTGCTTTTTTGGTCTGCCCCTTGCATGATGTTTCCTCTTTTCAGCCATTGGTCACATTCAAGGTTATTATTATATTCTACCTCATAATCAACACCCACTCCTACTGATCGTACTTTAACTGACTTGACAACTACATGTCGCATGATGACTCCACCATTCACTTTTTTCTTAACTAGTTGAGGGATGGAAAGTTAACTTCCCACCTTCAGCATATTAATTTTTTCCCTCTTTGAAATTCATTATTTAGTCACTTATGCATTAAGGAGAGGGTGATCGAGTGTTATACTTGAGCCAATTACCTCCTTCTCGATTTGTTGCAGGATGATGCATGGTGGATCTAAACCATTGGATTGGCATCAATTGAGTTTGTATTACTACCTGAGCTTTTGTTGTGTGTCTTCATTCTTTTTTAGGTGTTTGTATTGATTTTTTTGTTCTTTGTGGAGGTAACTTGATAAGTATTCAAGTGCATGTATGTTGGTGGAGGATCCTTCATGGAGTTCCATTGCTACCTTCATAATTATCTCATAAGTCTCCTATTTCTCCATGAATGATCAAAAGAACTTTATGGATTTTCTAGTGCTTACACAGGGCTTGCTACAGTAAGTTTCTTCTTCCTATAACAACCTCTTTCTTTGCTTGTTTTGGACTTCTATGTTTGCATGGGTGATGACGGAGAGTGTGAAGAGGTCTTAACGTGATGGAAGGATGATGATAAGATGATGAGGAAGTGGTGTAGCCTTGGAAAATGGAGTGAAGGAACTATGTTTTTCCAGAAACAAATTGTTTTACAGAGGTGACAACGTGTAGTGTTTGAGCAAAAAATGTATGTTTTTGCGATGGAAGAATGATGAGAAGATGGTTGAAATGGTGAAAACACTCTCCTAAATGAATTTTTCACACCACATGACCCTTGGTGGCTGCTACTTGTCCTCAATCCATGCGCCTGTAACTCACTGTAACTTCTTGTACCACCACAAGAACTTCCTTTAGCGTGACAGGAAATACCTGTACCACCACAGAGAGGGTGAATTTTTTTTATTTTTGAGCTCATACGATGGTATAGAGGGATGAAGAGGTGAGTTGTGGTGTTGGAGAGATTGTGGATGGATGGAGAGGTGAAGAGAAGTGGGAGAATTCCCTTGCTTTATGATAATAACATGCCACTATTCATAGCCCTGCAAGACATAAAAAGAGGCCAGCATTCATGGTCTCATCTCACCTTCTTATATTTCTTCTTTTTTTTCTTTTTTTTTCTTTTTTTTTTCCAAAAGACCAGTGGGTTGCCTTAGAAGCATTTTTCAACCCATCAGCCTACCCTAGGAACCTTAAAGAGGTTTTCACTCAAGGATATTTTTATTTATTTTTTCTTTTTTTTTTCTCCAGGACTACCTCAGAGAGGTTTTCAATCCCAGAGTTAGCCTTGGATGTCTCATGGAGTTTTTGACCAAGGCCTTCTTATTGTTATTATTATCATTATTATTTATTTTTTCTCTAGGAGGATTGTAGACTAGAAGCTATGAGGCTCCCAATTACATTCACTTCTTTGTTGATTGTATTGATGAAGTTTTCCATAGACATGGGCTTCTTGTATACTTTTATCCCATAGCCATTGACAAGTAGATGGATCCCCTCCACATCAATGGGTTTGATCTAAAAATCACATTTTCATCGCATTTCTCTATCACATATGGTCCTAACCATATTGTCATAAACTTCCCTCTAATTTCCTTGAAGGTGGAGTCATATATCATAGCCCAATATCCTTCTTGGAATAATTTCTCCTTGATGTGACTATCATTCCAAACCTTCCTTTGAAATTGCATGAATTCATTGTGGAGGAGGGCATGCATTCTAAATTCATCTAAGCCATTTAGTTGAAGCAGCCTTTCATTTTGTTCCCTTGTGATATCTAAATCCAATTGGGATGCCATTATGAGAGTGTTATATTCAAATTCAATAAAAGAAAATATTTCTTCCTATAAACCATATCATATGGAGTGAATCCAATAGTTGTCTTCCAAGTGGTATTATAGGCCCAAGTTGCCCCCACTAATATGTTTGCATAACATCTCTTGATGTTGTTCACTACATTGGTGAGGATATTTTCCATTTATTTATTGGTAACATCCACTTTTCCATTTTCTTGAGGGTGATAGGCAGTAGATGTTATGTGAATGATGTTATGTTTCCTTAGGAGATTCTCTATTATGTGTGATGTGAACTGGGCTCCTTGATCAATAAGTATCTACCTTGGATACCCAAATTTGTAGAACATAATGTCTCTTAATAATTCAACCAATTTTTCTTTCGTTGCTACCTTGACATCCATTGTGTCAGCCCACTTTCTCAAATAATCAATGCATACTATGTTTTATTTATTTTTCCCAAATGGTGGATCAATTGGACCAAAGAAATACATGCCCCACTTGTCAAATGGCTTTAAGGCCACTTGAGGTTGTAGATGTTATAGCATCATTTATCACCACTATATACTTGATGACTTATGCATTGGCCTTGGGTAGCCCTTCCATTTAGACTTGGTCACATTTTTCAAAAAATAGTATTTTAAAATCCATATGTGAATCTGCCCAAATATTTCTGTGTATACACTTGGGTCTATATATATCGAACTCGCATATTCTATTTAAAATGTTACAAATTATAAATTTTCCCTATTATTGATGGTTTTTATGATTTTCCCTGTAACTTAACTACCCCAGCCCATGGCCTAACTATTCCCCAACTAATTAGGAAGTATAAATACCCCTCAGGGGAATGGCCTAAGGGAGGAAGAGAGAGAATTATAGATATTATAGCTTGTTATAGCCCTGATCAATTTTGATATTTCCCCTGTGCCTCCTACACATCCTAGATTTTCAGAAAACGCTTGTTTCCTTGTGGTGATCACCTTCATTCTATGTGACATATTTTGTGCACCATTCATGGAAGAAGCTTTGTGATGCTAGAGCTGGACAAATACGTAGGATGGTTTTGCTCAAGATCATGGTATATATCAGGTGATTTCTCCACTATTTTTTTTTGTACATGTTATCAATGAAAGAAGTGCCATATTGTTCATCATGTTCATGTGTCATATATCTCTTATACATTCTTAATAATCTTGAATAGTTTATTTCTTGTTATCTTTATGTGTATGTATGATATTTTGCCAACATCTAGGATATATATGTTATACAGCTAGGTTTTTGTGCTTGTTCTTTACTGATTTGTAGGTTTTGGAACACGAGGAGTTGTATGGGGTTTTAACCCTACGATATCTACTACAAACGAAGGATAAACAGGTAAGATTTGCAATCCTCACCTTCTAGTTTAAATCATAGAAGTTGGTAATTTGAGTCCTTCTTGTGATGACATGCCCCTACCGTGTGAGGCTTACAAACGTAGGACTTTAGGGTAACATTTCTCGTAATGGAACTAACGACTCCACTAGGGATTACATCCGTATAATTCCTATTTCTGGATTTTTTTTATCTGTATTTTACGTTCCCTGACAGGTTAATCACATTTATAGTCTATTAATTTTTTTTCCCAACCACACAGAAGTTCGAGTCACTTGATCAGGCTTAAATTTTTCTTTTTTCCTTATTTCTATATATATACGCTACTTAGGTTGTACACAGTCATGTATGCTCTCTGTATTCTCCCAAAGGACCCGCATATATGTGAGTTTCTTTTATTATAGTTTTGTATACATGCATGTTGCATACAGTGAATCCATGTATTCTTGGGAAAATTTGAAAATTTGAGTTTTGAAGCCCTGTCACTCTTTCCTCTCTATGGTTCGCCACTCCTGTGGTAACCTTTAGGTGTCTAGACTGTGTTTATTGTGGTTCTATGTCAATTTGTATCTTGTTCTTATGAAAACCAAATCATTTGGTAATTTTCCTACTTTTTGAAATTGAAATTTCAGTTGTAGCACCAAGATCTCTTCCTAGAGTTCTTGGTTGTTCTGACCATTCAGAACAGTGAGCCTTTTCTTGTCAGCTCATGTTGGTCTTATGAATTTCTTCGCTTTTGTTTTTTTCCTCTTTTGATTTCTTTAGTTTTCTTGACTTCCTGGGACTAGCTTTTTAGTGAATCTTGAAGTGACCTTTCTTGGTTTTTTGAGTTTTTGTTGATTGGAAGAGTGTGCTACTATTTTGAATTAGTTTCTTGGATCTTTTGCTTCTTCTTGCTTGTTTGTGTCCTGCTACGAAAGTAGCATAGTTGTCTTAAGAGTTTTGAAGCCTCTTTGTGACTCATTTTCTTGATTTTGATCCTTGAGTAGTTTTGTGATTTTCTTATTTAAATCTTTTTCTTTCAAGTGAAAAGAAAAAAAAAACATTTCTTGTTTTCCATTGCTTTTTCTTTGATTTCATTTTTTCGGTTTTCATATGTTTTGAATCAATTTGGTTACTTTACTTGGTTTTTAAAGGAATCTTTTTCTAGATTTCTCTCTTTTACATCAAGTACATTTTATCATTTTCTATGCATAGGAGTTCTTGTTGGGAATAGCCTTGATTTTCTATCAAAAGTGATTGAAACATTCCTCTCTAGAGACTCTTTTTGCTACTTTATTTAGAAATCCTAGAATTTACATATCATTGGTAGTTTTGCATTAAGTGCACTGAAGCATTTTAATATTTTTTATAGTTTTCCGAAGTGAGTGAAGAGTGAGTGACTCAAAAGAAAAAAACAATTTTCTTTGGTTATTTAGTTTCGTAGAACACATTTTATGAATCTATTTTCATCGAAAGAAAAATATTGCATTTTCATGTAGTAGGTTTTCATTGATTTCTTTTGCACCCATAAACACCATCAGTTTTGTTTCCATATACCTTTGACTTAAATAACAACCAATTTAAAATCAAGCACTATGATTAAAATCAACTAGAAGTTTTTGCATTATTGTCATTAATGATACACCAAGTAGCTAGATTATAAGGCCTTGGAATAGTTGGGTGGAGAGTTAAGTCTCCAAGGCTACTCAAACTGTTAAAGAGAGAAAGTTTAATAATGAGAAAAATCCAATTATGTTAAGTGGACTAGGAAAGCTCTACCTACAGAGAGTTGAGCGTAAGGGAGAATGAAGGCAGAGAAGAGAGATACCCCCTCTCCTATTTGCTGAATCTTGACCTAAGACCATTCTGCCCGGCTCTTAATATGGATAGGTGCCCTTAGTTGCCTCTCCTAGGGAGCACACAAGTGACTATGGGGGGGAATACCTGTGGTACCTGAGATAGAAATTGCATCACTTTCATCAGTACTTTTGGATGGTGTCATTGCAAAGCTCGTGGACTTGCATCAGAAAAGGTTGCTTTTAGGAGGTCAACGTAACTATTTCTGTTACCTTCACTAGTAGGCTTGGGGAATAGTTACCCTAGACTATTTTCAGAAGATCCTCTTATTTCTCTTTGTTGTATTTCGGTGTCTAGTCCTAATCACCTAGAGAATAAATACCTAAAGGCTGCTTGATTAACTGTATCTTAGGAACTTTTTAGAGTGTGCTCTCTGCTCCTAGATTTCTTAGCTTATATTTTTTAGTCTAAAATTAATCTCACAAAGTGGCTGAGCGATCGCCTCGTCGATCAATGATTCTTCGTGGGCTTTCTCCTACGAGTTTCGAGCCTTCTTCAAGAAGTCATAGGAGTAATTCAATGGGTGACTTTTATTTGGTGGTTTCAAATGCAACAGAGAGTGATCCTCCTTCCGGGCTTGTTGTTTCTGTGAGTGGTCCTGGTTCTAATGCTAGTGTAGAGAGGAGTAATCCACTCATCTCTAGAGTATTTTTTCCAATAAAATAAGTCAAAGTTGAATAGGTTCCTCAATCTCCTGAGACTCCTTCATCTCCTCTTACTACTAGTTTTCCTTACGTCCTTTTGCACATTAGACCTGAGTCTCAGAGACTGAATAGTCCTTTTCGGTGATATCCCTTTCTTTCGATGGCTACGACTGGGAACACAACTTCAGCTATGAGAACTACAAGTGTTCATACTTGTCTTTTAGTTGAAGGCTGAGGAACTATTACTATTTCCACAATGAATTCTAGTGCTACTATTTTTGGCTCTACTTCTATTTCATCTTTGAGTGGAAGCACCCAAGCATGTGCTTCTCAATCTGGCCCCTTTTCTTTTTGAATGCCTTCTAGTGGAATTCCTTCTATCTCATTTTTTGTTGTCTCAGCTGTCTCCCTACCTATGCCTTCTATGGCTAGTGGATAGGCTTCATTTCAAGGTTTCCACTTTGGAAGTGGACATATTCCTCACTTGAACCCTTCCTTAGGATTCCTTCCCTTCACCTCCCAAAATCAACGATTAAATCCTTTTTCTAGAGGTCAAGGCTCTAATGTTTTTTCAGGATGGAACCCTTGTTTTATGACATTGGGAGCTGGGATTCAGTTTCTCAATAGTCATCAAGGGAATTTTCCTTCCCCTTAAGTGGGTGATTCTCATGGTTTTTCTCCATTTGCAAATTCTTGGAACCATTACCAAGGGGTTTCCTCTTCATTCAATACCTTGGTTGGACGGAATGTCCCTGTTTATAGTAACCCTCTATTGGGAGGGGGTCATTCTCTGAATGTTAGGTCACAAGGCTTCTCTTATGGCTCAAATTTTTCTACAAATAACATCTAGAAACATGGTGCCTCAACAAATCTAGGCTATTCTTTTTATAATGTGGGGAATTATTCCTATGGACGATGGAATTCCCAAGCTTCTTCACGCTTACAATTCCAGGAAAATTTAAACTTTCTAGATCTATCGAGATTGACTAATGGTCCTATTCAATATAGTATGGGTTGGCCTCTGGTCCCCACTAATCTACCCTAAGATATTCCAAGTTTGAAGGGAAGACTGGTGAGGATCTGGCAGACCATGTCACCACTTTCAACTTATGGTGTTCATCAACTCCCTTATCAACAATTTGATTGGGTTGATATTATTTAAACAAACCTTGTCTGGAAATCTAGTGAAATGGTATATTGAACTCAAAGGGGGCAGTTTTTCTACTTTTGGTGAGTTGGAAACTACATTCTTAAAACATTTTTAGTTTCTTATCCATTATTATGTCAGGACTGATCTCTTGTCCAATTTTAAGTGGGACAAAGAAAATCAAATTTCTGATCATATTCATGAATGGAGGATAAGGAAGAGGCTAATTAAAGCTCATATTCTCAATGATTTCCTTCTCGAATGGTTTCTAAAATCTCTTTAGCCAGAAATCTCAAAGGATGTATCCCTTTCAGGGGTATTTTATGAAAAGAAAGCTATTTTTAGGGCTCCACAACTAGAACTAATCTATTCTCAGTTTAGATTCCTTAATAAAATCTTGCAGGATTTTCCTCACTCCATGCTAAATTTAGCCAAAACCAAACCCGGTCATGGTGATGGACTCATCAGTACAATCAACAGTGGTACGACTAACCTACTAAATCAATTACATCAGTTGTCTATACAATCTGCTCCTTCTGGTCAGGCTACGCCTTCAGTGTCAACTCCTTTTTATCCCTTGCCTGTTAATGTCGTTAAAAATTCTAACCCCAAAGGAAATCAATAATATTATGCGAAGAGGAAGGGACAAAATAATAATAAAAAACACAAGGATGGGAAGGGGAATGCAAATAGATACAATGATCATGCTGGAGAGGGTAAGAGGGATAATAAAAAGAAGGTCAAGTTTCCATGCAAGTTGTGCACTGAAGACCATCTTACAAACCTCTGCCCTAAAATTCAAGATTCTTAGTGCTTGTTAGCTCAAAAAGGTTCTTCTAGATCCTAGGTTGTACTAAAAAACCCTTTTCCCCAAGGGTAGCAATTACTTGTTGGCGCGAATACAAATAATGGAGCTCCCTTTAGGGACAACCAGGAAGGGGAAAATCCATCAAACATATAAATGATGAGTGCTCACATAGATATCGCTGCGAGATCTCATGATTGTGGCAAAGCTGAGTCTTTGAATGCTAAGGGTACTCCTAATAATGTTAAGCCACTCCCTATAGAGAGGCCAATAGTTGAGCCTATACCTCAGATGCGAAAATGATCTACAAAGCATACAACGATCAATCCTAATGCCAAGATTTCCTACAACTACTCGATTGTAGAAAATCTAGAACAAATTCCTTGTGCCATGTCTGCATTAGAGGTACTTTAGTTGTATCCTGCACAAAGGAGTGCATTGCTCGTTGCCATTGGGGCTATTGATCCAAAGAATTCTTTGATGATCACATTTGATATGTCGACTTTCAAAATGAGAGTTCCTCATCATAAGGCTTTCCAGATTAAGTCTACATATCAGAAGTTTAATATCTTTCAAACAAATATTGGTGAAGGTTCTTCCACGTGTGTGATGTCTCTCGCATGTTGGAAGGCTATTAGATATCCTTCAACTGTCCCTTCTTCCACTCTTCTAACTGTGTTTGATGGTCATTCTCACAGGCTGCATGGCATTTTTCCATCTTTACCCATCTGTGTTGGGTGTAAAAATGTTAATATCGAGGTCGATATAGTTGATGTAAATCTAGACTATAACCTTTTGTTGGGGCGAAACTGTATCTATGAAATGGATGTTATTTCTTCCTCATTGTTTCACATTTTATGTTTCCCTCACGAAGGGATGATTGTCATTGTTGATCAGATGGACTATTCTCTTGTAGATCCGAATGCATCTGCTGACTTGATTGTTCCCTTGGTGAATGATACCAAGCAACTTGTTGAGAATTTGGGGGTTGGAATGTATACATCCTTGATGGATACTTTTGATTTCTGACTCCTTTAGTTCATATCAATGTTATATCATCCTCCAGGGTTCCTACTCAGAGAGAGTTCTTTTGAACTCATTATTGTTTAGGCCCTTGGACGTTACCTTCTCCTACCACCACATTAGAAGAAGGACAAGTGGGTGGAATGAAATTTCCTATGTCTGCAGCTGAGATTTCTTATAGATCTATTGTTGACTCTACAGATTCCATAATAGTTTCTCTTTAACCAGAGGAATTGGATGGAGATGTGGCTCTGGCTTGGACTCTTAATCCATATTTTTCTCAAGACTTCCTTGATACCATTCTTCCATCTGAAGATGCCATCCTTGAAGTAATGACTGGTGTAGAGAGACCGTGGTATGATTTGCATCATCGGTCCTATTTTCTACTAGAATTGTGAGAAGTTTAATCAAGTTTCTCTAACCTTCAATCTTCCAGTCCCGTTCACCCTATTTTGAACCCTTTAGCACCAGCACAGGTATTTGGTGAAGGGAACATGGTTGTCATCTCTGTTAATAAATTGGTGAAAATCTTCAGAGATCCCAACATCATTGAGACTGTCTTCATTGGAGCTTAATGTTCCCCTAAAGAAATTCAGACTAACACCGATCTCTTTCGAGAATTTTAGGATGTGTTTCCTTGGTCTTATGAGGAAATGACTGGAATATATCCATATATTGTCCACCATGAGATCAAGACATATAAAAATGTTAAGCCTATTCGGTAGAAGCTTCATCTAGTGAAGCCTAGGAAGGGAATAGCTATCAAATCCAAGGTGGAGAAGTTGCTTAAGGCAGGTTTCATATACCCCGTTCCATTAACAAAGTGGGTTTCAAATCCAGTTTCCGTGGACAAGAAAAAAGGAATGATATGAGTCTGCATCAATTTTGGGGATTTGAATGAGGCATGTCATAAAGATAAATACCCCACACCATTTATAGATCATATCATCAATGAGTGTGCAGGAAATGAGATTTTCTCCTTGATGGATGGTTTTTCGAGATATAATCAGATCACTATCCCTCTTGAAGATCAGCATAAGGCTACTTTTATTTTCCCCTAGGGTACCTTTGCTTAGAAGAAGATGCCTTTCAACCTTAAAAATGTTGGAGCTACCTTTTAGTGGGCTATGTCCTATGCCTTCCATGACAGCAATCATATTATTGAGGCATACTTGGATGATTTAGTTTCTTGTTATCATAAGAGAATTGATCATCCTTCACTCTATCAATTTTTTGAACAATTTCAGTATTATAAAATTTGGTTGAACCCTAATAAGTGTGGTTTCATTGTCACATTCGGTCAGTTGTTGGGATTCATCATGTCTAAGGAAGGAATTAGGGTAGATCCCTTCAAGGTTGAGGCAATACTTCAGTTTTCTCCCCTGTCTTTGATTCGTCAACTTCAAAGTCTACAAGGAAAAGCCAATTTCTTACGGAGATTCATCGTGAATTATGTCGAGATTACAAAGGGATTTATGAGATTGCTAAAGAAAGGAGTTCCCTTTTTTGGGATGACTTTGCTCACTGTTTATTTGTTTCTTTGAAAAGATCATTGAACTCTGCTCCATTACTAAGTCCATGTGATTATAGCAGGGATTTCCTGTAGCATCTTGTTGCAACAGAATCTACCATAGGTATGGTTCTAGTTCAGGAAGATGATGCTCTTTGCAAGCATGTTATATACTACCTTAGTCTAGGCTCCATAGGTCCTAAGATTCGATATTCGCTGATTGAGAAACTTGCTTTTGCAGATGTCCACATTTTCCAATGGCTCAGAAATTATATCCTCCTTCGCAAAAATTATTTTTTGGCTGTAGTTAATCCATTTCAATTTGTTCTTAGTAGGTGAGTGATTGGGAGAAAATACAATCGATGAATTTTTATTTTACAATAATTTGAGCTTAAGTTTCTGTCTACCAAATCCAAGAAGTCATTGGTATTTTCAGCATTGATTTCTGAGTTTTCATGTGGAGAATAGATTTTTTATGAAGAATGATTTCCTGATGAACATGTTTTTCTCATTTCTTCACAATATCCTTGGTATGGAGATATCATAGTTTACCTCTAGACTAAGAAATTTCCCTTAGGTTTTTCAGAAGATGAGCATAGAAAGTTGCATCATTGGGATAAAATTTATTTGATTATTGGTGACACTCTATATCATCAAGGGGTCAATTCAATCCTTAGATGCTACTTAACTCTCAAAGAAGCTGAGGTTGTGTTGAATGATTGCCACAATGGAGCTTGTGGTGGTCATTTATCTGGGCTTGCTATAGCCAAAAAAATATTTTGTGTAGGATAATTTTGGCGCTCGATTTTCAAATATTGTGTTGAGGTGGTCAAAAAGTGTCATCCCTATCAAGTTTGTATCTAGAAGATGTGTGCTCATCAAGCTTCACTCTTTCCTGTCATCACTATCGGTCTTTTCACAAAGTGGGCTATTGATTAAACTACTTGTAACTCGCCTTTAGCTAAGGGTCATAAGTGATTTGGTGGTCGGTTGCTCCATTCGTAAGAAGATTTTTTTCCCCAGAGCTCTTTTCCCACTTCTGCAGTGCACAAATGATCAAAATGTGAGTCAAACTGATTATTTTATGCCCAAAATTTGAATTTTTTTCACAAATTTCATTTCTGTCTATTTTTTGAATTTGATTAAGGCTATTTAACCTTTTGGCTTTCAAGCATTGGTAAATTCATTTTCAGGTACATTCTGGTGAATTTGAGATATTTCTAGTTTTCCTTCAGATCCATGACCATTAACCTGTCATGGAAGGTATTTTATTTTTAACTGGCATATAGGTTATGGAATTCAATTTCCGTTGCATTTTTTCATACTAGCCTCCATTCTAATCACATGTTATAGGGTCGATCCCATCATGTCATGACTGTTTGACCCATTTCACTCGCCGATGTTTTAGATCATGACTTGGTGGTAGAGCCATCCTTTACATGGGCTTCCTAGTTAGTTCCTCGCTAGAATTTGTTTCCCATGTTGCAATTTATGTATGCTCGGGAGTCCTCTTTAGTCCTGACATGACTTATGCATTGAAGCTTCATTCTTCTTCTTCTTTGATATATTTATTCTGGTCATTTACCTTAGAGGCTCCCATGTGTTGTCAAGTTGTATTACTACATTGCATATTGACTACTTGTTTACCTTGGCCTTTAGCTGACTTCATTTGGACTCATGTTTAAGCCCTCTTTTGACCATGTCTTTCTATACAAGTGAACCATGCAATCACCTAGCCTTTATGACTTGACACCTTTACCCTTGGATGGGACATCCCTTTGAGTGTCACTTACCAGTTTTCACCACCTTGCATTGAGCATAGGATTGTTCCTAACCTAGGAACTAGTTCATTTATTTACCGAAACTTGTTCTATCAATTATATTATAGGAATTCTTTTATTATTTTTTAGGATTTGAAATAGGAAAACGACGAAAAAATTAAATATTTTAAAAATTGTGGGAACATTACAATACTTCCATATTTGATGGCAGTTATAGTGTCAGTTGTGTCACCCTTGAACAAAGCACAAAAAATCTAACTCTTTTCTCAATTTTGGGATGGTTTTATTTTTTGACTTAGGAGAAGCCATAACCTTGTTATTGACTTAATAATCCCTTAGTTGGTTATCTCTTCCAATCATTTGGAGGGTTTTTTTCTGCCTCCTACGTGACAAAATTATACAAAGTTATCATTTTTTTTCATATCCAACATGAGTCGTGCTTTTTTTCAAAGGAAGTTAACCTAAGTCGGCCTTTTTGTGGTGTCTCTTGACTCATTTTTTAGTCTGCCACTTTGGTTTTGTCAACATCTAGTTCTATCACTTCAGCTATTTGGTCCTATGCTCATGATGTTTTGAGAAGGTCTCCATTCACTTCTTGCCAACAATTTTTCCTCTTATCAACTATGAAATATTGCTCTGAGAGTAAACCTAGAGCTGCACCCTCACCCTATTTTCATCCTTTATAGGTGACCTTGTACTCAATATTTTGATCAACACCATTAGTCTTTGACTAAGTGGTTTCCCTTGTGTTTGACTTCAGCTTACATTATCACACCCAAGATTCATGGAGTACCTTGATTTCCATTTTACCCTATTGGTGGATATCTCACCTATGTGTCAACTTTCTTTATTGGTTGGTTTAGAGGGTTTATGCCATACGCTAGTTCCATTTTGTGCATGCTGGAAACGTACTTCGGGAACGTTACTTCATTTTTATTTTTCTGATTCCATCAAAATCTTAGCCCACATGTTACACTCGCGCTGGATTGATGTGAGATGCCTTAATGCCTTCCTTCTAGCAGATCTTTTCCCATCGACTCTGACTCATTGCTTTGGGAATAAGGTTTGGAGTCCTTTTTTCCAAACCTTAGGGTTTGCAGTCATCAATGGTAGACTCTTCACTATCGATATTGAGAATACATCATTTTATCATCATTGATAGATTCTCTCAAGTGTTTGACTTCAACTCATTCATTCGCACTTGTTGGATTGTACTGGGGCACCTTAACACTCATTGTAATTATCGTTGGGTTGTCTCATGTTTGTTAACGGTATACATCAATGACTGGTAATCAAATGATTTCTCACATGGTCGACCTCAGCTCATTTATTCCCATTGTGTAGAATTGCACCATGGTGATCATTGAAGACCTCAGGTTTGCATCAACATGTTTTGGTTCACTTTGACAGCCCCTTCAATTTTTTGCCAGTGACACCATCCACCATTATATGTTACATTTTCATCACAGCAACATCTTATATGTTCGCACCCAAGTTGCGTTTTGTACCATTTTTTCCACCACTTATGATTTGGTACTTAAATATTTGGTTGTGACTTTAGTGATCAAATATCTATGTAGCATCATTGACTTGTCTTTTATATCTGATACTTGGACATGAATTTTAGTTATACTTCTGGGAAGTGATCAAATGATTCATTATGTACTTCTCATCTCATTTATAATTATATACATATTGGATCCGCACCATACTTTATATATAGACATTTTTTTCATTTCACTGAGCATGGGTATGCACACCTCATACATGAGCTAGCTTTCTGATTTCTATCATTAGTTTTTGGCAGGCTAAAATCTAGTGAAATCCTCTCTAGTCCTTATAAGATTCTTTCTATATACATAACACATTTTGGGCATCATGTACCCCTTATAACCTCATATATTAGGGGGCATCTGTTATAGCATAATTTATCACCACTATATACTTTATGAATTATGCATTGGCCTTGGGCAGCCCTTCCATTCAGGCTTGGTCACATTTCTCACATTAGGGGAGATTTGAGGTCTAAAGTGGGCCTCCTAACAAAAATGTACAACCAAAATAAAATTTATAAGGACAAATAGGATTCACTATGATGATGTCAACCATGGGGGATAATTCACTATTTTTTAAGTAAAAGGGTAAAAAGATTAAAAAATAATAAAATAATAAAACTATTTTTTCAACCCATATTTTCAACTTATCTCCCAAATTTTTTACTCAAATTTCAAGCGGTAGTACTCTTTGGATGAAAATTTTAATTCCTCATCCAAGGAGTATCCCTATTGCATACTGTTGATGGACCCTGCTACATGAAAAATGGGAAATACATGAAAAAACATGATTGCAATCACATTTTTCATGTATTTCTCATTTTTCATGTTGAAGGATGCATTTAAAGTATGCAACATGGGTACTCCTTGGATGAAGAATTTAATTTTTCATCCAACGAGTACACCCACTTGGAATTTGACTAAAAAAATTGGGAGATAAGTTGAAAATAGGAGTTTAAAAAGAAGTTTTTTTCTTTTTTCTCTCTAAAATTTGATGATGTAATCAAATCTTATTTTATTATTTCCACTATCATTTAATAATTTCCTTAGGAGGTCCATTTTAGACCTCAAAATTCCGCTACTTAAAAACAATATTTTAAAATCCATACGCGACTCTGTGCAGATTTTTCTGCATATACACTTGAATCTATATATAGCGAACACGCATATGCTATCTAAAATATTAAAAAGAATAAAATTTCCCTATTATTGAGGAGGGGTTTATGGTTTTTCTTGTAACTTAAATACCCCAGCCTGCGGCCTAACTATTCCCCAAATGAGAAAAAAAAAACCAATTTGAGGAAGTACAAATACCCCTCAAAGGAATCGCCTAAGGGAGGAAGAGAGAGAATTATAGATATTATAGATTCTTATAGCCCTGATCAAGTCTGATATTTCCCTTGTGCCTCCTGCGCTTCCTAGATTCTCAAGAAATCCTTGTTTCCTTGTGATGATCACCTTCATTCTATGTGACATCCTTTGTACACCATTCATGGAAGAAGGTTTGTGAGGCTAGCACTGCACGAATTCATAGGACGATTTTGCTCAAGGTCATGGTAGATCTCAGGTGATTTCTCCACTATTGTTTTCTCTACAAGATATCAATGGAAGAAGTGTCATCTTGTTCTCGATTTTCATGTGTCATATATCTCTTATACATGCTTAAATATTGAATAATTTATTCCTTGTTATCTTTATGAGATTATGTATGCTATTTCTCTAACATCTAGGATATATACATGTACAACTAGGTTTTTTGTTTGTTCTTTGCTGATTTGCAGGTTCTAGAAGAGGAGGAGTTGCAGGGTGTTTGAACCCTACTGGATCTACTACAAACGAAGGATAAAAGGGTAAGATTTGCAATCCTCACTTTCTATTTTAAAGCACAGAAGTTGGTAATTTGAGTCCTTCTTGTAATTACATGCACCTACTCTATGAGGTTTACCAACCCAGGACCTTAGGATAATGTTGCCCATAACAATAGAGGAATTTCATCCCTGGGTGTAGGTTTCCCATCCTCTAACACTAGTCACACCGATAGGTATACCTTATAGCATCCTGATGGAGAGTAGACCAATAGTACCTCACTTAAAAGGCCTTGAAATTATTTCTCTTAATATCAAAATGACCTCCACACGGCCCATCATGACATGCTCAGAGGATTTAAAATTATTCCTACTCCTTCATACATCTCCTTATAATTTGATATGGTCCTAGTTTCAAAATATTTCCAAAAATCCAAGTGAAAGGGGCACTCTTTCTCACAATTCTTCTTTTCTCCCTGGATGATAGTTTTGGAGGAAATATCCCAGCAAGCTAGTTGTTGGTTATGTCAACAAACTAGGGAGACATTACTGAGATAGAAAAGAAGTTCTCATATGGAAGTTGGTCATCAATAATATCTTCATTATCTGCAGGAAAAGTGAGTCTAGACAAAAAATATGCAACTACAGTTTCCTTCCCAAACTTATAAATGATAGTTAAATCAAACTATTGCAACAATAATAATCACCTAATAATTTGAGCATTCAGATCATGTTTCCTCATCATGTATTCAATTTTTTCATGGTCAACATGTAAAAAAATTTAGTACCTAGTAATATAATGTCTGAAATTATTCAAGGAATGAACAACAACTAAAATTGCTTTCTCAGTGACAGTGTAGTTCAATTCAAGCTTCGACAAATTTTTGTTGATGAAATAAATGGAATAGTTAAACTTATCATCAATTTTTCCCAAATCTACCCCCCTAGATTTATCCAATGCATCAGTATGGATATAGAAAGGCAAAGCCCAATTGGGACCTCAAAGTATAGGAGTAGTGGTCAACTTTTCCTTTATGATTTCAATGGCTTCTTGACAAAAACATGACCAACACAATTTTGAGTCCTTGGCTAGTAATAAAAATAATGGTGAAGCCACTTTGATAAACTCCTTTATGAATCTTCTATAGTAACCAGTCAAGCCCAAAAAACTCCTAACATCTCTCTATATCTACAGAGTAGGAACCATTTTTATGATAAAAATCATGTTTATGTCTACTTTTATTCCTGCCTGAGATATGGAGTGGCCAAGGACAATTTGTGCCTTCCCAAAGAATTCACACTTCTCAAGACTCAAATAGAGATGCATTTCAAAGCATCTCCTCAGAACTTTACCAAGATTAGTGATGGCCTCCTGGAAATCATACCCATATGGATTGAAAACATCTATTTATATTTCCACAAAATAATGAAAAAACTAAACAAAAATTCTTAAAATTTATCTCTAGAAAGTGGCAGGGGAATTTCATAGGAAAACTAGGAGAACTCTATAAGAAAAATTTCCCTAATCACATGTAAATGTGGTCATGTATGGGTCTTCAAGGCTGATTTGGATCTGATTGTAACCAATGTATCCATTTAGGAAGGAGAATAACTTCTTCCTTGCAAGGCCATCCAAGACTTGGTCAACGAAAGCTAAAGGGAAATGGTATTTATTTGTCGCTTTGTTCAACTCTATATAATCAAAATATATCATCCATTTCCCATTATTCTTTGGGACTAATACTCTAGGAGACACCCATTCACTATCTGATATGGATTATATGAACCCTACATCCAAAAAAAAATTCAATTCATCCTTTACTATATCCTTCAAATTTGGGTTCATTCTTCTATGGGTTTGGTGCAAAGGTTTGATGTAAATATGGTGTGTGTAGACTGAGGGATCCACCCATTTAATTTTTTTGTAATCCCAAGAAAAATAATCTAAGTTCTCTCTCAGCAACTGGCACAAATTTTCTTCCTCTTTGGTCGAGAGACAGGGATTGATATTTAGGGTTCTATATGGGACAAATTCTATAATGTTTGGAGGTTGAGGGATCGAGTTAAGTGAGCATAGCCCATTCGAAGGACTTATTTTATATTCTCTCACAAGTTCAGCAAATGGAATGGTAGTGGGGGGGTTTTTTTTGAAGGATATGGTTAATGAGGTCATCTTCATCAGGTTTCCCCCCTTTGATAACAACATCTAAGGTACAAATATGGTATGTTTTTTCATGGTACACTTCATCTTCTTCTCCATCTTCCAGCCAAAAAGGTAGATCATGTTAAATAGAAGGCTTAGGAGGAGGATATAATAGTGGTTTTTTTTGTAAGGGCCCATTCTTAATGGTCATGTTTCCATCCCTACAACTGACATAGGCATTAGTACCAGCCAACCAATGTCTTCCTAGTATAAGAGGATAAAAATTAAACTTGTTTTTCGGTTGAAGTACCAGGAATTTAGTGGGATATTCCAAGGATTTAGTGTGGGCCATAACATCCTTAACAAATCCCTTGGGAGATACTATGGATCTATCTGCAAGTTGAAAAAATGTAGTGGTCTTTCTCAAAGATCACTGAATGTTGAGATTTAACATGGTTTCTTTAGTCATCACAATGATTTCAACCCCAATATCAATCAATGTATGAGGTAAAATGATACCATCAATGTGTACATCCAATATTAGAGTCCCAGGGTCTAGATATTTTGGGAAAATCACTCTCCCCAACATCAAATCAGATAATTGACCTAAAATATTAATGGTGGGAGCATCTCTCTTATTTCTTCCAGGATTTTTAATTATTTATATTTGATAAGCTTATTATAGATAATAAAATCCTTAATATCTTAGAGAAGGGGTATATTTACACAAAAATTATTCAGTTCTCACAGAAGTTCAATCTCTTATAGGTTGTGATGTCTAGGATGGATCAATCTCTCAGGGAAACGAGTTGGATTTAATTTAGGGTCTCTCTCTTCCTTTTCCTCTTCAATATCCTCAGGTGGAAATGGTAGATTTTTATCTAGGAGTACTCTCCTAAACCTCAGATTAATCTCATGGATGTACACAACATAAGAAATGTAAGATGTCTCTCCATTGTAGACTTCTTGTGCCTGTTTCTTATTTGGGTTCAGATTAGGTTGATCACACAACTGAGGATTTTTAGGTGGTGCAGGATAAGAGAATTGAGGTTGAGGTTGGGGTAGAGGCAATAAAATAGGGGGTTTGTTGAGTTGAGACATCCACCTTTGTGATGGTTTGCTCCACTAAGGAGGTTGGGAAGCATACATCTTGAATGGTTAATTGAAATAAAACCCCAAGGAAGGAAGGATCTTTGGAGTGGCCTAAGTGTCTCTTCTGACCATAAATTCAAAGCTTGGGGTCAAATGCATCCTACTCTAGGTTTAAGAGGAAAAAATGAGCTAACTTAGAGTGAAAAATGTGACCTACAACAGTGCTACATGATGTCCTCAAGTGCTCAAACATAATAATTAGTACAATTACTCATAAATTACAAGATGAAAATAACTTATATTATCATACTCAAATGCCAACTAAGTCAGGGACTTCCATGTACCACTTGATCATAGATTGGGTTGAACCAAATCTTGCTTTCAATAAATCACCCCCATGTCATATTCCAAGGATGATTGTGGGATCATGTGGGTTAAAATAAAATAAAACCAACTAGGGCTTCTAGGTTCCAAACCACCTCAACCCTTGACCACAGTGATTTTACCGAACTGATACAAAAATCACTAAGATAAATGAGATTATACTTTTCCCAAGTTGTCCAAGGCTCCAGGGATTTTATCTCAACCCAAAACCTTTAGGGACCCAAGTTGTTATAGGTATCCAAAGAAATACCATCTCAACCCACAAGTTCTAGGGACCCAAGTTTTTCCAAATATCAAGAGATTCTATCCCAACCCACATCCATAGGGAACTTAAGAAATAATCAAAAAATATAAATGGTGAATCCCACCACATCATGGCTATATAGGAAATGGAAAGGAATGTCTGAAACCACCGTTAATCAAGGAGAAATTCCATGCTAATTAAAAGACATAACCAAGGAACCACATGCATGTTTCATGCATAAAAAAACTAGCAAGGAAATCACACATGAAACTTGTTACCTACAATGTATACCTGTTGTAGCTCCTGGTCCAAATTTTTCCACTCCCCACCAATTCCTTGTTTTTCATTTTATTGATTTATACAAGTCCAAGTGAATGCTATGATGCTCCAATAATACTCTAAGTGTGGAATATTGTAAGAGAGAAAAGCTAAAACTAACAAAAGGTTGTGAACTATTTCTTCGCTGCCTTTTTATCATTGATGTCTCTTTTTCTTTCACATTTTCTCTAATTTCCCTTGCATGCATTGTTGTGTCTCTTCACCTTCCCTTCCTCCTATTTTCCTTATTTCTCATAATTAAATGCCATTTTTTTGTCTTTTCCTTTTCCAATGCCTTTTCTAATTTTCCATAGTCATTAATAAAGCACAAGTGATGCCCACTATAATGTTTTCCCACCACTTAACTTGGAATACATCTCCCATGACCTTGGTCCTATTTTACTTTCATGGGAAATCAATTAGGGGTTGTTACAAACCCTTCCCCCTTTGGGGAACACCATCCTTGGTGTTCTATGAAGCTTATAACCAACAAAACATATTGTTTAGGGAGATTTATAACATATATCATTGCAACATGTACAATGAACAACTGTTGAATACCTAATCACCATACTTCTTATGGAGATTTATAAACCCAACACGATGTAGCATTTACAATGACAAACATATACATACTTATACACATTTTATTCAACCAACAAATAGACATACTATCTATGGAGCTTTATAAAAACAACTCGATATAATATTTACAATAATATACACATATATACATATGCATATTTTATTTAATCATGAAATAAAGGATACCATACTTGCATTAGCGGCAAGGGAATCCACAGGCTCACACCTCCAACCTCAAAGGAGTACCAGGATTCACCTCCTTTCCAATAAGTCCAGAATCCATTGCCAAAATCAAAGCTTTTTTATAATTTCTAGCACTACAATCCTTTCACTACTTGCTCTCTTAGTGAACACTTACCAAGTAATTGTTTTTGGTCACACTGCCAATGTGCTTCTAGTTCCATCTCGTGATGCTAATGAAAAAAAAACAAAAATTATTCCCATGCCTTCCCTTCTATGCTTCCCAGTCACTCAGGAAATATGATCACCCTCTTCCGTACAGTCACTCACCTTTCAAGATCTATGACATCCCCTTCTCTGGTGATCCATCCCTTGGCAAGGTATCCTTGCATCAGAAAGTCCAAAAACAAAGGCATATCCCTGCCTCCATCAGACCATCATAGCATGCTTATGAAAATCATCGGACACTAATGGGTACCATTGTCCCATAATGGCCTTGATCCTGAAGTTATTTACCAATATATTGTTGCATGCTCTAGTTCCTTTTTTTTTTTGCTAACTCTCTTACAACCAGTTCCCACCACCCAAACCAGGGATTTTCAATGCCTCTTGTACCAAGCACATAATTTTCCATTAGAACAAAAATTAATTGTAATAAATTCAAGTCATACCTCAATTGTAGCTCATCAATAAGGTGACACTTTCAATTATCTTTGATTCCTATCACATCAAGTCAAACTAGATCTTTAATCAAATCATCATGTATAAAGATATCACCTCTGGTTAGCTCAAAACTCAACCATCATAAGTTCTAATTCTATACTATGTGAATAATCAAAACTAAAATAAAATATTGATACTTATATTTCAAATGGGTTTTTGCTTATTCCCTTATTATTTTTTCTTTCTGTACACACACTAGATCGGTTTCCAAACCTGACAAACACCAAATTCCTTCTATTCTCTTTGACCACATACACACATTAGAAAAGTTTCTGAACCTGACAAGCACTGAAAACCTTCTATTCTCTTCTATATGTAGTATCAACTACAAGGGAATCTAGGGGCTATACAACATCAACCATTTGTCAGTAACTTGAGATTTGTCTCTTCCCAGCTTGTCTAGGGCTCCCGAGACTACTATCTCACCCACAACGTACATGGAACCCAAGAGGTTATAGGGCTCCATACCACAACCTCTAGGGAGCCTGAGAATCAATCCCCAATACATACACATAAACAAAATGTATGACACAACACATACACCTACACATGGTGTACAACACAACATATACACAATAAAAATGTACACAACAAAACATTTACAACACATACACAACAAAAAATGTACAACATGTACAGAAAAAAAATGTACAACATGTACACAACACAAAATGTACAACACATACACAACACAACTTGTACAACATGAAGACAACACAACAAATGCAACAAGTATGCAACATGAGATGTACAACAGGTATGCAACATAATATGTACACCATGTACACCACACAACATGTACACAATGTACAAAACAAAAATATTTCACATCCATAGACCACATTGTTTCTACCAAGAAACCTTGTCTCCAATGTTTTTTCCATGACTTATTTCATGCATCAACAACCCAAGTCTTAGGTCTATGGCTCTTTTCACTATCCATGCATGTCTGAGCATGTCTTAGATCACACTTCTTTCATTCCACTTATGTATCCTTCAACATTATTTTCCATAACATAAACATAGGCATAGTTATAAGCACAAAATATCAAAATCACATCCATGTAATACTAACCTCAAATGTCTTCCAGGGCTACTCATCCCACTAGGTTCCTCAGAAAACCAAGAACCTTTCCATTCCATTCACATGTATAAAACAATAATTATTCCACAAGAATGACCGCTAATGGCCCCACCAGAAAATGGAATTCATATATATATATATATATATATATATATATATATATATATATATATATAAACATCAACATAATCACGATAATAACACAATTACCACTTTTCATAAGGCCATGGTTAAAAGAACCCCCTTTATTCATGAAAAGTGTGCTCAAAGTTGAGAACAATGTTCCAAACATAGCCAAGGAATTGGATACCTAAAATAAATTTAATTTACCTTTCCAATTACATTTCTCATGAATGTCCTACCAATGTCTATTTACCCCAAAGGACCTAGCCAGCCCAACTGTATATGGCATTCTTCCCCTCATCTACCCTTTATTCATGCATCAAGATTCATGTAGGTCTTACATTACCTTTTGGGTTCCGCTGAGCTCTCCGTGAGATCCATTTTCTTTCCTATTTCCCCAATAAATTCCCAACACCCTAAAACATAAGCGGAAAGAACAAGAATAAAACCATGGAAAACCAACAACAATAAAATAGCACAAGCAAAGTGACATGGCCATGCACGAGACACAATCAAAACTTCAAATCAAGCACAAAAAATCACAAACAATGAAGGCACAAGAATGAAACAACCACCAAGACTCAACTCCCATGGATTTCTATTGCTTCCATAGGTTAATGATTGGAAGCTTAACATGAGCCTTATTTAAGGTCTGTGGAATTTTCTTTTTCTGTGTAATTCCCTGTATCATACTTCCATAAACACACAATTTTAAATGCATAAATAAATACAAAAATATACTAGTTACCTCACCCTAATGTACCCAATATGTTTCCATACAAATGAAAACCTACACATATCATCTCTCAAGGGATTTTGACTCCCTTGAAAAATCTGGCTATAAATGGAAATCAACTATTTTTCTCGCATCTGATCAACCATTTTCCTTGTAGCTTCCCTGGCCAAAAAGTGATTCCACGCAATTTAAATTAATCTATTGTTTGGCCCTGAAGTTTTTAATCAGAGGTTGTCATTAAAGTCAACCCAAGTAGCACCACCGGCTACCATGATCTTTCATGGTAATTTTTACGTACCAAATTACTATATCCTAGGTCAAGAATATTCTTTTTATGGTTTGTACTTGTCAAGATGTTTTCGTTGATTTTTCTGTACCAAATTACTATATCCTCATTGTTTGAGAGATATTCATGTTTGAAATTTGTAACCCCATTTAGTGGGTTAAAACCCCATGGGGTTTTGGAATGGGTCATTGAAAAGTCAATAATTAATAATTTTTGAGCTCCTAAAATCCCTCCCACATTCACTTGCTGAAGTGCCTCTCAACCTAAGCATTTATATAAATTATTATTCTCATATCCTCCTCATGTAGGAATTTCGGTACTTGAAACAGGACATCGTGGTATTTGCACTGCAAATTTCTTTTTAAGAAGTTTCAAAAGCTGAAATTTTTTTGAGATGAAGTCGAAATTCGAGGAAGCTCCTATAAAAATTTCAAATCAAGGTGTGTAATATTTTGGGAGATATGATTTGTGGAAGTTTGTGTTTTATAGGTTCCTGAAATCATCTCAAAGAAATGACATTGGGAAAATCATCATAACTATATCTCTGAGTATCGGATTGGAATTCTATAAAATGTGATGGATAGGGCACAAATAGTAGTTTTAGCTGTATCAATTTTAGAGATGAATGAAGAAACAGTCACACGTGGTAGACCATACAAGTTTTCTCTACTAAAATAGTCCATAATTAGGGCATTGTGAAAGATTGGGCATAACTCTCTCTAGAAGAATCCAAATTGCGTCAGACCTTCGGCATTGGAAAGAAGAGTCAGAGGACTACTACAAAACTTGAAATTACATATTTGGGATCTGGAATAATAGAAATACACCAGATTCAATAACAAGCTCCTAGAAGGCAAGAAAAAACTAGATCATGTGTTTTCAAGGGTTGCAAAGGACCAGACTTTCTAGAGAAGCAGAGCAAAGCAAAGTGTAGTAGAGGGTAGCATGACAAGAGAAGCAATCAAGGTGCATAACATCAAAATGAAGTTCACTACATCAAATCTTCAAGTGGGCAGCACTTCATATAGTCATTGTAAAGTATTTCCAACAATTTCTATCAGAGCTTGGTTCCTTCAATAACAGTTTAATAGTTGGAAGGAGGTCATGGAGCATACAAAGAATGGTGTACCTATGTTCAATGAAAATAATTATGCACTCTGGAAAGGAAGAATGGAGGTCTATCTCTTGGTGCAAGGTTATAAAGTATGGGACGTTGTTCAAAATGGATTTACATCAACTGTAGATGAACAAGGTAAGAAGAATTTCATAAATGATGCAAAAGAAAAGAATATTATTATGAGTGGAATTATTGAATATGATTATGATAAGGTGTTTAATTGTAAAACTGCCAAAAATTTATCGGACAAGCTTGATAATATATATGCAGGTGACTCAAATCTACAGAGCAAAATTTGAGAAAATTAGAATGAAAGAAGATAATAACATTTCTGCATACTTCCAACACGTTGATGAAATAACCAGCACTCTGGAAGGATTGGGAGTGCCTGTTGATGAGAATACTATTATACGAAATATTCTTAGAACATTACAAGGTAGATTCAACCCAAAGGTATCGGTCTTAGAATATAGTGCAAATCTATAAAAATTTAACAAAGAGGAATTACATGGAGTTCTCATAGCATATGAAATGAGATTTGATGAAGAAGAGGGTACTTCACATCTAGAAACTTTGTTCACTACATCTAAGTAAACCAATAAGGAGTGACAACCTTCGAAGGCACAAACCTGCACCTGCAAGTGCGAAGAAAAGGAAGATGATGAAGAAGGTCTTTTGGATGGAGAATATGCTTACTTTATGAGCAAACTAAAAATTGGTAAGGGAAAAATCAGAGGTAAACTTCCATTGATATGTTTCGGCTATGGTGAGGTTGGGAATTTCGCAGCAAAATGTCCAAACAGAAGTGATGGAAACTCAAAAGAATAGAAAGCCTTTAATAAATTCAACAAGCAAAGAAAAAAGAAAGGATTCAAAATGAAATTTCTCTCTAAAAAATATATTTCATCATCCGATGAATACAATAATAGCAAAGAAGAAGCCAATGTGAAAGTATTGTTTATGGCCAAGCACATTAAACAAGAGGTATCAAACAATGAATAGAAGAGTTGACCATATAATAATTTTCTAAGGAGGCAATCATGCTTATAAAAGAGCTCAAGGCTGAGAATATCCATTCCAATATTCTTGAAGAACAAGTTCAAGGTCTCAAAATTGAATTTGAAGAAGAAAAATGTATTGAAGAGTCACTTCAAAAGAATTTGGAAGAAAGCAACCAAGAAAGGGAATCATTAGAAGCTAAAGTAGTCTCACTGCATAAGGAAGTGAAGAAGGGAAAAATTGTCCAAAAATATTCCAACATCTCAAGGGCATTCAAAGAACTCATCAACAATCAATGATCTTACAATGACGGAATTGGCCTTGATTACAAAGAAGAAGAAGCAGGACATTCTACAACAAAATACAATGGGCCGATGAGATCTAACATGCATGTAGACTTCATTAGAAAATACTCACAAGAACAACCATGGAAGACAATTCCTCAATGAATATTTCCATTCAGGTACCAACATATTTTTTATGGCTATTGTTATTCATGTGGAAAATTTGGTCATAAAGATGTAGAATGTTGCATGTACCCTAGGAACCAATAAAATTTTAGGATATCCTTCAAATATGAACCTTCCAATGGTAAAAGAAACATCAATAGTTTTGAAAATTTAAGAAATAATATGGAATTTTACAAATGTCAGAACTTTGGACACATAGCTAGAGACTGTAGACTTGAAAATCCTCCACAAGAATCTTTGAAGCTAAAGAACAAAAGAACATGGAAGAAGAAGAAGACTAATAATTGTGCTCTCACTCTCAAGGCGCAAAACAACCAAGATGTGTGGTATGTTTATAGTGGTTTCTCAACGCATATGACTAGAGATAGAAATAAATTTGTATCTCTGAAAGAGAATAAGGATGGAACCTTGTCCTTTGGAAATGATGGATCTTCAAATGTTATATGATTAGTTACCATCACTCTCAGAAGAAAATATTCTCTAGCCAAGAATGCTCTATTCGTTGAAAACATGAATCACAATCTGCTCAGTGTTGGACAAATGTGTAATTAAGGACACACAATACTATTCAACTCTGAAAAATTTGAAATCAAGAAAGGCACATATGGTGAAATTTTGGCTAATATTCCCAAATGGGGAATGTAGCAATACAATGCACTAAAAACACAATTTTCAGAAAATATATGAAATAATAGTTAAATCTAGTTGATGGATCCATTCATTTATACATTATAGTAGCCAAATACAAAAAGAGATACGAAACAAATCATGGTAGCTTAGTTAAACAAGCCTCCCATCCATAATAGCGCAGAATTCATGCAAAAAGAAGGGTTGCAACCATGATTAAAAGCTGGAAGACCCTAGCAATGTTATTTTATTACTTCTGCAATAGAAGTAGATTGTATATCAGATCTATAGCTACTATGTTCATAAAAGTTAGATATATATTAGATCCATGCACTATACAGGATCCCCTAATGAACTGCCATGGGGTTTTTAGCAAAACACCAAGCACAAAGTGTAGATCTAAGATCTAAGACTGCAGATCTATTGAAAATTACAGATCTGGAAAGTGGATCTGATTTTATATGAACAATAAGGACCTCCTCTAATATATCTCCAAAGTAAAGGGCAGATCCCCAACACTTAGAAAATCATCTCTCCAATGGTGTGTTGAATCACGCTCCAGCTGTACCTACAGAAATAATGCAGATATGGATCTATACTTCACTAAAATGTAGATTTCCTGATGCCAAGATCAGGAAATGATGCTCACTACCTTCAATACCGGCCTCCCAATGAAGTAGAGCCATCCTTCATTGAAAAGAAGCACTGAAATGGCCTAGATATGAAGATCTAGTCTCCACTTGCTGCAACTTACTGAAATAGCCAAACCATGAACAAGATTTACACTATAAAAGAAAGGTGAGGCTTTGGCTTCAGCTAGATAGTGGAAAATATGGTGCAAGACTCCTCCAAGATCTCCTCAATGGAAGAGGTGGGATTCTCGATCAGGAACACCCAATTCTAAACAACATTCAATCTGAGCTAAACAACAAGAGAAATTAATATGTATAAATAGACCATATATTTAGAAAATCATAATCATAATATAACCCCATATGGCTACCATCCTCTTCCCTATAAAAAATCTGATCCTTTTCACCTTGGGTCCCACTCATTAGGGTTTCCATATTCATGCAATTAATCTCACTCCAAAATTGCGTTGTCCCATCGTTAATGCCACTCCTCCATAACAACATTGTTGGATTTGGTCAACCTTGACTTAATATCCATACAATGCTTCCTTCCATATGCAAGGTGGCTTTATTCTAACTATTTAGACTGATCCATATTCCCACTGGTTTATCTCTATTAACGTTCTACTTCCTCCATACTTGCTTTTTTGACTTGGTCAAACTTGACCTTGTCCACATGCAATAGCCTTTGTTCACACATGAAGGTGCTTTATCCAGCTAAAAATATGATCCCTTTTCACATTGAGAGGTATTTTATGCCTACTAAAGATATTTATGGGCCTCCCTACCCATATTATTCCTCTATCTAAGAACAAAATCAAAATTTAATATTCCAATTAGTTGTATGCTAATTTATAAATATTACAGTCCTCCCCTCCCAAATGTTGCTTGTCCTCAAGAAAATGAAAGGATATAACTAAAGAGATGCTTCTCTTCCTCCTATAGAATCTTCATATGATTGGTTCCTCCAAAGAAAAATATTCTCTCTCAACAATATGTCCTCAAGTTGTTCCTTCCATGTGTATAAGTATGCCTTTGCTGAAAAACCCAAATGGCTCTCATCATGAAAAAGTGGGATATCCATGGAAACAACTATATGTGGTCTAGAGGCCTTCTTGAGGAATGGAATCTGAAATATATTGGGAACCATCATTCCTATGTGAAGCCTCCATCCCCATGCTATCATCCACAAAAAGTGAGTCAGCCCCCAACATGGTAATTCCTGAAATATCTCCTCCACCTTAGGCTCTTGCAAAGAAGGTGGGCTACATAGCTGAATATGATGGATCAAAATGTCCATCCCACATTGTCTCTCTCTTCGCTTATGATAAGTGTAGATCTGCTACTGGATATGGGCTGCAAAAATGTTTCCTTCATGGTGTAAAAAGGCAATAGGGTCCTTAAAGTTCGACCATTTGGCTCTTGCCCAAATCATCCCATACAAAATGAATGTGACATTATCATCATATGGAATGAAAATAAGAGAAGTATTGAAGGTTTTACATATTTTTGGAAAGTAACAGCAGTTCCTCAAGTAGTTACAATGTAGTTTTACCAACTGCAGTTTTAGAATATGATATGGCAAGTTGTCTTCAAACAGTTTGCTAGTTGTGCATGTTATCTCATCTACTAGTAAATATTAAATAGCATTGTATATCAACTGAGAATATAGGAAATAGTACAACACTTTCCAAAAGTCATACAAGAAATTACTCTCTCCATCATATATTTTTGCCCCAAAATGACCATGAGGCCCAAATAGAGGCTTGCCCTCTTGTGGAGCAATGCACTGCTGTAATATTCCACTTTTAGCATGTAGCTAAATGGAATATTAATTTTTGTTGTTTGCACTTAGGAGATGAATAAATGGGTAAGGAGACCCATACATTTCAGAAATAGAAACAAAATACCTCTTAGTTGAAAGGGGATCATCAGTGGAGTTTGATTTCACACCCTCATGTGTGAAAGAGGATATTTGCATGAAGACAAGGTCAAGTTTGACCAAGTCAAACAGCGCAGGGATAGGAGGAGGAGATCATCTTATGGGACAACGCAATGAAAGAGGAGGAAATTTTCCTTGATGGAGGAAACCCTAATGAGTGTGACCCATGGAGAGGGAGCTTGCCTTTATTTAGAAGGAGGGCAAGGTAGCCATTGTGATTGATGCTTATGATTATTGATTTCTTGGTCTGCTTAGACTATTTGTAGTTTCCTATTTTTTAGCAGAGTTGCAGTGTTATTTAGCACAAGGAATTCATGTTTAAGATTCCTTATCCTTCTTGAGAGGCCTCTTGAGGGATTTCACTTCATTTATCTACATTCAGGCTCAAGGCCAAGCCACCTCCTTTAGCTATAACGTTATTTCTGCTCAAGTATAACGTTGTCTTGCAGGGTCTTGTAGTGGAGGTTCCAAAACACCATTCCTTAGCTTGTTTTTCAAAGGAGGGAGCCTTATTTCCTTGGGAGATTAGTGAAGGAAGATTAATATGCATATTTCAGATCTTCTCACTTGGCCAACACATTTTATTCCACCTACAACGCAGTATCCCTTAGTGACTGCATTATTTTCAGAGTATATTTGCGGTGAGGGTTTGCAGTGTTGATTGGAGGGTGATATCTTCAGTGATAGGATCAGGATTTAACTAGGAAATATCCATTGGAGGAGGTCTATTTTTATTGTGCATCATCTTCAGCCTTCTCTATTCATTTCCAGTTCTTGAGGTGCAGCTGCTACCTTGCAACTCCGACATTTTTCCATTTTTGTATATTTCAGCCAATCCTTCTATGAATTCTTGCATTATTGTCTCTGGGGTTGAGAGCTTTTTCCCTCTCATTTCTTGAGCCATATATTGTCATATCTCTCTATTATTATTCAAAATGTTGCAGTGTCTCCAATAAACTGTGTCTTTTTAGCCTGCAAAAATTCCAGTGTAGCAATGTTTTTCTTTTTTATGTACAAGTTCCATTAAGGCTGCATTGCTTTGCTTGAGTGTCTCTTTCCTCAAGGATTTGTATAAAATTGCTGCTATAATATAAATTTTGGATATTCAGATATCAATTTATTCTGGCTGATAAAAATAACGTTGTTACTTCATTATATGTTCATACATTGTTGCAATCCCTTCATTGGGCACTTTTCCAATACAACTAGGTGTGTTAGATCTGTTTAACCCACCTAGAGTGATTTTTTTGGAGCCTAATCTTACATCTCGGTCTTAGATACATTGAGCTGAGGGATCCAGGTCTTGGTTTCAAATAATGTAGCAGTCATTCCTAAAAAATGTGTTTTTCAGGCATGCCTTGCTGAGCGTTCCCAATTGGGAATATTACAGTGGTATCAGAGCATTTTTCTTGGCTCAGCCTATGAGTTTCAGCCAAAAAATATAGAATAATATCATAATGATGAATAATATGAGATTACTTTCATTAATTTTTAGAGCTAAGAAGAGCCTCTCCAAAGGGGAGGAGAAAAAAGAAGAGGAAGGACCATGCACTTCCTATTCTCATAAAGAAGAAAAATACAAGCATGAAAGATACTTGGATCATTAGGTTCTAATTCAATACATGAGTGAATACAAATATTATTCTAGAGCCTTCAAGGAGACTATATCCCTCCCACAGTTTATTCAGCAGAAGGAGGAGAGGAGGCCTTGTAGAAAAAGGGATATCAAAGGCAATAGATTCCTATTGTCTACATTTAATGGGTCAACTATAGTAAGAGCTTGGGAAAGAAAGCTTGAGTCATTATTCCTACTACATCTAGTGGTAGAGAGAGATGTAGTAGAAGTTGAAGTGCTGCACTTTGAGGGTGAAGCCAATGTCTATTGGTTCAGGCACTTGAGCCATACAAGGGTGAAAACTTTTGCAGAATTAACTCAAAAGTTGATCAAAACCTTTGATGGAGAAAGGAAAAAGAAGAAAGAGCTCACACCATCATGGGAGGATACTTGTACCAACACTGTCACAGCCTTGGAAGAAAAACCTTCTACATCTATAAATGAGGCAACCATTGCATTGGAGGAGAAAACTATTGCAGCCATACAAGAATATCCCAACTTCCACCATGGTATGATTGAAGTTCCACCTTTGATTTCAGCAAATCATTTAGAGGATTGTGGAAATTCATTTATTAATGAACAAGAATCAACACACATTGTTAATCTAGAGAAACATGATTTCATCGTGCTATGAAAATGGTTCAAGGAGGAGATGAACCATCATCCTCATACATCTCTGTTGAGTTGCACACAACCCTTGAGGTTGGAATGTGAAATTTTGGAGGACGAAGTGAACCATGAAACTCCTATGAAAAACTATGAAACCATCCTTGAGTTGGAGTATGAGATAGCCACTACATCATTGGAGAGATTAACAACACTGTCAAACAATGGTGGAGAGGAGATGTTATCTTCATCATATTTGGATCCTTGTCGATTCAACAGAGTCATGGGTGAGAGATCTTCTCTAGGAGGTCTCCAAAGAGCTGTATTTTAAACTTTCATGAAATGCAAAGGGAGATATTTGGTTTGGGAGAAGGGTAGCCCTCATGAGAGGAGTACCAAGGGAAAGGAAAGGAGGAAACATCCACAAGTGATTGAGTGGATGTGGTTGATGAGAAAAAATATGGAAAGCTACTTGCAATTATATGAAATTGGGCATCAAGAGGTTTGGCTGCGCTGTCTCCTCTAGAAGGAGTTTGGCCATCACTTGGCATATCCTCTTCCTAAGGGGATGGGGATAGAGGAGAGATGGAAGGATGCTCACATCAATGGGAAATAAGGAGTATGGATGCATGGTGTTGATGTGACATTCATATCATTCATTATGTATTAATCACATGATTTGTATGATTTGAGCACAACGAGGCAGTAATCACTTTGGTTGCTTTAGTGCTACTGGAGAGAGCAAGAGAAATTTTTCTCTCACATGTTATGTGATGTTTCATGAGCAGAAGAGGGCACTGTCATGGTGCAAAGGGGCTAATCATTGGCCTTGGATGCTAAGGAAGCACTTCCATATTGGAAGGTATTCCATATTTGCAGTAGCATTACTAGAGGAGTCTTTGACAAGGAGCATGTCAAAGAATAGAGCTTTGTATTCACAGGAGCCTATTTTCATGAGCTCACAGTGCTGTCACTTTTGAGCAGGGAATTATGGATGGAGTGTCCCCAGGACAACTTCACATTGGGTTCTCTTGGTGAACAAGGAGGAGATGAAAATGATGGGGTGGTGGATGGAGACATCTATTACTATGCCATATTCTTCTTGACTTGGGATTCCAAGCATGTGAAGGAGGATCTTCTTGTAGCACATGGTTCATTCCTCTTCATAGCATGCCAAAAAACTATGGAGAACTCACTCATGGATCCATGTATCATCTTACTTCTGGAATATGGTAAGAAATTTGTTTTTACATTTATTGATTTGCATACTCTTACCATTACTATGTAGTGCATTGCTCCACAAAAGGGCAACCTTTTCACATTGCTCCATGATCAATGTTGGGCCAAAATATATGATGGAGGTAGCCATATTTTATGTGGTCTTGGGAAACAAAATTCTTATTACATGTATGTTTAGTTGTTATATCCAACTATTTTCCATATGATGACATACATGATTAACCATGTATCAAAAAACATTTTCCATGTAAATTTCTGAAGCGGGAGTTTGTAAAACTGCGTTGTACATACTTAGGAGACTGTTGGTATCCTCAAGCACCACATGAAGCCATCATTACCTCCTTAATTCTTGTACTAATCATGACTTCATTTTCTGATATTGTTTCTATTCTTGTTGAGAGCATGATTGGGGAATTGACACATGAGTTGGATGTGTACTTGAGGGGAGAGAATTCCCACATTTTCTGCATTACATGTTCTAATGGGAACATGGGAGGAGATATGGCCACCACAGCTACATATTTTTTTTCTTTTGGGTGGGCCATGAGTTTGATGGCCATCCATTGTATAACCATGGGAAAGTGCTTGATCATGTATTGTTGACACATTCAGCCATTTACTATTCATTAGTACATGTGATGGTTTTTGTATATTAATTGCCATGCTATTTTCTGAAGTTGCAATGGATGATACTGCAATGTGTCCTCTTGAGACATTGTGTTTATCATACATCATCATGTAAAAACTTCAGAATAATTCTCATTTGGATACTCTATGATGACCATGTCCTATTCATCATGGATGAAGTGTTTTGGGCCAACTTGTTCATCAATGTTCGAGGGGAGATCCTTGGAGGATTGTTCTTCATTTTGCCACTTGATGGTAATACCATTGTAGCCCAAGATCACCACGCACTCTACACTTATCAGAAGTGGAGAGAAGGAAAACATGGGTTAGGCTATGATGCTTACCATATTCATATTTTCAGCCCACCTTCATTTCTAGAGCTCAAGGTCGAAGGAGATTTCCATGAGTTTCCATGTTGGGAGGTAACTCACATTGTATGGTTGATTGCTTGGGGATGCGAGATTCATATGGGGATGGTAAATCCCAATTTAAGTCAGATATCATTCCTCAATAAGGCCCATATATAGCCCATTGTTTCCTCCATAGATTTTTATTTCTTACATGAAAGCTATTTGGGATGCTCACCAAAATATAGTTTGCATATGTTGGAGGGACAACTTGAAGATATATTGATGGGACAACATATTGATCCTTGGAGGATTTTATCTTATGAGGATGCTACAAGGGGAGAAGAGGAGAATTTTTAGTCCTATCCTTGCAATTTCTTGAGGACAAACAACATTTAGGAGGGGAGGACTGTAATATTCCACTTTTAGCATGTAGCTAAATGGAATATTAATTTTTTCTGTTTGCACTTAGGAGATGAATAAATGGGTAAGGAGGCCCATAAATTTCAGAAATAGGAACAAAATACCTCTTAGCATGAAAGGGGATCACTAGTGGAGTTGGATTTCACACCCTCATCTGTGAAAGAGGATATTTGCATGAAGACAAGGTCAAGTTTGACCAAGTCAAATAGCGCAGTGATAGGAGTAGGAGATCATCTTGTGGGAAAATGTAGTGAAAGAGGAGGGAAGTTTCATTGATGGAGGAAACCCTAATGAGTGGGACCCATAGAGAGGGAGCTTGCATTTTTTTAAAAGGAGTGCAAGGAATCCATTGTGATTGATGCTTATGATTATTGATTTCTTGGTCTGCTTAGACTATTTTTAGTCTCCTACTGTTTAGCAAAGTTGTAGTGTTGTTTAGCATAAGGAATTCCTGTTTAGGATTCCTTCTCCTTCTTTAAAGGCCTCTTGAGGGATTTCACTTCATTTCTCCACATTCAGGCTCAAGGCCAAGCCACCTCCTTCAGCTACAATGCTATTTCTACTCAAGTATACTGTTCTGTTGCAGGGTATTACAGTGGAGGTTCCACAACACCATTCCTTGGCTTGTTTTTTAGAGGAGGGAGCCTTATTTCCTTGGGATATTAGTGAGGGAAGATTCATATGCATATTTCAGATCTTGGAAGTTTTCCAACACATTTTATAACACCTACAGCACACTATCCATCAGTGATTGCGTTATTTTCAGAGTATATTTGCAGTGAGGGTTTGCAGTGTTGAGATGAGGGTGAGATCTTCAGTGATAGGATTAGGATTTCACTAGGAAAGATACATTGGAGAAGGACTATTCATATTGTGCATCATCTTCAGCCTTCTCTATTCATTTCTAGTTCTTGAGTTGCAGCTGCTACACTGCAATTCCGACATTTTTCCATTTTTGTATATTTCAGCCAATCCTTCTAAGGATTGTGTTAGGTCCCTGTAATTTAGTAGATTGGAAAGACTAAAAAACAGAGCCTAAATTTGAACCACTTTGGGATTATAGGATCTAGCCCTCCTGAATCCAGAGAGGGATCTCTCTATAAGTGTAAATATTGATTTATACTTTTAGGGTTTTGGTATGATATTAGGCTAGTTATTAAGAACAAGGGTTTTTTGTTTTGTTGGTTGGTCAGGTATGATATTTAATTGGATGGAATATCACAAAATGAAAGAGTTAAAAAGGTGAAGATGCAATTATATTGAGAAATGGTCAAAATATAGGATTAGTGTGAAAACAATTTTAAACCATTGGGAATTGGAGTCACAAAAGGTTTTAATTGTACAACAATTTCGAGAGCAATCCAAGGGGAAAGTCATCTATATCAAAATATCCTTTAGATTAAATGAGGAATTGGAACATTAAAAGTGTTGAGAAGGTGGAAAAAGCCAATAATTTCAACAAGGATTTATCAACTTTCCATACAATAAAATCCTTTTTAAGCAACTGTTTAAAACCAACCAAAGGATAGGGCTAACCATAAACTTATTTGAAAAAGCTTGTATTAAAGCTAACTTATTAGACAACAATCTAGTTGTTAGTATGAATTCTTCGTCGAAGTGTACGAAAAAGAACCACTTTAGCTACGCATAACTAATATCCCTAACAACAATAGAGGCTGCCAAACATCTTCAGATCTGCGATTAGTAATTAAAATGCTGCAACAAACAGATCTATAAATGGAAAGACATTAAGCAGTAAAATAAAGGGGTTTGCTCCATGCATCCAACAGACAAGACAAGAACACGATTTTTGAAAGAATTTTTGTATTACAGGGCACCTGGGAGGAAAACAAGAAGGTGTATCCAACTCTCCTCAATGGGATGGGTTCTTTGTAGTCCTCAGCACTTCAGATCTAAGCTTTCTCTCTCTTGTAGGTGTAGAAAACCCAATGCAAAAATGAAGCTCAATGGGAGCAAAATGATGAAAAATGAGACCAAGTGTATAGATCCAGAGTGATCTAGTAGGCAACAAAAGGTGAAGAATGATGAGGAAAACCCTCCTATTTATAACAAAATATTGGGTCATTCTAGATCTTGGTGCATGATTAAAATAATGTTAACCAAATCTAGATCCACCTTTTATGGAATAACTTGTTATATTTGTTGGAGGGAAAGGGTCTTTGACTTGGGTCAAATCCCTTGATTAGTTAAAAATAAATAAATAAATGATTTATTTATCTTTTTAAGGAAGTGGTTGGAAGATAATCAAATAAATAATGATTTATTTAATTATTTGTGGGTGATTTGGTCATATTTAACAAGGAATATTATCTAAACAAGATTTAAATAATTATTCCTAAAAATTAATAAGATAAATAAAGGTTTATCTAATTAATTTCTTTGATTTTGGGTTAAACATGACTGGGAATAATAATTAAATTATGGTTTAATTAATTATTCCATGAGGAAAATCAAACAAATATGGGTTTGTTTAATACTTCCTTTTGGGGTTTCCTGTTTTAACATAGTGAAAGTGGTTTTACTTAGGGTAAAACTGGTCTTACATGGTGTACTTGGGTCCATCTAATGGTAATAAGTTAGATGACCAAAAAATGGTGTAACAGATTGCCCCCCAGCGTGCGAGTGTCAGGAGCAAATCGTATGACCGAAGTACGTTGTAAGAAGACAATCACTAGACAACAAAAGGGTATGTCAGAGAGAGAAATATGAGGTAGATAGTGTGTTGAAGGACTAGACCCTGAGGAGACGAGACTCGCAGGTGCAACAAGTCTCTGTTATGAGAGGGTACCTGTGCTGAAGGCGGCGGGGGAGGCATAGCTATGCCCGCCGTGAAAAAGTACAAAAGAATAGTGTGTCCAGTGAACAAGGGACCGAACCATAGAGTACAGCTGGCATAATCAAGGGCCAGATAAAAATACAATGAAGAGTCTCACATACATGCTGTGCCTGGGATAACAGCCAGGACTAGTACAATAATGTCTGAGTACATGAGATAAATACAACCCAAATGCCCCCTGTAAATGGGGAAGGGCTCACAAAATCTGACTGATACATGCAAATCATAGAGGTGCTGCAAGTGGCTAAGGCCAACATCATAAAAATCTGGAGCGGCATCAAAGGCTGCAATGAAGAGGTCATCCGGGCATGTGGGGGGCTACCTGCAGGGCCACCCCCTCATGAGGGCTGAGACATCTCACACACGCCCGGGAATCATCAAGAGCTGCTGCTGGGTCACTGGACTGTCCAGTATACGAATCTCGATCATGTTGAAAGGAGCTGGAGAAGCAATCAAGTCAAAGGGAGGTAAGAAATCCCCCTGCCTGATCCGAGGCACCGAACAAAAGTGGAAGCTGGAACCAAGGTACACCGCCCTCTAGACCTTGCTTCTGGAATAAATGTGCCGATGTCGACAGAAGGAGGTCCGCCGTAGGTGAGGCAATGAGAGATCCTCAACTAAGGCACGAGAGAAAAACAATAGAGCGACGGACAGACTGACACTAATGACGATAGTGGAAATGGGAAGGATGGAGTGGCGAATGGACGACTTCCCTTGTTAGAGCATAAAGAGCATGGATGACACGGCAGCGACTGACACAATATCATGAGGGATAGGGGACAGTGAGACTGAGGGTCATAATGCGCGACACAAGAGAGAGACCAAGCAATGAAGGATGGAGGGCTATAGTGGGGTGCAAAGGGACGTGGTATAGACTCCATGGATGCAATGATGACTCAACTTGGATGCTCTAAACAAGGGCGACTCGATGGTGCTGCCACACAGTAAAGGTCCTAATGGGGGACCCCGGAAGCATGAGTACAAGGTGGGAACTCATGACGAAAATCGACACGAACATGGACAAGTAAGGGAGCAATATGGTGCCCCAAGTACAAGTGTCGTAAGTGAGGAAATTCGATTTTAAGGAGCGGTGAAGTGACCCTTCTTGGAAAAAATGTGCCCAGGTGAAGTATCAAATCACCAAAAACTAACAGAAACCCATTTGAGAGCTCGGTGAGAGCTTGCCAGCGGTGCTGATGGTTCGTCGAACAGGGCTACGGTGTGGTCGCGGCAGTCGAAAGAAGAAACAGTGGTTCTCTTTTAATAAGGCAGTTTTCCCTCCAAAATCATTCATTTGTTATTGTTGCTGTGGTGAATGTAGAGAGGAGAGAAGGCCCTAAATCTTACGGCGAACGTAGCGGACAAACCGACCGTTGGAATCGAGATCCGTCAGTTGGAGGTAGGAGGCCTAACCTTTCTCTTGCATTTTGATGGATTACTTTTTCAGTTTAGGGCCCAAACTTCCAGAAACAGCCCCTCCTTCATCTCTACGGTCGGGTCGCACTTTTTGGGGCAAAAAGTGCGACCTAGGACGCAGGTTTGAAGGCAAAAAGTGCGACCTGGTCCAGAAAATGGCAGAAAACTGCGACCTGGGAGATGAGGGGGTTTTGGTGCTGTTTTATGGCTGGAAGCTGGGTTTTGGTGTTTGGTTATGGTTTGCCCGATCTTAACGCTGACAAATATGATGTGTTTGTGCAGGTATGGCAGAGTTACGGGTCAACTGGAGAGAGAGAGATCTGGGGACACTTCGGACAGAGATCCAAGCGGATCAGGGCGTCCGTCGTGTATTGGCCAGATTTGGGGTTCTTAAGTTTGTGGAGAACCCATTGATAAGAGCAGGGGAACCGTTACTGGCCCGGATTATCAGTTATTGGGATCCAGATCAGGAGATCTTTGTGGTGCAGGGGCACAGGATCGAACTGACGGTCCAGGATGTGTATTTCCTGACCGGTCTCCCACCACTGGGGATGGTGGGAAACACACAACCAGTGTTGCCACGGGGGCGACATATCATGGAGTTCGTGGAACGCCATGGTCGACCGGGTCTCCAAGTCAAGGGGACTCGAATACCGATCGGGGATCTAGAGAGTCTAGAAACTCGTGCAGTGGCCGCAACTGTGCTGCGAATCCTGGGCAGCCAGGCGTTCCATCACATCACTGGGGGGCAGATGATGTTAGTGGAAAGTGTATTGGGTGGGACCTACTATGGGTGGGCCCAAATGCTGTTGGTGTCGCTAAAGCGAAAGTTGTCACTATGCAGGCGGCAGGTGAACCATGACTGCGCATATGGGACTTTGTTGTGCGCCTTCTTCTTTGAGAAGATCCCGACCTTGAGGCCTCATGTACAGCTTCCAGATGGGGGCCCCAGGGAGCCTAGGATGCGCCGATGGGGACGGCTACTGTGCAGAGGAGGAGGAGGGGCGGTCGGGCGAGTATTTCGACCGGAGTTTTTTTCCCATTGGGATCAGATGCCTTTGTACATAGATGACTATCCCTATAGTGGGATGAGCTACTGTGGAGATCCGGACCTGCCACTTCCGCCTGGTCGAGTCTGGGGGCCCGATGGTAAGTGACAGATTGCTATTCTTGGATGGGCATGTTAAAGTGTGTTGAATAGTAATGTAAGATACTGATTCATGTACTTTTGGTATGAAGATATAACACTGGTGAAATCGGCCGGATATATGGGACGACCGGCAGCAGTTGGAGCTACAGGATCGAGAGCGGCGCAAAATGAGGATGCAGCTGCCCAGCTAGAGGATATCCAACGTAGATGCGAACGGTTATTGACCGGGATATCAGAGCGCGGGTGGCAGGATTTGGACGACCAGTTCATAGAGCCGTGTGTTGGTGTACCCTCAGAGTGGCGAGGTGTCATGCGGCGCATGGCGATAGCCGGTCAGGCGATGCGCAATCTACAGGCTGCAGGGGCAGAGCCATTGGCTCGGGATCCTCCAGATAGTGAGTAGGGGTAGGGGCATGTGGTGCCCCCTATGATGTATGTAAGGGTAGGTGGTGCCCCCAGTTTTTGGTTTTTGTTTGTAACATGCTATGGGCATGTCGTATGTATCAGAGTAGATGGACTCTAAACATATGTTTTGCGACACATATTATGGATATGCATCGTCTTTTGATGGTTGATTTAATGTTATTGTCTTGTATGAAATGTGTGTGATAAATGCCAATCTAGAACATGGTTTGCAATACTATCTACATAGTGATTCTGTTCTCGAGGTACATGGTTGAAAGTTATGGTTTCAAACGCACGTATTAATATTTTCACTCGTAAATAGCATCTAAACAGCACAGGGTTATGCACACGATAAACACCATTTAGTTGCATTACAAGAAGCAGGGAATCCAAACGAACGTGCAGATGGAGGATGCGATGAAAGAGGGCATCAGCTAATAGACCACGCACTGCATCATATTCGGCCTGATTGTTGGTGGCAGAACCAATGCATACCCGTTAGAAAGAACAAGGGCATGCAAGGGGGTGAAGATGGCCCAACCTGCCGAGGCTAGATTCCTGGAGTAGCGACTTGCACCATCGGCGTAACCGATAAAGGGTGTGGACGGGGGGTCCTGCAGAATGGTGTGACAAGACAATAAATGAGGGGATGAAAGGAAATGACGGCAGCGTGAGTGTACGGAAGTCATTAGGCGACAACAACAGGAGGGAGTGTAAGGGGCAGGATGACCAAGACTCAGACAAGGTGGTGTATGAGGACTATCGGAAACATGATGAGGACTCGGGCTGCGGAGGTCAACGGAGACACAAGTGGAGTGATCTCGGGTATGAGGAGGAACGGGGTGCTCAAGGGGCACAAGCGGGGAAGATGCAGACGGGCTGGGCTCCGAGTGTCTCGCAGAGGAAGATAGGTAAAGGATGGTTACAGCAGACTCTGTCATCTGAACATCAGGGGGGGGAATGTCGATGGGAGCGGGGGGATCCTCAGGTTGACCTGAAGCGTACTGCGCGAGGATAGGAGAGGCGGATTGATTCTGTTCAACCTCATACTCTCGGATTACCTCTAAAGAGGCGCGGTAGTGCGTCAGGTGAGGAAAATGGTGGGAGTAATGACCATGAACGCCGCACAAAGCACAAGGCTTGTTGGTGCAAAGAGTCTTGGGGTTCTTGGTTATGGACAGCGAAGGAATGGGGGCTTCAGGGACCGTAGACTCGGGGAACGCGACTTTAACCATGGGCTGGATACGGGGCAACTCAGGACAAGCATGGGTGGCATGACCAGTGACATCACACAAAGCGCAAGGCTTTGTGGGAGGGGAAGGGACTGGGTCAGTCGTGGTAGTCTTGTCTTTGGGTGCCCCCTTGCAGGCTTTGCCTTTCTTCCCGGGTGCCGTCACAACAGGAGAAGGGTCCTGTGGAGGTGCGGGAGGCACAGGGGCAATGGAGGAAGCGAGGGGGACCGGTTGAACCGGTGTCAAAGCCATGTAAGGTTTGGGGTGACCAGGAGGGGTGGCGGCTGGGGGATCAAGGTACCAGACCGGAATGCCCAAGGTCAAGTTAGGGAGAGAGAGGGTGGCCATGATGGGGACAGAATATACTCTGGGAGGGGGAGCTAGGAAAGGGATCTGCCCAGCAGGGAAATGACTAGGAGGGACGGCTTCGAGATGGTTGAGGCTAGGAGGAACCGATCCGGGAGGATAAAGAGGTTCAGGGATACCAGCTGTAGGGGGAGGGCCAGGAAGTTGGGGAGGTCAGTGTGTTGAGAGGAATGGCTATGGCCGGGTTGGAGGGCGGGGGGAGGTTGGCGACTAGCCGAGGGCGGGCCGCTTATGGGCAGCACAGAGACGATTGCAGCCATGCAAATATTCGACAAGGCCAGGATGTTGATGTGGAGAGGGAAAGGTGGGAAAGGCACAGCGCTGGAATGCTGCCAGGCAGCAGGAGACAGCGGGTGAAGATCGACGGTTTTCTTGTTGGCTACGAGAAGAGATGGTCGTCTCGGAGGAAGTGCCGAACGGCGGCTCATGATAAGTCAACTGGTCGATGGTGACTAACTTTCCATTGTGAGGAAAAGACATCTTGCGGAAAACCGCGGATGGGACAACAGACATAGCATAGGTGTAGCTTCACCCCAATAGAATGTTGTATTATAGAGGGGCATCGATGACTTTGACGTCAACGCAAATAGTCTTTCCTGCAAGGGTGATAGGACAATTATGGAAAAGGCCAATGGGCTGGGAGGCGTGGCCGTCCCACGCTCGAAGGGTGATCATGGAAGGGGCCAACTCAGGAGATCCGAGTTTCTTCCAAACTGAAGCGGACATCACACAGGTGGATTCCCCCTCATAAATTATACACCGAGAAACGTTGGCATTCCGGATTTTGACTGGGATTTGGAAGGCGACGGAAGCAGGAAGAGGAGGATGTTCTGATTGATGGGTGTCGAAAACAATCATTTGGTCATCGGCAGGATCTAACACCTGGCAGATAGTAGAGCCTTCTTTTGGGAAGGGCACGACTGGAGGAGTTCCAATGTGGAAATGGCAGCAGGGGATTGCGCCAAATCATCTACTATACTATACGACTGAGCGGCTCGACCGGAAGCAGCATTTCGGCGTAATGGGCCCTTTGGAATTTTTGGATGAACCTCAACTTTGGGTTGAGGGATGTGTAAGGGGCCACTGGATGTCGAAAGAGGCTCTGTAGAACCTGAAGAGTGGGACTCGGGAGTAGACTGAGCAGGAGGCTTGGGGTACTGGTGAGACCGAGTCTGAAGGTGAAGGTCGACGGATGGGGTAGGATCGGAGTGCATCATAAGGATCTGGTAGTCAGAGGAACCAAAAATGGAAGGGGGGGCGGCTACCTGGCTATCAGGCGGTTGGGTAGCCACAAATCCTTGTTGAGGGAAAGGATCAGTAAACACAGCTGGCTGGGTAGTGGCCGCGTTAGGAGGAGCATCAGGGGAGGCGTGTTGTCCGTGCAATGTGGCTTGAGACTCCCACATCTGCCGCATCTGGGGTAAGAGAGGACAATCATGAGTGTAATGACCATAAACACCGCAACACGAACAGGGCTTGTTTGTGCGAAGCGGCCTGTTCGGCTTGGACCGAATGCCCTGTTGCTAGTTGCTAGTGTTAGGGTCCACACCAGAGTTGGGTCCGCGGTTACCAGGGGCAGATTGGTTTTGGTTGCCTCTCCGCCTTCTTTGAGAAGAAGGGGGATTAGTCGCGCCCTGCTGTGCAAATACTTGCCCTGGAAGGGGCTGTAAGTGCTGTTGCGGGTTGTGAGGCGGCAAGGGAGGTGGAAGCGCATATGCTGGAGGAGATGGCACACCAGGCTGTGGATAAAGGTAAGGGTTGGGTGGGGCAACATTGAGGTAAGCAGGAGGTTGGGAAAAAGGAGGAGGCATGCCGTATCCTGGATACATGTTGCCGGGAGGGGGAAGAGTGCTTGAGGTGCTGGCCCCTCCCTGAGGGAGACCATAGCCCATAGGAGGATGAGAAGATGGATGGGAAAGAGATCCAACGATACCGTCGGCGGAATGAGATGCCCCCGGGGCATTAGCGCCACCGGAGCATGGGGAGGTCGGAAAGGACGGTATAAACATAACAGTGTGAGCGTAGATCGGGTCATATTTCAAGGCTATTTTGGAGGCGGCTTCTTGATTTGAGGAAAGTGAGAGGCGACATCTTTGCCGATGGGAAGGGAGGGTGCGAAGGAACCAGTCCATGTAAACCCGATCTTCAAAGGGAGGGGCTCGACATAAGCTCTGTCTTCGTCGCCATTCCTGAACATGGGCAGAAAGGCGTGTTGAAGAGGATTGCTTAAAGGAAGTCAAGAGCTCCGTGCCAGTGTCGTATTGGAGAGGGAGCTGGAAGTATGACAAAAAGGCTTGGGCAAGAGTCTCGAATGTGGTATGGGAAGAGGTGGCTTGTTGGACATACCATTTATAAGCTTCGCCGATAATCGTGCGTTGGAACAAATGAAGACGGATGGAGTCATCGGTAATGGAATTGGAGGAACACCACATGTGGAAAGATCGGACATGATTGGTTGGATCTTCTCCATTAAGGCCCTCAAACTTAGGGATGTCTGAGGGGAGCTTGGTTGGCATAGCGGGCCAAGTAGCATTGTGGTGAATGGGGTCATTGATCAACTGATGGAAATCGGGGAGGCTGAGGCCTGCAATGTACGGCAGCACAGGGGTGGCCGAGGTAGTTCCTGTGGCGGTTCCGCTAGTAGTAGGGCCGGCATTGGGGCCGGAAGAATCGCTAGCGTTAGGCCCTGGACCAGACATAGTGAAGGTGACAGGGGGAGAACCAGGAGGAGAAGGAGGACCCGATGAATCAGAAGAGGAGTCAGAGTGCGGACTCGGGGGTGGACTGGCTCGGCAGCTGGCCGGTCTTGAATAGATGCGATCAGCCGAGCGGGGGTGAAGGCCAAAAGTCTCAGGAAAGAGGCGCCTTAGAGCATGATGATGACAGGAAGAAGGAAACAGCGAGAAGAAGAGACGAGGGCAAAGATGTCAGGCGGACAAGGAGTGCGGTGACAATTGATTGTAGAGTCTTTCTTGAAGTGGTCCTAACAGAAGCAACTATTAGCTTAGGGTCAGTGTGTGGCATGCGTTAATTTTAATTTTTAAACCCTTTTCGTTTTGAGAGCAAAAAAAAGTGTGCGGCATAGCTGAAAATAAACCTACAGAGAACAGAATATAATGCTGAAATAACAGAAAAATAACAGCTACTTGTGCATCTATCTAACCCGAGAAGGTGGGTCTCTCAAAACTATGCTGAAAAGAAAGGGAAAAACTATGTAAAACACACACAAAAAGAGCTCAACAGATCTAGGGTCGGAAGGGACAGGGATCTGGAGGATAAAGCTGTAGGAAAGAGGTGCAGATCCCAGCCAAGAGACAGAGGCAAGGTGGCTGGAAAAGGGAAGGAAATCAGAAAAAACCGGAGGGGGCGAGGCGGAGGCCGTCAAAGGAGGTCCAAACAAAACGACAAGAGGTGATTTGAAAGGAAAAGAGGTACGATTTCAATGGATGCGAAAAGATGAGATACGGAAAAAGAGGGGGAAGTTGGCTTCTGGCAAATGAGGTACAGAAGCTGTGGAACTTCGTCCACAAAAAGTGGAGGTACTAAAGCCCTAAGGGGCTGGGTTCCTTAGATGGTAAAGCAGTCGGTCCTTGTCCGTGGAGGTGAGGCAGAGGAGAAATTTGGAGAAAACCACGAAAAAGAAAATTTGCAGTGAACCCGAGAAAAATTGCAGACAAAAATTCTTGAAAAAATGTGGTGAGTTGTTTGATTTGAGTGCAGTCGCGAGCAGGCTGAAAAGTGCGACACAGCGAGTGCGATCGAGGTTTAGGGCCAAAAGTCGACCCCCGCTCATTGTCTCGGCGGCAGATTTTCAGAAAAGTTGTCGTCTCAGTTGCGGCTGGTGTCGCTTACCTGCGCAATAGGGCCAGAAACACACGGAAGTTAGAAATTTTAAGTTTTTAGGGTTTATGTGAGAAAAATGACATAAAAAGAGGAAAACTAAGCAGCTGAAAAGAAGCCCTAGGGCCTGAAGTAGCTGGATATGCAGGAATATGAAAAACGACAGTGGTCGTAATTTAAAACCCGTGTGGAGTCGCCATTTGTTAGTATGAATTCTTCGTCGAGGTGTACGAAAAAGAACCACTTTAGCTACGCATAACTAATAGCCCTAACAACAATAGAGGCTGCCAAACATCTTCAGATCTGCGATTAGTAATTAAAATGCTGCAACAAACATATCTATAAATGGAAAGACATTAAGCAGTAAAATAAATGGTTTGCTCCATGCATCCAACAGACAAGACAAGAACACGATTTTTTGAAAGAATTTTATATTACAGGGCACCTGAGAGGAAAACAAGAAGGTGTATCCAGCTCTCCTCAATGGGATGGGTTCTTTGTAGTCCTCAGCACTTCAGATCTAAGCTTTCTCTCTCTTGTAGGTGTAGAAAACCCAATGCAAAAATGAAGCTCAATGGGAGCAAAATGATGAAAAATGAGACCAAGTGTATAGATCCAGAGTGATCTAGTAGGCAACAAAAGGTGAAGAATGATGAGGAAAACCCTCCTATTTATAACAAAATATTGGGTCATTCTAGATCTTGGTGCATGATTAAAATAATGTTAACCAAATCTAGATCCACCTTTTATGGAATATTTTATTATATTTGTTGGAGGGAAATGGTCTTTGACTTGGGTCAAATCCCTTGATTAGTTAAAAATAAATAAATAAATGATTTATTTATCTTTTTAAGGAAGTGGTTGGAAGATAATCAAATAAATAATTATTTATTTAATTATTTGTGGGTGATTTGGTCATATTTAACAAGGAATATTATCTAAACAAGATTTAAATAATTATTCCTAGAAATTAATTAGATAAATAAAGGTTTATCTAATTGATTTCTTTGGTTTTGGGTTAAACATGACTGGGAATAATAATTAAATTATGGTTTAATTAATTATTCCATGAGGAAAATCAAACAAACATGGGTTTGTTTAATATTTCCTTTTGGGGTTTCCTGTTTTAACATAGTGAAAGTGGTTTTACTTAGGGTAAAACTGGTCTTACATGGTGTACTTGGGTCCATCTAATGGTAATAAGTTAGATGACCAAAAAATGGTGTAACACCAGTAATCTCACTAGACTACTTTCATAAGGGATGAAAACAGATAAGAAGACATAGTGTAGCTTAAGATCAAGCAAGATGCATTAAAATCAAGACTTTCTTTTAGCATACTCTTAGGAAAACCTTCAAAAAAACCTTTGGAGAAAGAACTAGAAGAAAAGGAAAACCATAAAATTTTCTAGTTTAACTCTACTTAGCATGTAATGAAAATATCATTCAAGAACTTCCTTTCAAGTTTTTCACATCAATACATGGACAAACCAACATTCCTTGATAATTTTTACACTTAACTTAAGTCATTCTGGAATACACAATTGGAGGAAAACATAAAGATAAAGCTTATTAGTGAGAGTAGGGTACTTTTAATAGTAAATCCTAGCTCTATATTTTTTGTTCTTTATCAGAGAAAAGTGAACAAAATGGCACACATGAAAGGAAAAAAATAAGCCGTAAGAGGTACTTCACCAATGATATAGAAGAGGATCCCAAAAACCAGCATGTATATTGATGTCAATCCAGTTACAAACTACATTTCCAATGTTTCATCACACCAACAACTTCTCTTCTTAGCCTAACTTCTTCAATAACTTAACAGACCTTCACAACTTTAGAATTTATTTACAGTCAACAATGATTTGAATACAATAACTATTACATCAGAAATCCAATAACCAACCCTTTAAAATGTGCTACTCAAGGAGGTTTTATAAGAAAATGAGGAGGTGGAAGATTTTCTAGGGTTCAAGTATCATTAATTCTACACTTAATGCAATTCCTAGCCTTGAAAACCATGCAAGGCATAAGGCAGGAATGCATTCTATATATTACTCTGTCTCATAACTCTGTTTTCGGTTTTTTAAGCTTAGTGGATGAGAAGATTGACTTGAAGGTTCTTTCTTATCCTTTCAATAACTTCGCTGACAGTTTGAAATATCTTTATTTGCTTGAAATAACTATTTAGCTGTCTTTAGGAAAATATCTTCTAAATAGTCAATAAGTAGGCCTTCTTTTGATTTATCGAAGCAGCAGGTGGCAGTTTGGTAGCTGAAGAGGATTCAATTAGCCTCTGATGTGGCAGTGGAGGCTCTTTACTGATATTTCTCTTTGTTTTTCCTTAAAACATTGTTAATTTTCTTTCGTTCTTTGTTTTAGGCCTAATAGGCTTAATATTAACACTGTCTTTATCTCTGTGGATTAGGCTTTTGATTCTTGAACTGATGCCTAAATCCCTTTAAACTCTATTTAAAATAATTAATTCTTCATTTTTGCTTTGATTTTATCCTTTGACACTGATACTCTTTTTTTGATTGATGTCTTCTATGTTTTTTTGTGTTGCAGGCATGCAGAAGGTTTCAGGACATCACCAATGTTCATGAGACATGGGTAAAATCACAGTTTGAAACCTTGAAAATCCCTTTTCTTTGTGGATAAGTGCTTGTGGATCATCATCCTTGGCATTTTATTTCATTTAAAACTATGTGAAAAACTTGTATAACCTCCACAAAAACAAGCAAAATTAAGAAAAACCAATTAATAATAGGTTTCGCACTGTTTTGAAGGTTTGGGCGCGAGATTAAATTGTGGTCGTTGGATGAGAACAAGCAACCGTCAAGATTGCTCGATGAGTTCAATTGGGAGGCAGTTGGGTGAATGGTGGTAAGATTAAGTCTAGGCCATTGATTTAGATTAATCAATGGCTGAGATTGATCGGGATTTTATAATGTAGAGGGGGAAATGGTATAACGGAATGGAGGAAATTTAATCGGGACTGTTCGATCTTCAGAGATCTATGGCAAAGAAAACATTGGTGAACTGCTCGAGAGAATAGGTAAATGGAAAATGAAATGAGGGGAATTAAATCAGGATCGTCAGATTATAATATCTGATAGTTGATATCATTTGACGAAGTGTTTGGGAGCAAAGGGGAAGAGCGAAAAACTTGGGATCGGGAAACAATCAGAGCCATCGAATCTCAGTAATCAACGGCCCAGATTAAAAGTAGAAAAGTCAGTGATGTGGAGATAAGTAGTAAGGTGGAAAACAAGAGGTGGTTTTCACATTTTATTTGGGGGGTAAGCGGTTTGCCCAAAAATAATGCGATACGGTTCATCGCACGACAGACGTCCCTCCCAATACCGTTTTTTTCGCAAAAGTATTTGGCTTTAAAGATCTATTGCAAAAGTTTTGCAAAACGCTATTCTGGCCATCGAATGAGGGGCAGCAGATCTGATGGTGTGGATCACATGCGTCAGGGAAGTCATGGGGTTGGGTTGATAGTGGAATACACACGGTAGCTAGTGAGTGGATAGGTGTTTTTACGAGGTGGGAGGTAGGTCCCAAAGGATTTGGGCCTATCGGATTGAACCTCGACCATTTGATCGAATGAATGGACAGTCATATTTGAAAGAAGAAGCGGGTAATGTTTAAGGAGGAACGAAAAGCATAGGGTAAGGAAGAGTAAGGGGAAATGATGAAAATTGATCCTTGCAGATCGACGATGGATATTCGTTTAAAAAATTGAACTGTCGGGTTCATGAAAAAAGAAATTTGGGGTTTCAGAAAGGATTTTCACGTTTAATACTGGTCGTCAGATGTTTTCGATGGAAGATTAGGATTAAAAGAGAATGGAGGCTTTGAAAAATCAAGGCAAGTGAACGGGCAAAGAGAAGATAACTTCAGGGTTGTTGATCTGTAAAGGTCAACAGTCTGGATCTGCCTTCAACATTTACAGGGCGAAATGATAAAAAACAAAGGAAAAAGGGTTATGACAGGGTTTGGAGGTGGAGTTTAGGACTTTTAGTGCCCGATTGTGGGGCCATGGGTCATATGAAAACAAGGGCCATATAAATTAAGCCCTTGGGGGCTTAAGAATATTATAATGCCTTTAGACTGTTTTAGGCCTAAAAAACAGTGTTTTTAAGCCAAAATAGTGGTCCCGATAGAGGAAAAGAAGGGTTTTAAACCAAATCAAAGGAGAACATAAGGTTTAAAAGAGGCTTTGGAATGATTTTAAAGGTTAAATGAATGATTTTTAGAAGGGTTTTATGAGGGAAAAAGGGATGAAAATGGGGTTCATTTATGACGAAAGGAGTAGTGAAAATGATGGGAAAATGGGTTTTTAAGCAGTCTTTCTCTTGGAAAACAGTAGGTACTTTAGGATAAAGAGGGAAACAACAGTGAATATTAACTCAAATACTAAATTTCATCATAAGCCTTTAAGAACTCACAATTTGGTCATGAAATTGTTTCTTAATGTCTAAAAAAGATCTAGCCACCATTTGATATGACAAATTTTTATAGGTGCCTAACAGTGGCTCCACATGGGGATGGCATCTTCTTGAAGGTGTCAGGAACTTCAGCTATTGATCTCTGGCTTTCAATAAACCAGTGCCTTATCCATTGGGCAGAAAATTTCTTTTCTTTGGCTGGTTTTCCTTTGATTTGACAATCTCTGCAGCAATTTGATCAATGGAATTCTATCAAAACATCATGTCTACCTACCCATTCTTACTGATCCTACATTTTTTCTTCTTTCAAAGTGAATTTGGATTGGAAAAATATTTTCATAACATTTTATTCTTTTGAAAACAGGAAACTAATCTATTTTTACTCTTATTTCTCCATGAATTTAGATTAAGCTGTTGAACTCATAAGTTTCTCTACCTAACTACTATCTGTCAGGATTAGACTGTTTGACAGATTTTATTCTCTAAATTCTAAAACAAAAATTTAAAAGAAACCAAGTGCTATAGGGTAAAATGCTTGGGTTGTTGGTTATCAAATATCCCTCTCAGGGCTTTCCAGTGCCTGAGGCAGACAGTAAGATTAGTTGTATAGTTCACAAAGATGGCACATACATGTTCATATTAACTTAAAACAACTTGATAGAATAAAATGGAATATTACCTCTTTAATGATCTTGGATTCCCTTGGAGAGCACTAGGCAGTGAAGCAGGATTTCTCCTTCACCAACTCCAAATCTTGGCCCTGCAATCAATTAAAGCTCCTGTATAATCTCTACCATAACATATATTTCCTATCAATTAAGCCAATATATAATACAAATTTAAAATATGCACATATAAGCCATTCATCTCGTGCTATATAAGTGATTAAATAATAATGACAATATCAATGCATAGAATGGAAAAAAAAGATACAGTTATATTGATTTATAAAAGGAGGATTACAATCGTCAGTTGCACGAACTCCTCCTCAGCCTTCCAATCTCTATATCTCTCAAAGTGGTGATGTCTTGACCAAAAAGTTCTCAGCGAACCTCTTCGACCTTTGACCTTCACACTACAACAATGATCTCTACTTCACAAGTATTCAAAAACTTTGACAATCCTTCGACCTTGAACCAAGAGCCTTCAATTCCATTTTATAGGAGATGGAGAGAGCAATAACTTCCCCTCTCTTTCTACTAGTTCTGAATAGAGAAAACCAATATTTTTCCTCAACCTCCATGCATTTTCCTTCTTTGAGAGTTCAGTTGTTTATGGCAAGGCCCAATAAGAGATTAGTGCTTTGTAGTTTCCTTCTTGTACTGACTCTCTTGTGAGAAAAAGCTGGAAATTCAAATCATTCTCCATGGGTTTTTCTCATTCCAAACTCAAAACATAGGTAACGCTACTCTCTAGTGTAAACAGAGCATTTCCCTAGCCACTAATGTGGCCTATTCACTGAGTAGATGTATTATAATGCTCTTGTGTTGTTATAGTGAGGCGTTACCTTGGTAGAAATAGGTTTAGTTTAGGTCTTTGTATTCCTTCCATATTTATCTTCTCCTATGAGTTGATGAGGAGGTATTTTGACCTATAACATATGCCCCTGAAAGTGTGAGGTCAGAGACAAAGACGATGGCTGAAATAATTTATAATGTCTGTAGTAGAGATAAAGAGATTGAAAGACTAAGGAAAACCTGAAACAACAACATATATCAGAAAATATAGTATCTTCCTTGAGTCGGGCATTCCCATGCTCAGTAGCTTAAACAAAATGATTTCTCTAGAATAGAGATATGAAGAATCTGTCCATCAATAAGCACAATGTGGAAGTGTCTTTCATAACAGGATCAAGCTAAATAATCTGTCTCCATAAAAAATATCGCAACTTGGGGAAGGGAGCACAACTTTAATGATGTAAAATTTTCCCCAAGGTCTTGGCTGCCGATTCACTTAAAATACATATTTCTCAACATGTGAATGAAGGAGTTGTCATCAAACATGTGAGAAATCATTTGATTACTAGTCATTAATGAAAACTATTAACAGACACGAAGGTGGCCACCGATAATGATGATGGTCCCTAAGATGCACAGTATAATCTAGCGAGTGTGAATAAAAAGAGTTGAAGTCAAACACTCATAGAATCATTCGACAAGGAGCGAATGATGAAGACTTCTGATCAAACACAAGACTACCTGCCATTGATGTCTGCAAGTATCCAGGTACTGATGGATTTCTAGATCATCTTCCTAGATAAGATGCTGAAGTCGATAGGAAGAGATCTGTTGAAAGGTAGGCACTGAGGTGTCCTAAATCATTCAACACAAAACGGAAACCAACTGATTTTTTTTGTGATGGAGATAATGAAGAGTAAATGGGGATGTCGGACGACAAATAATTTCTAGCATAATGAGCGGTTTGGTTGATAAGAGGAGCAATAGATAGCGAGATCTGCTTGAACAATAGAAGGAACTATAACATGGTACTAGGTAGCTGAGACTTAATGAACACCAAAGAGTGTGTTAGGATTTTGACTGGTGTAGGAACACTGTGAAATGAAGGCTAATACTCATAGATGGTAGGGTTCGGCTAACTACGAAAGATTTTTCTGGGAAGTGCCATGTTCAAGATTTTTGCTGCCAAATTGACCTTTCTGAAATGTAACAGAGGTAGTATCCATTTTGTCCAAAATTTTCCACATCTGATTAATAAGTTTAACAAGTCCAGATGAGTAAACTCGGTGAATTTTTCATATTTAGAGAGTCTAAAAAATATCATAAAAGACAACTTCGTGCACTGTATGATTAGGTTTAATGAGTCTAGAAGAGTAAACTCGGTGAATTTTTCATGTTTAGAGAGTCTAAAAAATGTCGTAAAAGACAACTCCATTGGCGTACCTTTGTCATGTATTGATAATCGGGCACAACAAAGGGAGAATAGTAAGCCTGAAACAGTTCATTTTCTGTGAGTTAGTCCATCGAAACCGGAAAAGTGAGAAATCTATGTTTGATGGACATCTACCTCATTTTTTTATGAGTACGAGGAGATGGAGTAAACTCAGTACTCTTTGTGAAATTTTAACGAGTCCAACAAAGAAAAACTTGGTGCCCTCCATGAAATTTTAATGAGTCGTGTGGAGAAAACTCGGTCACCTCTGTGAAATTTTAACGAATCACGCGGAGAAAAATTGGTCATTTTTTCTGTTTAAAGAGCTTTGAAAAAGAGGAAAATAATGGCTCCTTACGCTTTGTCGTGGTATTTTAACGAGCTTGACAAAGTCAACTCGGGGTTTTTTCATTTTTATGAGCAAGAAAAAAGGTCCTTAAAAAGAAATCTCAGTGCTTCTTCATGTCAGTTTTAACGAGTCTCAAGAAGATAACTCCAAGTTTTTCAAATTAATGAGCAAGAAAAAGACCATAAAAATAATGCTCGATATCAACTTCGTATAAGTTTAACAAGTTTGAAGAAGGAAACTTGAGGTTTTTTGGATTAACGAGCAAGAGAAATACCATTAAATGAATGTTCGACCAAACATGTGTATGTCCGCATATGAATCTTGATCACTCATCAGAACATCAGTAACAAATATCAATAGTTGCGACACATATGGAGCAAGAATTCACGACTTTTTCCGACTAGCTTAAGAGAGTCATGCCCCAGAATTGGCTATAAGAAGGTCAGAAGACCTTCATTTTCACTGTTTTGAGTGCTGTGAAGGAGATTTGGGGTGAAAAGGGGTGAAATATTTAGTTTAAGATTGCGCTCAATGTGGGCAATGGTTTTCCTTCCCTCGAGATCCAGGTAAGAGCTAGAACCTCCTGCTATCATTTAATTGTCTTTTTGTTAAGTTTTTCTAGTTCGAAATGGAAAATTTGTGAGCCCCTAAAAAAATTTTGTATCTAACACGGGCCAGTAGCGTTAGATCCATGTTAAGCACACTTCCTGTGAAGGGAGGCCACATTAGCGCGCTCTATTTCACACTATGGCCAACATTAGGCACACTGCATTTTTTAGCAACTCATTTCCCATTGTTTTGAGGTGGTCCCAACAATTTTTAATCAATTGAAAATGTTGCATTTGTAGGTATTCAACTGTTAATCATGAGTATCTGACGAGAGAGAGAACATGAACGGGAAGAATGAGAGATGATGATGGATGCTGCAAGCTTGATGGCTCTCCATAGATGCGAATTGCTAAAATATGCCCACTTAGAACTGATGAGGGATCAAGAGGACCTCCTGAGGTGGCTAATCTAGCAATGGGACGAGCGGCACCATGTATTTCAGATTGGAGGCAATGAGCTCTCAATCGAAAATGATGATGTGTACTTTTTTACTAGCCTATCATGTCATGGACTGAGGCCCAACTTGACGGGGTCCAGAGCTGACCCATGTTCCACTGTTGTTCTAATTCTTGAGCATTGTACATGTCATGCTCAGGCTCTAAGCAACTGGGTATCGATCGCATGGGTGACTTTGAGACCACTAAGGTCTATTTTATGGATGATTGTTGGCTTGGCAGGTGCCAAGAGTTAGCATGTGGCCACCAAGGCCCAGATGCTACTAGCCTTGGACTATATGCAGCCTTAGGTGTTTGACTGGTGTGATGCAGTTGTCCGTCGAGTCTGAGCAAAGCTTACTGCATGTAATACCTGTACCCAGAGAGAGTTTGGGTACGGTACACTGATTTTCTCTTTCTTACTGGAGCAGGTACCATTGATGAGGCCCAGGATCATTACAGTGCCATTGGGCCCATGTGAGCCAAGGCAGGCTCGGTGGGCAGCTTTCCTTCCGTAGACTGGAGAGGGTCCCGTCTGCCACTGTTTTGATGGTGGATTTTTTGATTGACTGAACTCCCAGATTATTATGATTGAGGATTATCCCTATGCAGGGATGAAATTCACATGAGATCTTGGCACGCAGTGGGGTCTCGATGGTAAGAAGGAAATGATTAGTGTATTTCAAAGAAGTACTTTGTTTTTGTCTTTTGAATGTTTATGTAATTTTTTTGTTGAAAAATAGGGTGAAAATTATGTTTTGACATGAAGTGTTGTTTTCTTGACATAGATGTGGCACCTGTTCGTTTGGTCGGGGCCCCTCGCTATGCACGGTGAGGACTGTAGCTACTTGGGGCTAGTGCACTAGTAGACGATGTGTAAGCCACCGAGGATGATGATGCCCAAGCTTTACATGAACTCTCCAGAAACCTGGAGGGTTTGAGTATGGGCATACCACCCCTTCCTATGTGGGAGGTTCCAGTTCGTTTGTAGTGGCATACCGTAGGCATGCCAGAGAGATACCTGGTGCCTCTGAGGAGGATAGCCAAAGCAGTTGTATGCTACCATGATCATCAGGCCTAGCTGGTAGAGTAGATGTATTAGTGTCAGAGCGTGGCTTAGTATGGCCAAATTTTTGTAAAACACCCAATTTTTGGAAGATTTTTTGATGTAATTATTGTACTGGACAGAACATATATATATATATATATATATATATATATATATATATATATATATATATATATATATATATATATATATATATACATACTTTTTGGTGATTTTGTGTTTTCTAATTTTTTATGTATTTTTCAATGGGATGAAAATATATATGCTCATGTATAAGTCTGTTATAATAAATGTGACAAATTCCAATCTAACACATAGTTTTCCAAAGAATCAGCTAATGCATTAAATTCTCTAAGAACGTGCCCAAATGTGATATTTTGAAATTGACATTCTAAAAGTCACACCCTTAAAAAATAATGTAACAAGACTAGATGACGGACACGGTAATGATTAGTTAACTGCATAATGACGAGTTGGGAATCTAACCTGACCACTAAATTGCAGATGTCACGAGACGCCGCCTTCGTGAGGAGTTGGATCACTGACATGTACTCGGCAACGTTATTGGTGGCACTACCTAGGAAAATTCCCCTAGAACCAAGAAGTTTTGACTCATGAGTATAGAGAACCCAAGCAGCTGAAGCAATGCGTCTAGTGTGACGACTAGCACTGTCCACATATCTGATGTATGATAAGGTGGATGAAGACATCTGTGTGAAAGAAAAAGATTATACATGAGAAAAAACACCTCAAAAACCAAAAAATATCCAAAAACATAAAAACAATAGGGAAAAATTATATACATAAAATTACAAAGCATATGCCTAGTGCGAAACTAGGAAAAATACTTCTTTAGATAGAGCTCGTTGTGGGGCTTCGCGAATGGAATTCCATTACATTCCTGAATTTCGTAAGCCCCTTTTGAGAGGAATTTAGTAATGATGTAAGGAACAAGCCATAATGGTTGGAGTGTTCCTGCCCCCAAGAGGTCATGTTTCTGATCATAGAGTAGAACAAGATCACCCTCTTGGAAAGAACGAGGCTTGAAAGATTTGTCGTATTGAGATTTGACTCGGCGTTGGTGATATTTGAGTGATAGTGTAGCATATCGACAAGTTTTGTCCAAATTATCGAGTGAGAGCAAGCACTCTTCTGTGGCGGCGGTGCCAAGAAGGAGTTCAATAGCAAGTTTGAGTGATGGAATTTCACACTCAATTGGAAGTACTGCCTCTAGGCCGAATGCAAGTTGGAATGGCATGAAGCTTGTGGCAGTTTTGACTGATGTTCAGTATGCCCATAACGTGGAATACAACTTCCGATGCCATGTGGTTTTATGATTTCCGACCAATCGATGAATCATGGTTTTGAGAACACCATTTACGGCTTCGACTTGACCATTAGCTTGAGGATAATAAGACGAAGATTGATCTTGGAGAAACCCTAGCATGGATGTTAATTTAGTCATCATATGATTCTAAAAGTGGGATCCATGATCTGTGACAATAGATAGGGGTACGCCGAACTGAAAGATTACGTGATTGAATAGGAAGAGAGCAGCGGTTTCGCCATTGGCCTTAAAGGTGGGAATGGCTTCTGCCCATTTCGTAAAATAGCCGACCGTAACCACGATGTAGTTGTGTCCATTTTCCAAAGTGGGATTGCAGGTGATGAATTCAATTCCACATTTAGTGAAAGGACCAATGGAGATAAATGGATGAAGGGGGGCAGGATGAGAACACATTTTCTTTGTGAAAATTTGACATGGATGGCACTTCTGGACCGCTGCAATGCAGTCTTTAAATAATGTGGGCCAATATTAACCATCACGCAGGACTTTTTGGGCAGTAGCTATGCCCGAAAGATGAGCACTACATGACCCTATGTGGCAGTCATTCAAAACACGTTCTACCTCATCGAAAGTGAGACAACGCTGGAGAATAGTATCGACACCATGGCGATATAGCGTATCATTCAGCAGGAGGTAGTGCTTTGCATGGTGGTGGATACGAAAACGGTTGTTACACGTGAGAGTTTGGTGGAAGCATTGGGTTTGTAGGTAGACAAAAATTTATCCATACCATGGGTTCGAAGAATCAACCAAGTATATAGATTCATCAGGAAATGGATCATGAGCTACTTCTCCTGGGTCGATTCTGGGAAGGTTTGATAATAATTCGATGGAGACGAGGGATTTCTTTGCTTTGGAAAATGTGAAGACCAAATCAAACTGTTGGAGGATTATGATCCATTTGGAATATTTTCCTCCAATAATTTTTCGAGACAAGATGTGTCGCATGGGGTTCTCCAAAGCAATAACTATAGTCTATCGCAGCAATATATAGTGTCGGAGTCAGGTGACAGTAAAAACTACCACTAGAGAAAGTTTCTCCACATGTGAATAACATATTTTAGGTCCGATTAGACCTTTTAAAAAATAGTATATCACATGTTCACTGTCATCATTGTGAACTTGAACAAGAACCATTCTAAGTGAGGATGATGAGGCTGCCAGGTAGAGGAGAAAGTCGCGTGAGTAGTCAGGAGCACTAAGGAGTGGGGCTGAAACAAGTGCATGTTTTAAAGCATCAAATGACCATTGAGCTTGGTCATCCCACAAGTATAGTGTTCCTTTCTTCAATAATCACGTAAATCCTTTCGTCATCTCGGCATAGTTAACGATGAATCAACGTAAAAAGTTTTCCTTCCCCTGCAAACGTTGGAGTTGAAGGATGGATTGTGGTGCCGACAATTCAACAATTGCCTTAACCTTATCAGAATCAACCCTAATCTTGTGCTTGGAAACAAAGAAACCTAATAGACGCCCAGAATCGACCATAAATACACACTTATGAGGATTCAGACGTATATTGTAGAATCTACACCTAGAAAAAATTTCTTTCAGATGAGCGAGGTGATCAGGTCATTTCTTGGAATGGGCCGGAAGGTCATCCAAGTAGCCCTATAAAATATGTCGAATGTCGTGAAAATTGTAGTCCATAGCCCGCTGAAAAGTTTCTCCAGCATTCTTCAGACCAAATGGGAGTTTACGATATGAAAATGTGCCCCAAAGACAGATGAAGGCAGTTTTATGCTGGTCGTCTTTTTTAATTGCAATCTGGTTATAGCTTGAGAATCCATATATGAAGGAAAAAGATTCACATCTGGCACAATTGTCGAGAATCTGATATATGAACGGCGTAGGATAATTATCTTTGGGACAAGTGGAGTTCATATTACGATAGTCAACATAAACTCAAATGGTGCCTTGTTTTTTATTGACGAGAACCGGATTGGAAACCCATTCCGTCAAAGGAACAGGATAGATGAAACTAGCATTTAAAAGTTTTTATACCTCAATTTTGATGGCAGCTTCTTTGCATGGGTGGAAAGGTCTGAGTCGCTGCCGGATTGGTTTGGCATTATCATAAATCTTGATTTCGTGCTCAACTATAGATGGATCTATGCTGAGCATTTCATCATAAGACAAAGTAAACACATCGCAGAATTCCTTAAAAAGGGATGTGAAGCATGCAATTTCCTTAGGACTGCAATCAGCTCCAATCTGAATATTTTCCACGATACCCATTTTGATTGAGATATCAATGAGAATTGTCTTAGAAATATTACCCATTTTCCCTTATTAATCGATAGTTTGAACAGTCGTGTAAGTGAAGGGAACCATCTCAGGTGGTTCAAAGGATGGGATTTCAGTTTTTATCACGTCCAAGTCGATCATCGAACCGCGATGGTGAAACTCTCCCCAAGGTCGTTCTTCTAGAGACATGATCTCTCGAATAGCTTCATCTGCAGGAAAGATTTCATTGAGGAGATCCTTAGAGAGAACTGTGATGGATGGGAGGTTTGTACCTTTGGTCGAAACCATAACAGTGGAGGTTTTAGATTTAATTTGGCTGTCTTGGTAGGCCAACTCGGCTGGTGAGAGCAGCATCCGATCTTCGTAGGAATCAATGTCTGAAGGTGTTAGAAGGATCCATGGGTCGATAGAGCCATCCAAAGTGGTGGATATCATTGCAACTATGTTTGGGATCTGTGGCATCGGGAGAGGAAAACAACCTAGTAGGGAAGATGCCTTCAGAAGACCAGTACCAATACTGACATAAGAGTCAAGAAAGCCTCCTATTAGGGGTATAGTGCTACTTGGTAACATGGCATAATCAGGGGTGCAGAAGGATAACTGATCCACTGTGACTATTTTCCCATCCAATGGAAATAGGATGACTTAGAAGACTAAAGAAACAATGGCAGTCATTGCATAAGACCAACTGCGACCAAGCAAGAGATTATAGTCGAGATGATGTTCTATGACTTCAATGTCCATGATTACTGTTTTCCCACCCAAAGTGATGGGAAAGCTAGCAAGGTATCCTTTTGGGAGGAATGTGTGGCCATCGAAAGCTTTGAGGGAATTCGAAGGCAGTGTTAAGATAGGAGAACCTAAATTGAGCCAGCAAGCTTGTGACATAATGTAGGTCGAAGCACCTTCGTCTATGATAGTGCGATGGATTGGTCTTACTTTCGACACAACCTGCACCTGGAATGTGAGTTGGTGTGAGAGGCGAGGTTTATATTTTTCCATATCAAAGATAGCGAGCATGGAATCCTGGGGGTCTATTCCACCAATGGCCGAAAGCAAGGCTTTCCTTTATGATGGACAAGTTTGCAATACTTCAAAAGCAGACATGGTTGATGATGCCTGCACCAAATCTTCTACAATGTTGTAGTTTTGGGCTTCTCGTGCAGAGGTGTTATGAGTCGTGCGTCGAAGTGTCCCTTTGGGGGGAAGAATCACAAGGTCAGCAGTAGGCCGTTCAATATGAAAATCGTTGGGCGGCAGTGGATTCGAACTAGTACCAGGTTCTTGAGCATCTATGGTAGGATTTCTATAAAGCTTGGCTCGTGTTTGAAGTTTAACACTCTCAATGCCATAAATGGCAGATGGTCCTTCATCGGAAGGATGCAAACCACCATTGCCCCGTTGTTGGGGTTGTGGCAGATTTTCAACCATATGTTGATGTTGCTACTGTTGATGAGGGAAAGGATTATGAAGAACAACAGGTGTTCGCCCAGAATCCTTGTTTGCGATAAAATCGGTGCATTCCTACAGCCAAGGACATTTGTATGTCATGTGGTCCACCACACAGATCTTGCAAGGAAATTTCATGGTTTTATCCTCCCCTTTGTCATTTTTGGAAGCTTTTTTCTAATTAGGGTTATTATGACTGTCCGATTGCTCTTCCGAAGAAGATGTCTTTTTCTTGTTCTTCTTATTTTTCCCACTAGGTTTTTGTGAAGTTTTCATAGAATTTACCTCAGCGGTCGGAAGAGTAGTCGTTTGGTGAGGGGTGGTGGCAGTCGAGGATAGCTGGGAGGTTTGCCCCCGAGACTATTTTGTGGTGACACCAAAGATTGTGCCAGCGAGACCATCAACATGAGCTCTGGATTTCTGAGTAGCAGGAGCATTTGGATTACTAGGGGCATTGGGGAGAAAATAATATAGCATGCGAGATTGTGAATAGATTAAATCCAAATTTTGGGCATGACGAATGCATTGATTTTCTGTAACCACACCAGAAAGGCCAATGTCTTTAAAGATGTTGGGTAAGAGATACTTACAAAACCAATTAGCTAAGAGATGATCTAGGATTGGTGCTTTGACTAGCCTCCCCCTACGTCTCCATTCATGAATGTGATCGGAGATGTGGGTGGCGGTGTCTTGGCACAGTGAGGTTAACAGTTCCATTCTGGTTTTAAATCTGATTGGTAATTGGAAGTTCTTTAGAAACTCCATCTCTAAAGTGCCAATAGTGTTCATGGCAGCGCATGGCAATTCAATATACCACTTGGTGGCATTGTCTATAACAGTGCGGGGAAACAGTCAAAGCCAGACACTATCATCTACCATGGAATTAGATATAGACCATAGATGAAAGGTAGTGATGTGTGCGGCTAGGTCGTCCCCTTGTTTCCCATCAAACTTTGGGATGTCAGAAGGAATCTTGTGTGGTACTAGAGGCTAGAGCGGTTTGTTATTGATGGGATCATTAGTCAGTTTATGGATGTCGGGGATGTCCAGAGCTACCAAAAATGGCAATTGTGGAATTTCCCCCAAATCTAACCAAGGAAGTATGGCTGATTATTTAGACCATAGGGTCCACTCATCAATGTGTTACCAGGAGGATAAGTAGGACTTTCATAAAAATTTCCTATAGGTTGAGGGGTAGGGACATATGGTTGTTGTCCATAGGGAATATTGTATTGCGGGGTGAACTATTGGTTGCCCCCAGTGTAAAAGTGCCCCCCCATTCCAAATGGAGGTTGGGGTGGGTTAGTCCATATGGGTTGTCATGTTTATCCTAAGGATTGCAGGGGAAGTGAAATGTTCCCTGTGACCTGTGTGCTGGTGACATTGCCCCCTGGTATAGTGGCCAAGGGGTTTGAACTTAGCAAAGGGTTCCAAACGAAAGGGTTGCTAAAAGGAACCAAATTAGTCACACTCATGGGAGGAGTAATCGTGGGCCCCAACATGGTCACGGTAGGAGTATATCCTGAAGGAATCGGTGAGCTACTAATAGTTGTGATGACCCTAGGGTTGGGATTAGGTATATGTTGACTACAAGGGTTACAAAGTGATGGCATAGAAATGGAAACTTGTGGGGAGGATTGTGGTGAACCTGGGATGGTTTCCATTGGCATCGACCCTGTGGATGTCGGTGGTGAAGTGGATGTTTGTGCGGCAGAAGACATATCTTGGCGTGGTGGAATCTGAACTATCATAGGCCTTAATGGATTAGTGAGTGGAGGATTGTAATGAGGTATGACACCTTCTATGAAATGGTTCTCCGGAAATTCCATATGATATGGGGCTATGTGTAAATCAGTGTTTGTCAATGGAGATTGCTCTTCTGTAGAAGGCATGGGTTCACCAAGGTTCAGTTGTTCCTCAAGAGGAAGAGGAGGTAGACCTTGCTGTCGTCGAGACACACGGTGTGGGTCGGATGACACCACAGTGACCTGTTTATTTTTAAAAAAATTTAATAAATTGTGATGTATTATAAAGTCTCAATGACAGTAACCATACACCTAAAAAAGAAAAAAGAAAACAAGGACTCTTTAAAATCAATAAGCAATCAGCCAGAATAGGGTGCCCTGTCTGAGTACTAGCATTTGTTGGTGATGAAATCCAGTATCACAATAGTATACATAGAGGGTTGGTCAAAAGTATAGTTAGGGTCACTTTAGAGCTTTGCCCGAACCTTAGAAGATAGGTGTAAGCACTCTCGTGAAGACGAGTACCCTCCTAAAGACCAAAGACAAAGTGATTCTGTCTGTTTCAAGTACAAGGACATGACATCCCAATCACCTTGTGTAGGTCCCTAAAATGTATGGCCACTAAAGATACCTCAAATCACAAACATCATCAGGGGGGTCCACAGTCAAGGACAACATGCTATATGGGTAGAATACCTATATCCCCGATCTAGTTTCGACATCCCCGAAGGGAAGCCCAATATATAACACACCCACCAGATGCAGTCGAAGGCGGGCTACCTTCTTGTGCACCCAAGTGTTGTCTCATGTTAAGCTCTAGTAAAGGAGCAGTCCCGATAATATGAGTGCAGTAGGATTTTGCTTGTTAATGTCACTAGTTTCAAGTTTTGAGATTTTGGGTGATTTCCTCACTTTTCCTAACCCAAGATCCTAGCCTGAAATACTGTTTGTGTGAGCTCAAAAAAAAGTAATGTGATTGATTTTATTTATCGATTGATTCTTAGTGTACTTGATTATTATTCTTGCGCAGGGGGAGTGGACGTATGAAATGTAATGAGACTCCGACTCAAGAAACCATGCAAAAATATGCTCTAAATATTCAATTCGATGAAGAATATTTCTACAAGGAGAGGTTTATTTTCAAAATTCATGCACTAACATTCAAATAGCACAGTTCAAATTTAAATATTCAGACTTCTATCTACCTCTTCTTAACAATCTATGAACTGAAATTTTCAGAATTAACTCAGCTAGATGCAGAAAAAACTAAAAAAAAAAAGAAAATCTTCTCTAAAAAGTAAATTATTTTGACACTAAATTTTCAAACAAGAGCCAACAAATAGAAATGCCAGATTAGTTAAAAAGCACAGGGATTCAGTCAAGGAGAGATACTAATGGCCAAAAAACTCTGCAACCAAAACACAATCACACGGGTGAACAACAAATTTTGGCTGAGTAACGCACTGTCTCTAAGTAAAGACAACGTTAATCCAGAGACTAACGCACTGTATTTAAATAGAGCCAATGTTATAATTCATTGGAAAACCAACAGAGGTAGCGTTAGCTAGGGTAAAGTTATTTAGATGGTCAAATAGAAACAAGATTGAACTGTGCGAGCTTTTGCAATGTCTACTAGGCATAAATACTGGTCAGAAGGGTTTGTGAATAGAGGAAATAAGAAAGGAGGAAAGAAATAGTCAGAAAACTATGGGGAAACTCCCCAACGGAGTCGACAATTCTTCTATAGGGTAAAATTATTGGGTTGTTGGTTATCGAATATCCCTCTCAGGGCTTTCCGGTGCTCGAGGCAGATAGTAAGATTAGTCATATAGTTCACAAAGATGGCACACACATGTTCATATTAAATTAAAACAACTTGATAGAATAATATGGAAGATTACCTCTTCAATGATCTTGGAGTCCCTTGGAGAGCACTAGGCAGTGAAGTAGGATTTCTCCTTCACCAGCTCCAAAGCTTGGCCCTGCAATCGATTAAAGCACCCGTGTAATCTCTACCATAACATATATTTCCTATCAATTAAGCCAATATATGATAAACATTTAAATTATGTGCATCTAAGACATTCATCTCATGCTATATAAGTGATTAAATAATAATGACAATATCAACACATAGAATGGACAAAATAGATACAGTTCTATTGATTTATAAAAATGAGGATTACAACCGTCGGTTGCACCAAGCCCTCCTCAGCCTTCCAATCTCTCTATCTCTCAAAGCGGTGATGTCTTCACCAAAAAGTTCTCAATGAACCTCTTTTACCTTTGACCTTCACACTACAACAATGATCTCTACTTCACAAGTATTCAAAAACTTTGAAAATCCTTTGACCTTGAACCAAGAGCCTTCAACTCCATTTTATAGGAGATGGAGAGAGCAATCATTGCCCTTCTCTTTCTACCAGTTCCGAATAGAAAAAACCAAGATGTTTCCTCAACCTCCATGTTTTTTCCTTCTTTGAGAGTTCAGTTGTTTATGGCAAGGCCCAATAAGAGATTAGTGCTTTGCAGTTTCCTTTTTGTACTGAAACTCTTGTGAGAAAAAGTTGGAAATTCGAATCATTCTCCATGGGGTTTTCCCGTTCCAAACTCAAAACATGGGTGACACTTCTCTCTAGTGTAAACAGAGTGTTGCCCTAGCCACTAATGCAGCCTATTCACTGATCAACTGCGTTATAACGCTCTTGTGTTGTTATAGTGAGGCGTTACCTTGGCAGAAATAGGTTTACTTTAGGTCTTTGTATTCCTTACATATTTATCTTATCCTCTGAGCTGATGAAGAGGTATTTTGACCTGTAACACCAAGCCAGAATTGAAAATTCTAACTTGTTTCTAATATATGGCATTAAAAAAAGCTACACATAGACTATTATTTGCAGAAAATTAAAACCAAAAATAGTGACAGCTTAAGATCTGAAAATTTAAAGACATCATTCATTTTTCTTCAGCTCTAGATTTTATTTTGTTTCAGTTGTCTTTCTTTCTTTCCTAGTTTAAGTTTTGGGCACATTAGAACTATTTTGTTTTCTATCTTTGGCTCAAGTTTTAATCTAATTAGAACCATTCTTCATTTGATATTCATAGGTTCAGATTTGAGCTTGTTTGAACCTTTGTTTTTCTATCCTAATCTACCTTACTGATAAGCCAAGATTATGTTGTTTGGCTTATCTATTTCACTAACCTATCAGCAGTAAATTGAAAAGCTTATTAGTTATGATTAAGTTGTATGACTAACCAGAAGTGTTTCTTTTAGGAGTATCATTTGAAAATGCACACTTTTGGACTTTGTTTCTCTTTTTTGGTATGGGGCTATACCTTTCTTGTTTTTCTCTACCCTCTTTTCTCTTTTCTATTTTTTTTCTATTTTTCTTTTTCCTTCAAAGCAGAAATCAACAACTAACTAAATTCTCAAAGCTGAGCTCTATTTACATTCCTATCTAACCTATTCTAACTTGGAATATTTCTACTTTATATGGTATAGTAATGCAAATGTAGCCAGTTGAGTAGTGACAAAAAGAAATAGAGAAATTGGCTACTAGTCAGAGGAGACCATGGTACATATTGAATCTTAATCCTTAAAATCGAGGCTGTCACATGAGGTGACAACATTTTAGGTCTTTGACTCCTGAAAAGGTTCCATATTTGATAAATAGAGCTAATCGGGGCCTCCACACACTCTTCCATAGAATCAACAGAGAAAAGATGAGAATTATCTTCTTTTTGGCCCTCCAAGATTGATAGATTGTCTGCCTCTAGGATATTAGATTTGAGGACTACACCTTCAGCATGTTCATTGGAAGCTTCAACATCCTTAAGTTGCATATTAATAAGCATTGAAATTTCTTCTTTCTCCACTGGATCAAGGTAAATATTCTCTTGAGAAAGAAAAAATTCCTCATCCTCATTATTTTTTGAACTAGAGTACTCATCATATTTAGCAGTATTGTCCTCTTGAAATCCAAAAATATTCTGATTTAATGGGATGAGCTCTGTGAAGAGGTTATTAAATTCTTGAGCAGGGGTATGTTCACTTTCTTCCTCTTTTTCAAGAGAAAGTTCCTTGGTTTCAATCTGCTCAAGAATTTCTTTATTGCTTTCCTCCTTAACCTTTGAGCTGAAAGGCTGTTGATTCCTAATCAGATGGAAACTATTACTGATGGTATGAGATGAAGTAGAGCAAATATCCAATGAAAATTTACTTACTTCCAAACTTTCATAAATTTCTTCATCAATATCATAAATAGTCTGCACTGGCTCATTACTTCTTTGAAGGAACTGATCTTCATCCCATAGATCTGCTAATCATGGTCTTGCAAGGTTAACTTCTATTTGGGGAGCGTCATCACTAACTAGATCAAAGTTAGGAAAATAAAAAATATAAGTAATACTACCAATCAAACATACTGGGTTATCAGCAAGTCTTTCTTCATCATGATTTACAAGGGAGCTTTCTAAATCTGTATAACAAATCTCAGTAGATGAATGGGCAAGGGTGCTTGTTTTATAAAATATTTCAAAGGCTGGATGAATATTGATGATTTGATCTATTTCTTCTTTTTTCAAAGGGGAAGCTATTATTGTGTTCCTTAGACCAGAAGAGCAGCAACTCCTTGTTTCTTGTGAAGACTGAAATTGAGGCTGGATGTCTTCTTGAGCCTCCTCTAAGGGATCTTCATTTGTGATTGTAGGGGAACTTTGAGGGTTTTATATTGTTTCATAATATTCTTCTATTTTAAAAAACCCTTCATCATTTTGATGATATTCAGTTAGAATACAAGGTTCACAAATTTTTTCCTCTCTATTATCAAGATGCCACTCTTCTTGAGTAATCTGAAATGAATTATAATCTAGACGGGGAGTTCCTACATGTTGAGGAGGTAAATCCCCTCTGCGGACAGAGGCGATCCCTACTAGCCCAGCAGGGGTCTAGCAACAAACAAACAATGCTATGACGCAAGCTCCTAGTTACGAAATGAAAGACTTGGGATAAGAGCCTACCTGGATTCCAACGCTAGATCAGAAGAAGAAGATGTCCCCGTCCTTCAGCCCTGGCAGATCACAATCCTTCCACGATCTCCGTGGATGAACACCTGCACACAGAAGAAACGAACAGATACATGCATAGGAAACAGCATACGTAACTAAACATCGGTCAGAAAAGATATTACTCGCATTAACATGATGGAAAAAGGAGTGGAACCATAATCATAGTCATCTATTAAAATAATAAACGAATAGAAGTTACAACCAAGTTCTGACGTCGCAGCTTCCTTCGAACGGGTCTCCGGTCGTCCACGTCTCGCAAAGCTCGCCAAGGAAAGGGAAACCTCTCCAGAGTCTCGTAACAATGGTCTCCTCGCTTGAATGGGCCTTAAGGGAAAGAAGGGATTCTTTACAGCACAAAGGCACTTTGGAATAGGGAGATGCAAAGCTTCAGCACTTCAAGACTAGCTTGCCATGGATCTGAGCAAGCTTTTATAGATGGGGAAGGAGGGAGTTGGGATCCCTATTATTATGGGATTGGCCCTATCAACAAGGAAGGTTCTATAGAAGGTGGCAAAACTACTTCCCTTCCATAGAACTCTCGTAGCCAAACCTCCCAACTCAAGATAGGCAGTGGTTGTGAGTTTGTTTGAACTCAACTTCCGCCATCCATATATAAAAAACAGTCCCTAAAATGGGTGGCGCGATTGCTGCTCTATGACAGAGCGCCAAGTGGCGCGACCTCTTAACAGGATTTCCCTGAGTGGCGCGAGTACTGAACTGTCTACCCGCGCCAATGCAAAAAGAGCTGTTTTTCATGGATTTTGCAAGGAGATGTCTCAAGGGGAAATGAAGCTCATACTCAGAGGGATGCATTGATGATGTTTTCAAGGCATGACAGTGTTCACAGGTCACATAATGGGTCCTCCATTATGCGGGACGGGGAATGGTAGGGACGGTGACAAATTACTGTGTAACAGATGCCCCCTAAAGCATGAGGCCCGAGAGAGAGAGGGGTGAAATGCTTTACGAGAACATGTCCAACTGAAGGCCCGCCGTCGGAAAACCTGCACAGACAGATACAACTGATATCTCAAGTACATGATGTATATATATGGTATGGACGCAGCCATCCGAACAGAGTATGCTATAATACGGATCCAGGGTATGGGCGCAACCATCCAACTAAGATCAAATAAATAGACTCAGGTATGGTCGCAGCCATCCAATCAGTGAGTCATGTACATAATGATAATAATCCACAATCGCAGCCTGGATTACAACAGACACAATCCAGGGTCTTGCGCTCCATCTCGACCCAAACAAGTACAAGTTCTAGCATGTGAATGTGTGAGCCGATGTCGAACATGCAATAACATCGTCTGATTACCAGCCAATGATGAAAGTCGTTAACAGACGCGAGAGAAACCACCAATAATGACAATGGTCCTCAAGGTACTACAGGTACAATCTACGGCGTGTGAATAAATGAGCTGACGTCGAACACCCGCAGAATCATCCGATCGGAGGCCAATGATGAAAACCTCACGTCGAATGCGACGAACCTGCCATTAAGGCATGCAGGCTCCAAGGTACCATGAGGAGTCTCTAGACCAACTTCCTGGATAATGAGTTGAAGTCGACAGGAAGTGACCTTGATCGAAGGTGGGCCATAATGTTTCCCACATCATCGACACGAGACAGAGAAACATGATGTTTTTGTTGTGAATCAGGATCGTATGAGAATCAGAGGAAGGTTGTAACGTGCAGAGGTCAACTTCTCTTGAACATATTGACGGCACGACAGTGGACTTTGGCAGTATTTGACATCAACGGATCAGAGGTCACGGTGACGAGGCAGTGAACAGATGAGAGGTCAAAAGAGATTACCCAAACCCATGGAGGCAAAGTGAAGCAACGAGATGAGATGTCCCCAACCCGACACGAATGCAGACAAGTGCCATGTTCAAGAGCGACATACTGCCAACGACAACGACGATGGTTCCATTTTCCCCCACCATTTCTGGCGAGTACCCCAATTATTTTTAATAACAAGCTTGAAGGGGATAGCATATGCTTGCAATATAAGTCCGCCCTTTGGGCGAATCCATCCTAGTGCATTTAACGAGTCCTAGGAAGGAGGAACTTGGAGAACGTCATTTCGACTAGATCCGATGTCATCAGGGTTTAACGAGTCTGACAAAGGAAGAACTCGGCGTCTTTTCATGTTTAGAGAGTTTGAAAAGACAGCGGAAAAGAAAACTCCACAGATCCCTTTTCGTAAATAGTTTCCCAGATCCGAAAAGGTAGAAAACAATATCCGGGAAAACCTCCTAGTCGCGATAGGCTAGGGTATTCCTTTTTCGTAATCAATCCATCCCAGCCCGAAAAAGGGGTAAACGTATACTGGGTAGATGTCGATTCGTGTCCACTTTAACGAGATCGAAACGACAAGGGCCTCAGCAATCTTTTCATGTTTAGAGAGTCAGAAAAGAGCTAAAAGATGACTCCTCCTGGAGGAACGAGTGGTATAAAGGGAAGCAACTGGTTCCGGTAATGGTGGAACTGCTCAAAACAAGTAAAGGTTAAGAGGCTGGCTAACAAGACCACTCATCGCAGCGGTTCCTCAGGAATAGGTAAAACAACCAAGTGAAGGCATATGATCGGCCAAGCAGATAATGACGATGGAGCGAGAAAACCAAGGCTCATCTGGCAAAATAGGCTGATAAGATGACAATCACAAGGGGTAAAATGGGCAAGGTTTCATTTTTACACAAGCTTGAAATCAGGAAACTCTGCTTGAAGTTGGTTTCATTTTTACACAAGCTTGAAACAAAGATAAACTATGCTTGAAACCGGTTTCATTTTTACACAAGCTTGAAACGGAAACAAACTATGTTTGAAATAGTAAGCATGCCCCCAGCACGGTGACACAATCCGAGGTACATGCCCCCCAAGCTTCAGTCCATATGAAAGGAAGATGGAGTGAAGGTTCAAGTTACGAGATCAAGGAAAAGAATCGACTGGTATTTTACGAGATCTTATCGAAGACTCGAATTGAACAGGAACGTGTTTCATTATTTTAACGAGGTTGACACATTAAAAGAACTATCCTCGGGACACCCTTGTTTCATTTTTTAAGGAGCTTGGCACAAGACAAGGAAATCTGCTCTGACAACCTTGTTTCATTTTTTAAGGAGCTTGACACAAGACAAGCAACTATGCTCCGACAACCTGGTTTCATTTTTTAAAGAGCTTGACACAGGGAGGGAACCGTGCTCCAACCGACTTACATCAAAATGAACAAGAAGGCGGTGCTTCCAAGAGTTCCACTCCCGATGGAAGGAAAACATCCTGGAAGTCAGGACCCAATGCCCCCAGCACGTTATGCACAACGGCATCATCACTGAGCACAGGCACGGGGTAAGTAGCCACATAGTTGACCTGCGGTGGAGCAGATACAATGGGTGGATAGAAACCAGGAGGGGGTGATGGCGGACCAGATGCCATATTAGGACCAAAGAATGACAGCTGATCAATGGTCACGATCCTTCCTTCATGCGGAAAACAGGCCACACGAAAGAGGGAGGAGACGAGTGCTCCCATGGCATAGGTGTAATCGCGCCCCAAAAGCAGATTGAAATCCAAGGGGCCTGGAACGACCATCACGTCCATATGGATGGTTTTGCCTCCCAAAGTAACAGGTAACCTTGGAAGGATCCCCAACGGTTGACTCGTCCTTCTGTTAAAAGTGAGCAGATTCTGCGTAACAGGCGCAAGCGGCGGCGAACCGAAAGCTTGCCAGGTAGTTGAAGACAGAATACTAACAGAGGCACCTTCGTCTATAATGGTGTTGGGTACAACCAGACCAAGAGCCTGTACTGTGATCTCGAAAGGCACATAAGACGGAAGGCGAAATCCTGCAAATCGATTCCAATCGAAGGAAGCAACCAAACTACTCGGAGGGGCTACCATCGAAATGCGAAGGTCTTCCCCTGATGTTACGGAAGCAGAAGCCTCCTCCATGACCTCCATCTCGAAGGCGGGAGGAATATCCTCCGTAGCCTCCATCTTGGGAGGCAGAGGAGTAACTTCTTGAAGTACAAGGACAAGAGCATCTTTCTCCAAGTCTGAAGAATCTGAAGAAACCAGAAGAACATGAGGGTTATGGGGTCCACTCTCAACACAAAAGACCTGGTGCACCCCGCAGAGCGGCTGGGGCTCAACCGATCCCACGACCAATGGTTGGTCTAGAACGATTCCTCCCGGAGTCGCCAATTTGTTGAGGAGTGTGTAAACTCTCCGCTTGACGTAGGCGATCCCTACTAGCCCACAGGGCTCAGCAACAAAAACAAAACAAGCAGACGCAAGCTCCTAGTTACGAATGAAATACTTTGGGATAAGAGTCTACCCGGATTCCAACGCCAGGATCCAAGAAAGAGATGCTCCGTCTCCACTCTGCGTATCAGCAATCCTTCCACGATCTCGTGGACGAACACCCGCACACAGAAGAGACGAACGTATTACATGCATAGGGGAACCAAAGATACGTAACTAAATATCGGTCGAAAAAGATATTACTCGCATTAACATGATGGAAAAAGGAGTGGAACCATAATCATAGTCATCTATTAAAATGATAAACGAATAGAAGTTACAACCAAGTTCTGACGTCGCAGCTTCCTTCAAACGGGTCTCCGGTCGTCCACGTCCCGCAAAGCTCGCCAAGGAAAGGGAAACCTCTCCAGAGTCTCGTAACAATGGTCTCCTCGCTTGAATGGGCCTTAAGGGAAAGAAGGGATTCTTTACAGCACACAGGCACTTGGGAATAGGGAGATGCAAAGCTTCAGCACTTCAAGACTAGCTTGCCATGGATCTGAGCAAGCTTTTATAGATGGGGAAGGAGGGAGTTGGGATCCTATTATTATGGGATTGGCCCTATCAACAAGGAAGGTTCCATAGAAGGTGGCAGAACCACTTCCCTTCCATAGAACTCCCGCAGCCAAACCTCCCAACTCAAGATAGGCAATGGTTGTGAGTTTGTTTGAACTCAACTTCCGCCATCCATATTTAAAAAACAGTCCCAAAAATGGGTGGCGCGATTGCTGCTCTATGACAGAGCGCCAAGTGGCGCGACTCCTTTGGCTACAGCAGATTTTCCCCGAAAGTGGCTGAGCATCAATTGGTCAACTGCAACACTGCAAAAGAGCCGTTCATGATTTTGTAAAGAGATGTCTCATGGGAAATGAAGCTGATAGATCAATTTGAGGGACAGAAGAGATGTTTCTGCACAGTTGTTCACAGGTCAGCATATATCCTCCATTGCGAAGTGACTGTGGAAATTAGGACGGTGACAAATTAATGTGTAACACTACATGTGCTGGTTCTCATTCCATATTAGATTCTGTGTTTCCTAAGTGGATACTTGTTTCCTCAAAGTGCTGCTCACTATAAGTTTTTTCCATTTGGTCATGAAGTTCTCTTAACAGCTTAGTACAAGATATAGGTAGGAAATCAAGCATTTTTTGACAACCTTCCTCCTCATCTTCTATAAATTCTTGATCATCATACATATCTTTCTCATTGTCTAGGTCTTGAATTGATTGAGCTTGTGTTTGATCAGGGAAAGGCATAGGTTGATCTAGATCACCAATATCTAAATTAGCCTCAAACCTACCCATGCTCTTTCCAAGCATGTACATCATCTTTTCCATGATGATCAGTAGTTTTTCTTCATTGTTTTGTCCATAATATTTCTCATCACACATGTCCTTCTCATCATACATGTCTTGTAGTGGTTGATATTGTGTTTGCTCAGGGAAAGGCATAGGTTGCTCTGGATCACCAATATATAAATTAGCTTCATACCTATCCATTCTCTTTACAAGAAAGTACATCATTTTCTCCATCATGACCATTAGTTTGGCTTCTGGATCTATATCTAAATCAATTTCTGTAAATCAGAAAAGAGGTCACTATGTCTATTCAACCAGTTCAAAGCCTTCTACCAGTGGATTCATTTGGTCTTCTGAGAGTTTTGGAGTCGCCAGGTGGATGATTTAAATTTTTCTCTCCACCAACAGTATGATTGGGATTGCTCAATACATTCCCAAATGGAGTCTACAAAGACTTGAAGGGGTAATAGGCCTATCGGAGGCCAGTGGAGTCACCAGGTGCAAATTTTTAGCTTTTCTAAGTTTATATGGTTGTTAGAAAGACTAATGAGTCTATAAGAGCTTACTAGGCAACTATGAACTCGGTGTCCCTAGCGGAGTCGCCATAAATGTTAGCTCCCTGTAATTTAGTAGATTGGAAAGACTAAACTATAGAGCCTACATTTCAACCACTTTGGGATTATAGGATCTAGCCCTCCTGAATCCAGAGAGGGATCTCTGTATAAGTGTAAAGATTGATTTGTATTTTAGGGTTTTGGTATGATATTAGGCTAGTTATTAAGAACAAGGGTTTTTTGTTTGTTTGGTTGGTCAAGTATGATATTTAATTGGATGGAATATAAAGAAATTAAAGATTTCAAAAGGTCAAGATGCAAGTATATTGAGAAATGGTCAGCAAACAGGACTAGTGTGAAAACAACTTGAAACCGTTGGGCAATGGAGTCACAAAATGTTTTAAGTGTACAATAATTTCAAGGGCGGTCTAAGGGGAAAGTCATCTATATCAAAAGATCCTTTAGAATAAATGATGAAATGGAACATTAAAAGTCTTGAAGGTGGGAAAAGAAAATAATTCAGCAAGGATTTACCAAATTTCCATACAAGAAAAGCCTTCTTAAGCAACTGTTTAAAACCAACCAAAGGAGAGGGATAACCATAAAATTCTTTGGATAAGCTTTTATTAAAGCTAACTTATCAGACAGCAATCCAGTATTCTCACTAGACTACTTTCAGAAGGGATGAAAACAGATAAGAAGACATAGTGTAGTTTAAGATCAAGCAAGATGCATTAAAATCAAGAATTGCTTTCAACATACTCTTAGGGAAACCTTCAAAATAACCTTTGAAGAAAGAACTAGAAGACAGGGCAAACCATAAACTTTTCTAGTTTAACTCTACTTAGCATGTAATGAAAATATCATTCAATAAATTCCTTTCAAGTTTTGCACATCAAGACATGGACAAACCAACATTCCTTGATAATGTTTGCACTTAACTTAAGTCATTCTGGAATACACAATTGGAGGAAAACATAAAGATAAAGCTTATCAGTGAGAGTAGGGTACTTTTAACAGTAAATCCTAGCTCTATATTTGTTGTTATTTATTAGATAAAAATGAAAAAAATGGCACATATGAAAGGAAAACAATAAACAATAAGAGGTACTTCACTAATGATATAGACCAGGATCCCAAAAACCAGCTTTTATATTGATGTCAATCCATTTACAAACTACATGTCCAATGTTTCATCACAGCAACAACTTCTCTTCCCAGCCTAAATTCTTCAATAACTTAACAAATATTCATAGCTTCAGAATTTATTTACATTCAACAATGATTCGAATAAAGCAACTATTACATCAGAAATCCAATAACCAACCCTTTACAATGTGCTCCTCAAGAAGGTTTTATAAGAAAATGAGGAGGTGGAAGAGTTTCTAGGGTTCAAGTATCATTAATTCTACACTTAAGGCAATTCCTAGCATTGAAAACCATGCAAGTAATAAGGCAGGAATGCATTCTATCTATTAATCTATCTCATAACTCTGTTTTCAGTTTCTTAGGCTTAGTGGATGAGAAGATTGACTTTAAGGTTCTTTCTTATCCTTTCAATAGCTTTGCTAACAGTTTGAAATATATTTCTTTGCTTGAAATAATTGTTCAGCTATCTTTAGGCAAATATCTTCTAAATAGGCAATGAGCAAGCCTTCTTTTGATTTATGGAAGCAACAGGTGGCACTTTGGTAGTTGAAGAGGATTCAATTAGCCTCTGATGTGGCAGTGGAGGCTCCTTAATGATATTTCTCTTTGTTTTTCCTTAAAACACTGTTAATTTTATTTTGTTATGTGTTTCAGGACTAATTAAGCTTAATATTAACATTGTCTTTATCTCTGTGGATTAGGATTTTGATTCCTGAACTGATGCCTAAATCCCTTTAAACTTTGTTTAAAATCATTAATTCTTCATTTCTGCTTCGATTTTATCCTTTCACACTGATACTCTTTGTTTGATTGATGTCTTCTGTGTTTTGCTGTGTTGCAGGCATGCAAAAGGTTTCAAGAAATCACCAACGTTCATGAGACATGGGTAAAATCACATCTTGAAACCTTGCAAATCCCTTTTCTTCGTGGATAAGTGCCTGTGGATCATCATCCATGGCATTTTATTTCATTTAAAACTGTGGGAAAAACTTCTATAACCTGCACAAAAACAATAAAATTAAGAAAAACCCATGAAGAATAGGTTTAACACTTTTTGGAAGGTTTGGGAGCGAGATTAATTCGTGGTCGTTGGATGAGAACAACCAACGGTCAAGATTTCTCGATGGGTTAAATTGGGAGGCAGTTGGGAGAATGGTGGTTAGATTAATTCCAAGCCATCGACTTAGATTTATCAATGGCTGAGATTGATCGGGAGTTTATAATTCATAGGGGGAAATGATATAACGGAATGGAGGAAATTTAATCGGGACTGTTCGATCTTCAGAGATTGACGGCAGAGAAAACATTGGTGAACTGCTCGGGAGAATAGGTAAATGGAAAATGAAATGGGGGGAATTAAATTATGATCATTGGATTAGAATATTCGACGGTTGAGATCGTTTGACGAAGTGTTTGGGAGCAAAGGGGAAGGGTAAAAAACTTGGGATCAGGAAATAATCAAAGCCATCGGATCTCAGTAATCAATGACCTAGATTAAATTCCAAAAATTCAGTGATGCAGAGATAAGTGGTAAGGCGGAAAACCAGAGGTATTTTTCGCATTTTATTTTGGGGGTAAGAAGTTTTCCCAAAAAAAAATTCAATATGATTCATCGCGCGACACGCATACCTCCCAATACCGCTTTTTTCACAAAAATATTTTGTGTTAAAGCTCTGTCACAAAATTTTTGCAAAACGCTATTCTGGCTGTCGGATGAGGGGCAGTAGATCCGATGGCGTGGTTTTCACGCGTTGGGGAATTTGCGGGTTTGGGTCGATAATGGAATACACACAACAACTAGTGAGTGGATAGGTGTTTTTACAAGGTGGGAGGTAGGTCCCAAAGGAGTTCGGCCTATCAGATTGAAACATGACCATTTGATTGGATGAATGGACAATCATATTTGCAAGAAGGTGCAGATAATGTTTAAAAGGATAAAAGGAAAAGTAGAGGGGTAAGGCAGAATAAGGGTTGATGATGAATGTTGATCCTTGCAGATCGACAGTGCGTATTCGTTTAAAAAATTAAACTATCAGGTTTATGAGAAAAGAAAGTTGGGGTTTTGGAAACAATTTTCGAGTTTAATACTGGTCGTCAGATGTTTCTGATGGATGGTCAGGATTGAAAGAGAATGGAGGCTTTGAAAATTAAAGGCAAGTGAGTAGGCAGAGAGCGGATAACTTCAGGGCCACTGACCTGCAAAGATCGACGGTCTGGATCTTCCTTCAACATTTACACAGCGAAATGATAAAAAACAAAGGAAAAAGGGTTATGACAGGATTTGGAGGAGGAGTTTAGGACTCTTCACTCCTGATTGTAGTGCCATGGGTCATATGAAAACAAGGGCTACAGAAATTAAGCACTCGGGGGCTTAAGAATATTATAATGCCTTTAGACTGTTTTAGGCCTTAAAAAATAGTGTTTTAAAGCCAAAATAATGGTCCTGATAGAGGAAAAGAAGGGTTTTAAACCAAATCAGAGGAGAACATAAGGTTTAAAAGAGACTTTGGAATGATTTTTAAGGTTAAATTAAGGCTTTCTAGAATGGTTTTATGAAGGAAAAAGGGACGAAAATGGGGTTCATTTATGGGGAAAGGAGTAGTGAAAATGATGGGAAAATGATGTTTTAAGTAGTCTTTCTCTTGGAAAATAGGATGTACTTTAGGATAAAGAGGGAAACAATAGTGAAGATTAAATCAAAGAGTAAATTTAATCATAAGACTTTAAGAACTCACAATTTGGTCATGAAATTGTTTCTTAAAGTCTAAAAAAGATCTAGCCACCATTTGATATGACAAATTTTTATAGGTGGCTAACAGATTGTTGTATTATTGTTTCTGGGGTTGAGAGCTTGCTCCCCCTCATTTCTTGAGCCATATATTTTCATATCTCTCTATTATTATTCATCATGTTGCAGTGTCTCCAATAAACTACGTATTTTTAGCCTGCAGAAATTCCAGTGTAGCAGTGTTTTTCTATTTTATGTACATATTCCATTGAGGCTGCATTGCCTTGCTTGAGTCTCTCCTTCCTCAAGGATTTGTGTAAAATTTATGCTATAATATAAATTTTATGGATATTCAGATATTCATTTATTCTATCTCATAAAAATAATGTTGTTACTCCATTATATGTTCATACATTGATGCAGTCCCTTCACTAGGCACTTTTCCAAGACAACTAGGTGTGGGAGATCTGCTTAACCCACCTAGAGTGATTTGTTTGGATCCTCCTCTTGGATTTTGGTCTTAGATACATTTATATAAGGCATCCAAGTATTGGTTTCAAATCCTGTAGCATCCATTGCTGAAAAAGGATTTTTTCAGGCATGCCTTGTTGAGCGTTCTCAATTGGGAATATTACAATATAGAGATGGTAAGAGAATGAAAATACTATTTTATATAACCAATAAGTGAAAAAAAAAAATTTATTACCATGTACTAAGAGTAGTATGAAAATAAGATCCATGAATGAGCCCTTCATAGTGGCATGATATAGTCCCATGAAGAGGAATGAGCTATGTGTTGTATGTAAATCTTTCTTCTTATGCTTGAAAATCCAAGTCAAGAAGATCATATCATGGTAATAGATTTCTCCATACACTGCTCCATTACTCTCCTCTCCTTCTTTCCCATCAAGTGCATCACATGTGAAGTGATCCTAGGGACACTCCATCAACAAACCCAAACTCCCAACTGACAACATTGTTGGCCTTTGTAATAAGGCTCATGTCATCTCATAGCTCCATTCTTTGACATCCGACATGTCGAAGCCATCAATAATAATGTTGCTATATATGGGAGATTCCTTCCCAAGTGGAATTACCTCCCAATCCTTCAAGGATAAGGAGTAGCCCCGTTGCACCATGATAGTGCCATCTCTTACTCATGCAACATCATGCAAAGTATGGGAGAAGATCAACCCATACTCTCTCAAGAACAACCAAAGCAACAACAACTCTTGTTTCCTCCCCACACCATCACCATATAAATCATGGAGCAAAAAAATGATAGTTGATATGAAATACATCATATCACCCCAATACATCAAATATCCTTGCTTCCATATGATGTAGGTGTCATGCCAAGGTCCATCCACCAAGCAGATCTTTGAAATAGAATGTGTCACAAGATGACCAAACTCTTTCAAGAGTAACTAATGCAGTCTTACCTCCTATTGCCCAGTGTCATAAATATGTAAGTGGTTTCCCAATCTCTTGCTCATCGAGATCACCCATCCAACCAATGGTGAGTGTCTATCATCATGTCCGAAAGTGGCATTCCTCCAATGGAGAAAACCATCCTCCCAAATAAGATTTCTATCTTTGAATTTCATGGAATTTTGAAATGAAATCCCCTGGAGATCTACAAATGAAGACCACTCATCAATGACCAATTTGACCCCATAAGGATCCAAATATACTGAAAGAAAAATCTCCCCATTAAGAAATGAAGTGCTTATCAAGAAAGATCGATCGTAACAATGGAAGGCAAGATGTCTCTCATCAACCATCTCATTATCCTCTGCTATGCATGTAGCAAGGTCATTGGAACGATCCAATAATGGCTGGGCCCCCAACTCATCACTGTTGCCCAATGATAGCACTGCTAATCTCCATGATGGTGCATTTGTTTTCTTAAGATCATACTCAATGCTGAACACATATTTCTACATGGCATGGTTTAGGATAATACTCACCCCATCCTCCGATAATATACACTCAACCCCAAGAGTTATGTGCAGCTCAACAATGATACACTAGGATGACTGTATATCTCCTCCTTGAACAAAAAAAGGCTTCTTAGCATAGTGATAGTCTGTTTCTTCAAATCAGCAATGTACTTTGACCCTAGGTCATGCAATGGTACATTCCCACAATCTTCCATATGTTTTGCTGAAGTAATAGAAAATGGAAACATGTGCATACCTTGGTAAATCTTGGGAACATCTTGTACTGCCACAAGGGTTCCTTCCTCTAGTGTGATGGCTTCCCCAACTAATGATGATGATGGCTGCTCTTCTATGGCTGCATCAGCACTTGCACAAGTCTCCTCCTCCTCATGCATCTCCATAATGGTGCATGGGACTCTAGATGTCAAGAGATCAAGACCACTTGAAAAATATGCAAGGGTTCTTTCTCCTAATGCAATTGATCCTGCAGCAAGTGGTGGTGAAGGCTTCTTCTTCTCTGATTTCTTCTTGTCAAACTTCTTGATCAACCTTTGATTAAAGTCTAAAAACACAGTCACTCTTGCATGAATCAAATGGCTGAACCACCAAAATTTTTCCACACCCTCAAGGTGGAGTGCTGCAATCTCAACAGCTTCTTTCTCTACTATTTGATGTAGTATGAAAAATGCATCCAACCTCATTATTCAAGCCCTTGTTGTGCATGAGGATGACCCATCAAAGGTAGACAACAGAAATCTATTTCCCTATTTCCTTCTATTGTTGCAAGGTCTCCTTTCTTCTTTGAGTTGAATGAACTTTGGGAGAGTTAGATTCTCCTTGAAAGCTCTAGGTTGAGACTTATATTCTACAAGATACTCACTTAGAATCTCATGATCTAAGAGTTCTCCATCTCTATTCCTCTTGTCTTCTAAAGAAAAGGCCATAGTATGATTCTTTGGAGCTCTATGAAATATCAGATCTTCTTTTTGCTGATACAAAGTACATGGACCTTCCTCATATTGAAACCCTAATGTGGTTTCACTTATTTTCTCTATTTTTATTTGGATGACATCCTTGGTGAGGTCCTTCTTAGATCTGAAAAGAGACGAGATGAAACTCATTCCTTGCATCATTCTGATCTCTTTCTCCTTCTCTTATTTTTCTTATAGCATATTGGCTGAAACTCATAGGCTGAGCCAAGATTATGCTATGATGTCACTGTAATATTCCCAAATGGTTAATGTAGCATCAAAACACAATTAAAAATGCTTTTTTTCAGAAATATATGTAATAATAGTTAAATGCAGTTCATCAATCTATTCATTTATACATTATATTAGCCAAATGGGAAAGGACATCTGAAAAAAATCATGGTAGCTTAGTTAAACAAGCCTCCCAAGCCATAATAGCCCAAAATTTGTGCAAAAAGAGGGGTTGCAACCATGATTAAAAGTTGGAACACCCTGATAGTGTTATTTTATTGCTTCTGCAACAACAGTAGATTGTAAATTAGATCTAGAGATGCTATGTGCATAAAAAGATATATCTATATCAGATCCATGCACTATACAGGCTCCTCTAATGAAACCCTTAGGGTTTTCAGCAAAACAAAAAGCACAAAATGTAGATCTAAGATCTAAGACTATAGATCTACTAAAATTTACAGATCTAGAAAGTAGATCTGATCTTATATGAACAATAAAATGACCTCCTCCAATCGATCTCCAAAGTGAAGGGCAGATCCCCAACACTTAGAAAACCATCTCTCCAATGGTGTGTTGACCCACCCTACAACTGTACCTACAGAAATAACATAGATCTATATCTATACTGCATTGTAGGGATCAAAATGTAGTTGGCCTGATGCTAAGATCTGGAAATGATGCTCAATGCCTTCAATATTGGCCTCCCATTGAAGTAGAACCCTCCTTCACTGAAAAGAAGCACTGAAATGGCCTAGATTTGAAGATCTAGTATCCACTTACTGCAGATTAATGAAATAGACAAACCCTTAATAGGATTTATGGTGTAAAATAAATTTGAAGCTTGGCCTTTAGCCATATAGTGCAAAATATGGTGCAAGACTCCTCTAAGAGCTCCTCAATGGAAGATGTGGGATTCCCAATTAGGAACTCTCAATTCTAAACAACTTTCAATCTCAGCTAAACAACAAGAGAAATTTATATGTATAAACACACCATATATTGATAAAATTATAATCATAAGCTAACCCCATATGGTTGCCATTCTCTTCCTTATAAACAAAGTGAGCCTTCTCACCTTGGGTCCCACTCATTATGGTTTCCATCTTGATGCAGTTAATCTCCCTCCAAAACTACGTTGTCCCATCATCAATGCCACTCCTCCATAACAACGCTATTGGATTTGGTCAACCTTGACTTAATCTCCATACAATGCCTCCTTCCATACTCAAGGTGGATTTATTCTAACTATGTAGACTGATCCATATTCCCACTGATTTATCTCTATTAATGTTCCACTTCCTCCATACTTGCTTTGTTGACTTCGTCAAACTTGACCTTGTCCACATGCATTAGCCTTTGTTCACACATGAAGGTGCTTTATCCAGCTATGAATATGATAAATTTTCACATTGAGAGGGATTTTATGCCTACTAAAGAGATTTATGGGCCTCCCTACCCATATTATTCCTCTATATAAGAACAAAATCAAAATTTAATATTCCAATTAGCTGTATGATAATTTAGGAATATTACATTATAGCAAGTTGAGATCCAAATGACATATATTTTTTGGATGAAGCAACTAAAGAACGTCTACTAGATAAAGAGGATGATATAATATTTGGTAGCAATGATGATCGACTAAGTAAGAAATTTGCTACAAATATGAAAAGTGAGTTTTAGATTTCTTTACTTGGTGAGTTGACATACTTCTTAGGACTCAAAATATCTCAGCAAGAGAAAGGAATATTTATATGTCAAGCCAAGTACATCAAGGAAATGCTCAAGAAATTCAAAATGGAAGATTGCAAACCCATCCTTACTTCAATGGTAACAAGTTGAAAATTGAGCATAGATGACTCATCTAAGGATGTGAATCAGAGGTTGTACAGATCTATGATTGGTAGTCTCCTATATGTAACAGCCTCCCGGCCAGATGTTATGCAAATATTTGGACAAGTAGCAAGATTCCAAGCAGCACTAAAAGAATCACATATTATTTCTGTCAAAATAATTATTCGATATCTAAAGGGAACAAAAGAATATGGCTTGTGGTATCCCAAGGGTAACAGTCTCGTTATTAAAGCCTTTACAGATGTATATTGGGAAGGATGTGTTGATGATCGTAAGAGTACTCATGAAGAATTTGAATATCTTTGCCAGAATCTTGGTATTCTCCCAAGTTCTCATTAGATTTCCCTAATTCAGAAAATAAAGGGGGAGTGGAAGTGTGTACATGTTGGGAAAAATACTGAGAGGGGGGGGTGAATCAGTATTTACTGCATAATCAAATCTTTTTACTTTCTCATTCCTTAAAACCCATACGCTACTTTCCTGAAGAAGACTCGTGTATAGACGCGGATACCATTTATTAAACTCGCGTATACATAGAGAACTAATTATGTCATTAATTCTTCACTTAAACCATTACATCATTTATTCATCAGATATTCAATAAACAGTAAACATGTGCAGTAAGAACAGAATAAACCATCACACAAAGCATCACACATGAACACCAGGATTTTTAGGTGGAAACCCAAGTCGGGAGAAAACCACCGCTGCAGTTGCTCAGCCTTCAATATTTTATTATAGAGAAATCATCTTACAACATATGTGCTGGTGCAGACTTGACCAGCACGCAGGCACCCACCTGCGCTCGTTTACCAGCCTCTCCTGGAAGGGAGCTCCAACCCACGACTCGTTTACCGACCTCTCCTGGATAGGAGGCTACACAACCCTACTTGCTGCGGCCTCCTGGGCTACAACCAGTGACTGAACATACAACCCTGTTCTTACCTTGACCACGTTCATCCAATTTCATCTTGGATCAACAACCGTAGAACACAACTTGCAGGCAAATTCCGTCTGTTCCGGTGAACCCTTTTCATACTTTTAAGCACAAACATACATCATCAACAGATACATACCAATTCAGATAACCCAGATCAGATAGCAGTAATACAGCAGAACAGATCAGATGTTTCATACCCCTTGCTTCAGCAAACCCTAGTTTGCATACTCTCTTTCCCTTCACTGATGTCGCGTATATACGCGCTTCTGTCCACACAAACCAGCGTATACCTCAGTGTATATTTTATTGCGCATACGCGCTTTCTCTTCGCTGAATGTCGCGTGTCTCCTTCCTCCCGCGGCGAAGTGGCGATATAGATATTTCGTCATTCTGGGAAGCGACGCCGCCATCGGATGGGACGATGCCTCGGATTCCAACCCTCTAACGGACAGATGTTCGCCTAGATGCTCGCCTCATCACGGATCTAAGCCTTCCATAATCAGATCTAGCAAATACAAGAGCAATTCAGATCTAGATCCCCTTCTTCATCATTGGTGCATCATACATTCAGATTTATCATTCAAGTGTAACCCTTTCCATTCATATATACTTCAGAGAGAAGTATTCATTCAAGCTCAGACATCTTGCACCCACACTCATGTTATGCACAATGAATTTGTTCTCCTTATATAGGTTTATCCTTTTTCAATACCATGAGCCCCTTTTTCAATACCATGGGCCAAAACAATACCATGAGCCCAAAACTACCTGGATGGGGTCAATTAGGCGGATCATTACCCAATCCCATGGGTCAATACCATGGTGGTTACCCTTGGGTTTGCACTTTTTGAGCGCTTTAGCCCATACGCGACTTGGCACGTAATTTTCCGCGTGCATACGCGACTTCCCCTAGGCCAATCCGCGTATACCTAGAAACATACTCTTTTTCATCATAGATTGAGCACATTCTGAATTCCTTTCTTCATTGCCTTCTGTACACTGCCGAACAAACATCATATTTTCTTCATCAGGAACATATTCTTTATCATCATCTTCATCAAGTGGGTTTCCTTTCAAGGACAACACATGTCAACAGTCGCATGTCTTCATCTTCATTCGTGGGTTGCCATCAAGGACAACACTCTGCATCATATTTCCAACAATCTCCCCCGTTGGACTTGATGGCAACCATGATGGTGTTTGGTTACCACAGCAGATAGATACCATGTCACTCTCCCAAATATTTGACATCATTATCTTCTCTTCATTCAAACACCATGTCACTCTCCCCCTTTGACATCAAGGGCAAAGGGTGGATCAAAAACCAAAATTCTCCCCCTTTTCTCCTCATGTGGAAGAAACATTCTGCAGATCTGATATGTGCTTAAGTGGCCAAGCTCCCCCTGAGTTCATGCTGAACATATTTTTCAATGAAGTACATAACTCTATGAACTTCGTATCACCAAAGACTCATACTTACATCAAATATCCAACCAAGTGGATTTACATATGAGACTCAACTACCCAACCAAGTGGGTTTACAAAATTGACAAGTCCTTACATGACTGAATATTACAATTTTACAACATGGGTCTCCACCAGACCTTTTCATAAAAATACAAATATGACCATTTATGACCAACACCAGAAAGTCCTCAAGAGAGAGAACATATTTCAGAACCCTCATAATGCCAACACTGCATTACAGTCAGCAAAGCTAATGCTCCCCCTGAATCTGTGCAACCAAACAATCTTTCCAAATGACTAAGGCTCCCCCTTAGTTTGTGCATCCTGAAAACTTCCACCAACAAATCATCAAGGCATCTTCATCAAAACGTTAGAAACAGAATTATGAGAACTAAAACACCATCAGAGATGTTAGACAGTATCAAAGATACCAAACAGCATTGCAGCTGTGCTGAGGAAAGCTGAATCCATCAAAAATTTCCAGCAACCAACCATACGCGGTTTTCTGTGCAAGAATTCGCGTACATACGCGACTGTGTTTAAGGAAACCCGCGTATCCAAAGACATCTTCTAAATTTCAACCAGATCTGATTCTTTGTAAGGCAAAGAAAATGTTCAGCTTCTTTCTGAGACATTTGAATGCTTCCCTGGACTACAGATAGATAGAATAGTGTAGTTGTGTTTTCAAGTGTCATCCAACGGTTGTAGCATCAGCACAATAGTAACTAAGCCTTCAGATTCTTTGCAGCATCAATACAATATTTCCAAGAAATATTCTCATATCAGAACAACATCTTCACATAGGTGTCAAGCAATCATCCATGTGGTCCAACATCACCATGATCTTCAAGATTTAACATGAAGTAACATATGAAGGCAAAAGATCTCTCAACCATAGTAACACATTCTGCATGATTTATTTCTGAATCAAATGACATCCAACTCATCCATGTGTGAGTACAAAGGACAACCAGGGCTCAAAATCTCATCATAATAAACAATGTACCAAGTCATCATCATTTGAGCATGAGTATCACAAAAACCAAAGAACAAGCAGTCATATTGCCAACAATGCAATCATTAGTATTCAACCTGCTGCTCCCCCTAAACCAGTGCTCTTACTTAACTTGTGCAATCTGAAACACCTTCAACAGCAAGTCATCAGCAACAATCTCTGCATGATCTGTCCTCAACTCTGAATTATAAGACTTTCATCTCAACAACGAATGCTCTTCATCATAAAGCTACCAAGCTTCATCCATAATCTTCAACACAAGAACCCATGCATCATTTCATTATCATGAGAATAACCAGAAAAATACTTAACAGTGCAATCATCAGCAGTCAGACTGATGCTCCCCCTAGACCTCTCCTCCAGATCTTCAGCTATCAGATAAATTCTCTTATCATCAATGCATACGCGACTGTGTCTGCTTAAACTCGCGTGTATACGCGACTTGGTTTCATAGAACCCGCATATGAAAAGTGAAATATAGAAAATTTCACACTTTCATCTTCTCCTGCAAATTTACCTTCTGTTCCTGTCTTTTTCCCCACCAGATGCTCTGTTAGAAATACATATAACCAGACTAATCAAATCAACCATGAGAGACATCATACATTGCTCCCCCTGTGACGATACATTACTAAATCTCATAATGTATCCCACATCATTCCCGCAGTCAATCAGAGAAGTAAGCTTTCAGAGGCGGATGACTGCAGTAGGGTCTGAATTCCCTACGTTTCTGATCGGTCCTCCTTCTTTTTCCAAATTTTCTTGAGCTTTCCAACTGTGTGCTGAAAATTGTCCACTTTCCTAGATCTGTTCATCTTGCATTCTTTTTCTACATGTCCATACTTGTTACAAGCATAACATCTCATGTGGCCAGAGAAATAAACATGAGAATCATAATGAGTATTTCTATTCTTCCTCCTTTTACAATCAGCTATTTTGTGTCCATACTTGTTACATGAAAAACAATATCCCTTGAAGAAACCAGAGTACCTTTCTATGTAGGAACTGTTTGTTTGAGGCTGAAATGATCTGATCCTGCAATTTGCTGCAACATGCCCATAATTATGACATTTAAAACATTCAACGTTCTTGAATGAATTCCTTTGAGAATTTATGATTGTTGGTTGAGCTTTTGTCTCTTTCAACACTTCAGGTTTTGCATTGACATCCTCTGAATTTTTGGCACTTCCTTGTGAGCTAGATTCTCCTTTAACAGTTTCATGGAAACCAAGGCCATGTTTGATAGCAGGAGACCTTTGATTACTCAGAATATTGTCCAAAATGTTAGTACTATCATGAAACCTCAAAAGTTTAACCTTTTCTTCTAATTTACCTTTGAGAATGTTTACCTCAACCTCCAAGGCTTGACATTGCTTTGTCATGCTTTCTTCTTTTCTTCTTCCATCTTCAACTTGATCCTTCAGATTTAGAATCTCTTCTTTCAACCAATCTTCATTTCCTTCACATGTTTGTTGCAGATCTTCATTCTTCTTATTTGATTTTTCCAGATCTTCTTTGAGAGAGATGATTTCTGCTTCAAGGCCTTCCTTTTCAAATGATTGTAGAGGTTCCTTATTTTTCTTACTTGATGCTTCTAAATCTTCCTGAAGACAAATGATTGCAGCTTCAAGTCCTTCATTCTTCTTGCTTGATTTTTCAAGATCTGCTTCTAGATCCTTAATTCGATTGGATGCATAAGTATGAAACCTTTGATACTTGTCCATTTGTCCATTCAGCATTTCTATTTGATCTTTCATTTGTGAGATCATCTCTTTATAGATAGTTTCTTGCTTATTGTATGAACTTTGTAGTTCTTCTTCTTTAATCTTGAGAGCTTCTTCTAAATCCACAACTTTACTTTCACTATCTTTACTATTGTTTGCACAAAGAAGAGTATTGCAAGTGGCCTTCTCCTTTTTCTTCTTTGCCATGAGTGCTTGTAGATCTTCGTCAGAATCTGTTTCATCTTCTTCAATTTTTGCTATACATGATTTCTGAGGTATCTCCTTTCCTTGAGTAACCTTCTTCTTTTGCTTCTTGGCCATGAGCACTTTCAGATCTTGGTCAGAATCTTCTTCATCTTCACTGGACACTTCATCATCATCTTCTTTTGCATAATAACTCTTTCTCTTCTCAAATTGTTTCTCTTTACCATGCTTTTCTCTATAAGGACATTTAGCAGCATAATGACCAACTTTTCCACACTCAAAACATTTGAAGGGAAGCTTACCTTTGAATCTTCCAGTACCTAGTTGGAGCTTTCTCACGAAATTTGCTTCTTCTTCATCGGATACATAGCTGGATTCTTTGACAACTTCCTTTTCCTTTTCTTTTGTAGATGCCTTAAAAGCAGCTTCTCTTATTTGAGAAGGACCTCCTTGTCTCATTTCAAAAGCAGTCAGAGTACCATGTAATTGAACAATAGTAAGCGTTTGCAGATCTTGCCTTTCTTCAATAGCTGAAACTTTAGAGTCAAATTTTGAAGTCAAGGATCTTAAGACCTTTTCCACCAGAGTATTATCAGTTATGGTTTCACCCAAATTTCTCATTCGATTTACAATATCATCCAGACGAAGAAAGAAACTGGCAACACTCTCATCACTATGCATCTTCAAATTTTCATATTCAATTCTAAGAGATTGGAGTTTTGCACTTTTTACCTTTGTGTCTCCTTCATAGCTTAGAATGATTTTGTCCCATATGTCCTTTGCCGAATGTAGCTGCATCACTTTAGCAAATTCTGATTCAGACATGCTTCCCAATAAGACATTCACTGCTTTGGCATTGATTTCATACTTATTTCTTTCAGCTGCATCAGTAGGAATACTTGCCGGGTATTGATAACCTTCTTCCACGATTGCCCATACATCTGCACCAAGACTTTGCAGATATGCTTTTGTTCGTACCTTCCAGAATATCAGATTGCTTCCATTGAATATAGGTGGCTTTATAGACATCACTCCTTCTTGACTTCCCATTGCGACGGATCTCCTTCAAGCGATCAAGCTTCTGCAGAAGGACCACGCTCTGATACCAATTGTTGGGAAAAATACTGAGAGGGGGGGGGGGTGAATCAGTATTTACTGCATAATCAAATCTTTTACTTTTTCATTCCTTAAAACCCATACGCTACTTTACTTCAGTAAACTAGCGTATATACGCGGATCCCCTTTATGAAACTAGCGTATACACAGAGATTTAGATATGTCATTAAATCTTCACTTAAACCATTCCATCATTTATTCTTCAGATATTCAATAAGCAGTAAACAGGTGCAGTAAGAATAGAATAATCCATCACACAAAGCATCACACATGAACACCAGGATTTTTAGGTGGAAACCCAAATCGGGAGAAAACCACCGCTGCAGTTGCTCAGCCTTCAATATTTTATTATAGAGAAACATATATTGCTAGCATGTGTCTTTAGCGCGGACTTCGGCCGACCCTTGAACTCCCTGGCCAAGTCACAAGCCTCTCCACGGAAGGAGCTACGACCACGGCTGGTTGCAGGCACCTCACGGAGAGGGAGCTGGCTTCTGTTTCCTGGTTGCAGGCCTCTCACGGAAGGAGCTACAACCACAGTAGAAGGCTACAACCCTCAGCACCACCTTGGACCACGTTTCATCAATTTTCACATTGGATCCAACAACTTCAATAGAACACAACTTGCAGGCCACAATTCATCATATTTCCAGACTGAACCCTTTTCATACTTTTAAGCACAAACATACATCATCAACAGATACATACCAATTCAGACAACCCAGATCAGATAGCAGTAATACAGTAGAACAGATCAGATGTTTCATACCACTTGCTTCAACAAACCCTAGTTTACATACGCGCTTTCCCTTCACTGATGTCGCGTATATACGCGCTTCTGTCCACACAAACCGGCGTATACCTCAGTGTATATTTTATTGCGCATACGCGCTTTCTCTTCGCTGAAGCTGCGTATATACGCGCTTCCTCCGCGGCGAAGTAGCGTATAGATCTTTAATCATTACAGAGCAGCATACTTCATCAGATCAGACATTCACCTCAGATTCAACCCTCTACTTCAGACAGATGTTCGCCTAGATGTTCGCCTCATCACAGATCTAAGCCTTCCATAATCAGATCTAGAAAATACAAGAGAAATTCAGATCTAGATCTCCTTCTTCATCATTGGTGCATCATACATTCAGATTTATCATTCAAGTGTAACCCTTTCCATTCAGATATACTTCAGAGAGAAGTATTCATTCAAGCTCAGACATCTTGCACACACTCCCTTATTTGCACAATGAATTTCTTCTCCTTATATAGGTTTACCCTTTTCAATACCATGAGCCCCCTTTTTCAATACCATGGACCAAAACAATACCATAAGCCCAAAACTACCTGGACGGGGTCAAATAGGCGGATCATTACCCAATACAATGAGTTAATACCATGGTGGTTACCCTTGGGTTTGCACTTTTTGAGCGCTTTTGCCCATACGCGACTTGGCACGTTCTTTTCCGCGTGCATACGCGACTTCCCCTAGGCCAATCCGCGTATACCAAGAGACATACTCTTTTTCATCATACTTTGAGTACATTCTGAAATCCTTTCTTCATTGCCTTTTGTATACACTGTAGATACATCATATTTTCTTCATCAGGAACATATTCTTTGTCATCATCTTCATCAGGTGTATTGCCATCAAGGACAACACATGTCAACTGTCACATGTCTTCATCTTCATTCAGTGGGTTGCCATCAAGGACAACACTCTGCATCATATTTCCAACAGTACAGGTCCACAGGATGGTTGTGTGTTAGGGGGAGATACCCTTTTTCATTGATGTCAAAGGGGAGAGAATGTTGTAGGAAGAGGTGTCATGATCGCAGGGGGAGTACTTGTGTTGTGACCATCAATGCCAATGGGGGAGATTGTTGATCAATGGTTATCATTGATGTAAAACCAAGTAGCACCAGGGCTACCCTGATCTTTCATGGTAATTTAGACCTATGAAATACTATATTCTGGGTGAATAATATTTTTTATGGTTTGTACTTGTCGAGATGTTTCTGTTGATACATGGTATGTCATGTAATTCTTCACGTTTTGAGAGATATTCATGTTAGAAGTTTGTAACCCCAGTTAGTGGGCTAAAACCCCATGGTGTTTAGTAATGGGTCATTGAAAAGTCAATAATTAATCATTTTTAAGCTCCTAAAATCCCTCCCACATTCACTTGTTGAATTCCCTCTCAACCTAAGAATTTATATAAATTGTGATCCTCATATCCTCATGTATTGATTTTGCTACCTAAAGCAAGACATGGTGGAATTTGCGCCATAATTTTTTTTCTATGAAGGTTCAGAAGCTGTAATTTTTATGAGGGAAAGCCGAAATCCTAAGGAAGCGTCTATCAAAAATTTTAGATCAAGGTGCACAACATTTCCGGTGATAGGATCTATGGAAGTTAGTGTTTTTATATGTTCTTGAAATTCATCTCAAAGAAGTGACGTTGGGAAAATCATCCTAAATATCTCTCTGAGTATCAGATTGGAATTATGTAAATACTGGTGGATAGGGAATGGATTCTAGTTTTCTTTTTATCAATTTTAGAGCCGAATGAAGAAATAGTGACACGTGGCACACCATACAAATTCACTTTACAGAACAAGTCCATAATTATGGCATTGTGAGAGATTGGGCATAACTCTCTCTTGAAGAATCCAAATTCGTTCAGACCTATGGAATTAGAAAGAAGACTCAGATGACTACTACAGGACCAAAAATCACATATTGGGGATCTGAAATAACAGAGATACACTAGATTCAATATCGAGGTCATAGAAGGCAAGAAAAAACTAGATCATGTGTTGTCAAGGGCTACAAAGGACTAGACTTTCTAAGGCAGCAAAGAAAAGCAAGGTGCAACAGAGGGTAGCATGAAAAGAGATGAAATTAAGGTGAAAAAAAATATAAATAATTTCACCACATTAATTCTTCAAGTGGGCAGCACTACATACAGTCATTGTAAAGTATTTCCAACAGAAGCATGAGCTCCTTATGCTACGGGATGCATTGAAGCTCTGGTTGGAATTCTCGCTCTGGTTCCACCTTCCATATCAATAAGGGATTTCTAATGATTTACCTGCATTTTATCCTCTGTTGCATAAATCAAGAGAATATTATGACCTACATCTCCAATTATTTGTGCCTCTTGAGCACTATATCTGAGGCATGCCATACATTTTCTACACTACCCTGGTATAAAGGGAAGACCTCCCTACCATTATCTCACTATAGGTTCAACGTTGCAATGATTCTCTTCCATTTGTTTTATTATGATACTCCACAAGCCAAGACCCATATCCTTTCTAAGTGCATTGAATTTCTTGTAAGGTTCCACATTTTCCTTGTTACCTTCATCCTCGGGCCTTCCTCACATTTTAGGCCATTTCCCTTTATTCTTATAATTACCTTTCCAGTCACAATTGAATTCATATGTTTTCTTTGATTTATCATAACAATAGTTAATTTTGATAATGGATTCCTTTAGTGACTGAGGCTCATCAAACTCAATATGATCTTTGAATTCTACTAGAAACCCACTAGTGAACCTTTGAATCTATTGTTTCTCATTCTTAATATAAGGCACATACCACGACATCTCTATGAATTTTCTTTTGTAATAATCATCTGTCTTGGAACCCATATTTAGCTCATAGAATTCCTTGGCCCTTTATTCATAGTATATTTTGGAAAGGTACTACTTCTTCAAGATACCTTTGAACTCATCTAAAATCAGCTCCTCTTCTCAAATGCATATGAGATGCTTTACATCTTCCTACTAGATATATGAATTTCCCTTTGGATTGAGGGTAATTATCTTGGATTTCATGTTATTTGGATAACCATTCAATATCAAAAAATTCATCATCCCAAGTAGTCAAGCTTATGCATATTCTAATTTCTTCATCTCTTAATAAAATGTAGAAGGATTGGATTTATTGAAATCCTCTAATGAATATGGCAGTGATGGTGATTATTTATCTCATAACTGTAAGTAGTGTGAAATCCATTAGTATTTCCCCTTCCATTTGGTGTATCCAAATATATTCCACCTCTGAATGTATCATCTCTTTCAATCATGTGTCCTCTATGAGAGATGCTTCCATCTGCACCATTAGTATTCTCCTCTCGTCCATAATTAATCCCCTTTTGTCCCTGCTTCTGCAAATCTGTAAGACTTTGAAGGATGATGGCATTAAATTATTATTTATTCTGTTGGGATATTGCAACTCTTTCTTCTGCCTCAATAAAATTGTTATTCTTTTCCTTGCAACTTATGATTTATACCCTTAGGTTTCTCAATGTATCTACCATATGAGGAGAATATTCTTTTCCTTGTTGCTCAACTAATATTTCCCATTCCATTGAATTCACACCAGGCCTATAAGGGGATTAATGTGAATTATAATCCACCTTTTTTCTCTTCATCCTTGATATTCTACTTCCTACTAACATACCATGTTAGATAAACAAAATATAGACATAATCGAAATCATACCTAAATGTATCTCAGGGGAGGCTATCTTCTCTACACAAATCAGCCTAGGTTTGCACAATGTAATGTCACAAGAATATAAACTCATATGAAAATATAATGGCCATAAAAAGAAATAGCCTACATGTATGCATAATGAAAACATAAAAAACTGACATGCATGCATAACAATATGCATTTATCCCATCAAGTCTAGGTGTTTGAACCTAGAAGCTATGATACCACCCTGTAATGCCTCACCCCACACTTACCCACTTTTAAAATCTATCTAGGGTAAACATGATATAAGTGTCACTATGATATGACTTGACCTTCAAGTTATAGTTATGGAATTGGGCCTTACAAACAGGAAGCTTAATCATACCTATGAGGAAAACTAGATCATCTAGAAGTTAGCCCGTAACATTAGATGATCAAATCCTAAGAAGGAACTTTTTTGAGAATCCTATCACCACAACCACACCCATAACATATCATGCATTTTTTTGTGAGGCTCAAACCGAACCAATCACCCCGCCTCCATGTGGTTATGACCAAACTTTATCTGTTATGTTCCATCAATTACGAGATTTGTGTGAATCTCTTAGGTATGGCCTTCTAGACACTTCCCAAAAGTGCTAAAACGTTTCCAGAAAAAAATTATAAGATGATAACAATATTAAATAACCAATACTTAAGAAATATCTTGACCAAGACATGTCTAATGCATGATATAAATTCCATCAAACATAAAGTAAACATAGAAGCTACAGGTCAAGAATGAAGATTTGATCATAAAATTCTGAACATCATCTGAGAATCACTAAGGAGGATCTATGCCCTCTTAAGCTAGCTGCAACAACACTTGTTATCCCATGCATTCATTAACCATTTTATTAGTCATCGAATCATGAATAATATCCATAGTAAAATCACATTAGATAACGATGCATATAACTAGCATATAACCAAAAGAGAAACCATGACAAATAAACCATAAGAAAACAAAATAATCAGTACATGTACTCAAAGACCACAACATGAAAATAACCTATATTATCATATGCAAATGCCAACCAAGTCAAGGACTTCCACATAACACCCAATCATATATTGGGTTGAACAAAATATCTCTTTCATCCAATCCCCCTTGTGTCATATTGTAAGCATGAATATGGGATTAAATTGGTTAAACCAAAATAAAACCAACCAAGGTTTCTAGAGGCCAAACCACCTCAAGCCTCCACTGCAATGATTTCACCTAACTGATCCATAAATTACTAACATCAACCAAATTGATATATTCTAAAGTTTTCCAGGGATCCCAATATTCTATGTTAACCCATAACCTCCAGGTACCCAATTTGTTACAGGGCTCCAGATAACTACCACCTTAGCCCACAGCCTCCACGGATCCATTTTGTTTTAGGGCTCCAAAGATGCTATCCCAACCCCCAAGCATAAGGAAATTGAAAATCAATCAGAATATCCAAATGTGGAATCCCACTACAGTGATGGTTATCTAGGAAATGGTGAGACAAGGTTGAAACCACTTGTTACATTAAAATTTGTGACAATGACTGTTGATTTAGTTATCTTTCCATCTGATGGAGTGTCTCGAGTGAATCCCCTATGAAGCTTGAAGTAAAATAATACCAGGAACAAAAGGAATTTTTGTTTTCACTGCTTAAAAACCATTTTTGAGCACCTTCACATTTTTCCTAAACAAAAACCGCACATGCACAATTTTCCTGAAAAAAACTATGTAGATCTGCACAGTTTCTTCCACTAAACAGTGCGTAGATCTATTCACACACATAAAAGAAAAGTAAGTTCTAGAAGCTTTGTTTGAGGAATATTATCCAAATTAGAAGCCTCGAACCACTACATACATGCGCTTTATTCCTTACTACATGGAACTAAACTCATTTTCTTAAGGATCATATCCCTTGAGAAGTGGAACTAGAAACCTTGTCATCCTCCCTATAGATTCAGCATACGACTAAAGGAATGGGATAATTTTGGGATTGGCATTTCTAAACTCATGTTTTTGGTTTTGGGTTTGAAGAGCTTGTCATCAAGGGAAAGAAAGGACACCATTGGAAGAGGCTTATGACATCAAGGCTCGAGTTGTAAGATTTCTCTTTATATTCTTGATAATACATATGGATCCCTTTTTCTCATTGTGTTGTTTTTAGATTCATTAAAACAATGAGAATTCTTAATCTCCTTGATCATTAAGTTATATTGGTATTTGGATTATTATATACTACAGGTGTTTTTGATTCTTTACATGTTTGTGATTGTAGGTTCTTCTCATCATTGAATGAATTCTTCCGATGGAAAGGCAAGGTCTACATCAAAGATTTTGTTGAAGGGTAGGAGCACTACCTCCTCATTTCTAAGTTTTGATAACCTGAATGCTAATAATTTATGGAAATAGATATTCAATTGTTTAATTATTTCTACTTACATGTTGGGATACTTGGGACATCTCTCCTGTCCACAAGAGAGATTTATCTAGAAAACAAATTGGTGACTCTGCTCCCGAACAAGTTATCCTTTGTTTCCTCTAGTGGCATGTTGATGCCTTCAGACCCTTTTAAGAATTAAAATTTTTGGTTTAAGAATTTTTTTTACTTTTTATTAATTTTCTCGATCTACAACATTTTTGTTCCAAAAAAAAATGTAGAACTACATAGTTTTGCTTCAAAAATAGTGCGCATGTGCACTAAATTACACTAATTTTTTGTGCAACCCTGTAAAAGTTTTGAAAATTTTGAGGTTTCTTTGATTTAAGTCTAGATTATTTTTGTAATGATCCTTTTATCTTTTTTACAGTCTCATTAAGTCTCTGTTAAGTTAATTGGGTGTTTCGAATTTTATTTTTTCATAAATTATTAATCTGGTTTCCTTTGGTCATTACTTCGAGGTTTGTTGGAATTTATTAACAATTTTTGCATATTTTTTCTTTTTATTTTACAAAAAAAATTCCCCTTCATTCACTGGGGTTGGGGGGGGCACAAAACCGTGTCTGAGTGTTAATCGCCTTTGAGTGTTTTTACTTTTGACCTTTGGAATTCTCACCCAATTTTCTTTACTTGCACTTGATTGATTGTTTAGATTGCATTGGTGAAGGAAAAGAGTCTTGTTGATTTTCATTGATTTGGAATCATATTTTGTTTGAGAATTGTCTTGCATAGATTACATTTGCATTATTAGAATTCTCATTTTTCTAGATTATGAATGAGAATTGTGCATAGATTACATTTGCATAGTTTTCAAGTGAATTGTGCATAGATTACAATTGCATAGTTTATATTCTGAAAAGTGAATTGTAGATTTAGATCAGTTTCTTTGACTTTCGTTTTGAGGAAAATCACTTATCTTTACAGTTTTGGGTTTTGAGTTTTGTTGGTTTGTTGATCTATCCATAAAGAATCTTTCACTTCTGGAATTGGTTGTGTTAATCTCTTTTCCTTCAATGAATCTCAACATATGTTCATTTATGCCTGTTGTAAAGATTTATTTCATCGATTGAAAGATAGTGTCTCTCATTGAAAGATAGCCCTAATTTTAATTTACATGTTTTTATGCTTGTTTTAAAACATAAAAATAAAAAAATGTTTTGAATTGATTAACATTATTTTTTCTTGTTGAAATTAGTGCATTAGAGAATTTGTTATATTTTCTCTTATCTATAAATTTTTTCATTGTTGGAAGTGAATGGAACCTCTCTCCTTACTTTCATTAGGATTAATCAAAGTGAAGAGATTGCATTATCATATTCGATTGGTTCATATCCATTTACCATTTGAGTAAAAAACATCCAAAATAACACAACGCTAAATAAAATTAATCTAGAAATTTTTACATTTTATAGGGCTCTTTCGACCAATATAGTTCAAGATTAATGCTTAGGAATATGGAATAGTTAACTTTCCAAAGCAACTAAACAAACAATAGTACCTTGCTGTAAGGAAAATTTCCAATTGTTGCAATTTTTCTCTTGAAATTTCTTCTTAAAAGAGTCAAGCACGAGGTCATATCGGACCTAGTGGAGTAATCATACCTAATTCATTGGTAAATATAGAATATGTACACACATTAAAAATGATAAACCTTAGATTAACCATTTCCAAGGAACCTGTGAACACTTTTTAGTAAACCTCGTATTTACCATGTTGAGGAGATTTCAAGGTGATTGAGATTAGTTACTATTCATTATGTTTATATCGAGCCACAGACTATTCCACCAAGTTTGATTGTCTCATTTCGTAACCTTAGTGGCCATAATATTAGGATTTTTACCAAGGTGACTGTGGAGGGAATGTCCCGATGTACCTGGAATAGACGTTTGCTAGACTCACTTGAATTTTTTGGAGGGTAGTCTTCACTCGAAATGGCATAGTGGAGTTATTTGCACTGGACTGTTTCATTAAGCAGGTTGTGAGGGTAACTTTTACAACCACTAGTTTTTCACATTGATCTCTGGGACATTGGATTTCATCACCAACTAGTGGTTTCACTATGAAAACAAACTTTTTTTGTGTGGTTTGACTCCTAGATTTGATAGTGCATGCTCATTTGTTTGTTTTTTATTTTTAGAGACCTTAGGTGTGGATTACGAATTGGAATTGTTAACATTTTAATATTGTTAATAATATTTACTGAAGTTGAATCTAATGGACACAATTCTAGAATTTATCAACCAAGGAGCCTCTCTTAATGATAATCATAGTACTTTTCCTTGCTTTCGAAATGTCATTCCTCCTTATATTGCTACATTCTCATTAACTATATTTACCATAGGTTTAGAGGTATGATTATTTTAAACTTCATTGGCCTCTAATACTCAAACTGTTCCACCTCAACCAGATTCTTCACTGCAACATAGTTCACCAGCCTCATGTTGACCCTTTACCTTCTTTGCGCAACATCAATTGTCTAGGTATTCATAAGGTCTTGGAAGTATGGTCATAAAAATCCTATCAACTTATTGTTCATCCATAAACCAATTCCTGGGAAAAAGGTTAAAGTTAGGTTTCCTTGTAGGTTATGCAAAGGGAGTTGTCATAGTGACCTTTTCCCTCATATGAATGAAGCCTCAAAATTGTTTGAAAATATTACTATTCCACAACAACAACTTCCAACTAGTTACCATAAAATTTATCCCAACCTATCATCAATTGAAAAAGTGATTTATCTAATTCCATGTATAGTCAATCTCACTCTTCCATTGGAGAGTGAAACTCATATCACTTTGGTTGATGACCATTATTTGATCAAGCTGTCGAATAGATTCCATTTTCAGTTGATCTCACTCTCCCTATAGAGAGTGAGATTCATACCACTAAATTTCTTCTTATTACCTCAACTTATTCTACACTAGGGGTAATTTCACCTGTTTCTATAAAGCCCCTCCAAGTACCGAGGTCTTTTCCATTGATTTGAATAGACTTACAGATTATCATCTTCCTTATTCTATCCATTTTCAATAATTGTGAAGGTTTATGGTAAGACTGTTCTTCACACAAATGTAGATGAAGGTACTTTTATTAGTATTTTATCCTCAACTACTTAACAAGCTTTAGGCGCCCCTCAGCTTGTGTGTGTTACATAGAATCAGATAGATTTTAACAAAACCATTAGTGAGCCTTTAAGGATCCTTCCTTAGTTTTGTATTACCTTGAAATGTAAAAATGTCTGTATTAATCTTATATTAGTCCGAGGACCCTTGGATTCAATTTTCTCCTTGGGAGAGACTATGCCTATGCAATTAAGGTTTTTGTATCAACACTCCTTCCTACGATGTATTTCACTGACAATAGACACATTGTGACTGCTAACGAGCTTTTGTTCGTTAGTCCTTATTCCACTACCAACCTTCCAAAACCATTGAATTTTCCTTATATGGAAGTGCTATCTACCCTGCCATAGGTCAATTATGTGGCAACTAGTCCCATGTTTTCAGTTATTGATGCAAGCGATCCTCTCATGGTTTTTTCAACTTCCTTTGACTTAGATTCGTTAATTAATATGGAAAACCTTATTAGGGTATTTTAACTTGATATTATTATCCCTATTGTGTCTCTTGACATGGGTTCCTTCTATAGAAATTCTCTTCCTTTTGATAAAGACCTCTTGGAGGCCATCACCGAGATGTGTCCCTTGACATGTGTTCATTTCAGTTGGAATTCATGATAAAGGTTTCATGAGGATGGTTCTTTTCTTATGTCAACCTCATTAAAAAATGAAATAGGTTCCCATGAGGATGGTTCTTTTCATGTGTCAACCTCGTTAAAAAATGAAACAATATCCCATGAGGATAGCTCTGTTTACTATGTCAACCTAGTTAAAAAATGAAAAATGTACTTATGAGGATAGTTCTTTTACTATGTCAACCTCGTTAAAAAATGAATCAGGTCCTTATGAGCATAGTTAATTTTCTTGTGTTAATCTCGTTAAAAATTTAAACAAGGTTGCATAAGCATATTCCTTTTCATGTGTCAATCTTGTTAAAAAATGAAACAAATCCTCTCCTAATTGAGTCAAGTCTTTGACTAGATCTTGTAAATGATTAAGTCAAGTCTTTCATCTGATCTCGTAAATGAACCTTCATTCCATCCAGTTATTAGTAACCAATAGTCTACTTAGGTGAATGAAAGGATGCTTGGGGGTCATGTGCCTTTGCAGGTTATGCTCGAGGGGAATTAAAACTTATCTAAAGCAAAGTTTTCTCTATTTCAAGCTGGTGTAAAAATGAAACCTATCTCAAGCACAATTTTCCTCTATTTCAATCTATATAAAAATTAAACCTATCTCGAGTCCATTTATTTTATTATTTTCAAGACTCATTAAACTCATGAAAATCCCGAGATTATTTTGCTATCTTTCATTCTCAAAAAACATATGGAAATGTCAAATTATTTCTGTCTTTTCCTACTCATAAATTAAATTCAAAGTCTTCCACAGAGTAAACTTTTATCACTTTTCCGGGCTTTCAAAAAGTATGAAAAAGATAAACCATTGAGTCTTATTTTAAGCCTTTTTCAGAATCTCTAAACATTAAAATATCACTGAGCACTTGACTATTCAAACTCATTAAAATAAATGAACATCCATCTACTCAATATAAGCTTACTCCTTTTCTAGACTAAACTAGACTAATTGCAAAAAAGGTATACATTGGCTAAGCATGGTCAATAGAGTTCTCTTCTACATAATTTTATCCTTTTTTAGGTTTGAGAGACTAAAATTACAAAAAATGACACTACAAATTTTACTTATGGTTTTCTTTTGACTTCCTAAAACTGAAAAACACTGAGTTAATACTATGTTGGACTCACTAAAATTAAATAGTGCAGGACCTATCGATTACAACAAGATGGAACCAATCCTTCTTAGGTTTCATTAAAATTATTGATATGGACTCATCCAAAGGATGAGCTTGCACAATAAGAAAATCTTATCCTCCTAAAACTTGAAAAAAATAGATAGGTACTTGCCCGTAATGGTGGGGGGAAATTGCGAAAGAACATTCATTTTTGTATTATTAAAGGCAGTATGTCACTCTTGAACATGACACTTGTTGAAATTAAACAAGAAAATGCAACACACAGACTAGTGTGGGATCACAGGTCAGACGGTGATGGGTCCTAGCGATACATTAGTGTGTAAGGAAGTTTATTAAATAAATTGGAAAATTAGTTGTAATCTTATCTCATAACAACTTGTAATAGTTAACTAAGTCTGATAGACATATTTAGCTCAAGAATTCTGAGTTTATGGTCTAAGGATAGGCATGTAGAGTGATTATATTATTAACAGGGTCCAGTTTTTGTTGTAGCACTAGTGTAGTATGGGTGGGATCAGTTAACTCACAATAATTGAGTTAAAATTAGTTTAACTAGTTCTAACAGTTTGATGAGCTAGTGGAAGATCAAGTTAATTAAAATAGATTTAATCCATGAGTAGTGATCTACCAAGTAACTGATGATTCACTATTTATCACAGCATGCATGCTAATTCTGGTGGACATCCAGTTGAGAAAAAGATTCAAGGCTAGTAAACTATCATTTGTATTTTAGGAAAACTACCCAAGTGCAGTTATAACACCATGGGAAGCCCATGATTGATTCAGAATCAAGGAAGGTTGGATTTCCTATTTAATATGGGTTTAATTCTCTAGGGATGGGTTAAGTAGGGTAGGCTAAGGGTAGGCTGATAATTGGCTATGTGTTTTTCCAATTTTGCCTAGATCAGTGTGGAGCAATTGGTAGAGTGTATGAGGTTGTGGTGATCACAACTACATTGTAATGTTTCATGATTCCTTGGTTGATTACACAATAAATATGGAGGGGTTTTGAGCGGTTTATTTCCCTAGGAATATCTGGTGTTGTGTGTCGATTTAATTATTTCTCTTACTTGCATGTGATTGAGAGATTGTGATTTATATTCTGCATATTTTGTAGAAGGATTCAATATCTTTCTTTAGTACATTGCATGATCGTATTTACTCCATTGATATAATTTCTACATGGTATTGTAGTTGTTTTACATATTTTCTACATGGTATTAGAGCACTAGGAACCACAATAGTGGAGAATAAATTGAGTTTGTGTTGAACAATATTCAAATTTTTAGGTACATTCTTTAGAGCTATAAGCGGATAAATATGTATTTCAGTGGCTTTAGACTCGAATATGCAGTCGAGGGAAGTTCGAATTATAGTGCATGGAAGGATAGGATGGAGGTAGTGTTGGAGGAAAATGGGTTGAGGGAATTCATAGAGAATGATATTCCCATGCCTGCAGCAATTGATGCCCAACTTCTTGATGCATGGCAGAAGAAGGTAGAAAAGTCGAGGAGGGTTTTGTTAGATGGATTTCGAGATCATATTATCTACAACCTCCATGGAAAGGAAACTCCATATGCTATGTGGAAGGCCTTAACAAATCTATTTCAAAGCAACAACGGCGACAAAAAATTGGCACTCAAGGACAAGCTCAAGAAAATCAAATTGGAGAAGGGTGACATAATCCATAAATACTTGACTAAGTTCAGTCAATTTCTGGATGAGCTTGGAAGTGTTGGGATTAATATAGATGATGATGACTTGGTGAGCCTAGCACTTCTAGGCCTTCCCAAGACGTGGCATAGTTATGAGGACTCTGTGAATGGGAGGGATAAGTTACGAGATTGGGAGAAAATTTGGTTAGATTTGTTACAAGAAGAGTTTCAGTGGAATACCAAGGATGGATCCTCATCCAAGACTGCTGACGAGGAAAATTGTGCCTTGGATGGTAACACAAAGAAGGGGAAGGGGAGGAAGTCCCATTCCAAATCTAAGACTGGAAAATAAAGCAAGAAGCGTGACATGTCAAAGGTGAAATGTTTTCATTATCATGATCATGGAAACTATGCCAAAATTGTCCACAAAAGAAAAAGAACAAAAACAAGGCTCTACGATCTGTAGTAGTTGAAGCTTTGGCCTCAGAGTCTAAGTTGGAATTCTCTCTCATTTCATGCATGGCATCAACTGTGATGGGATCTATGTGGTACTTGGATAGTGGATAATCTTCCCACATGATGGGAAACAAAGAACTCTTTAGTAGCTTGGAGGAAAAGGATCTTCAAATGCACATTGAGATAGGTGATGATGGGAGGTATAGCACCACCGAGATGGGTACAATTAATTTCCAAATAAATTAAGGTAAACATTTCTAATTAAAACATGTCATGCATGTACCAGGCTTGAAAAATAATTTAGTTCCAATTGCTATGTTGGAGGATCTTGGATATGATGTGGTTTTTAGTGAAGGAAAGGCATTCCTCCGTCACAAAGCCACAACACAGGTAAATAAGATTAGGGTTCATGTGAAGAACCTCTACAAACTTTATGTAGAGGGTTGCACAACATTGATCAGTAAATAAGGGAAGGTGGTGAGGCAAGATACATGTGAGTTATGGCATGGGAGATTGAGACATCTACCCCACAATGCTTTGAGGATCATGCAACAGATTTCTACAGGTCTTCCAAAGAGCACTCTTGCACATATAGACACATGAAATAGATGTACCATGGGGAAGTATCCTAAGGCCACATTGTTTGGTCTCAACCTAGTCTCCTAAATTTAGCTCATTTAATTTTCAACTAGGGTTGGTAAACTGCTGAAGTGAAGTGTACTGTATGTACCTAGGTGTTTGTTTCTTAATGCATTGTGTGTAGTGTTTTGTGATGTTTTTGGTCTTTTGTGATGATTTATGATGTTTTTGGTCTTTTGGTGGTTTTATGTTCACAAGGAAAATGACTAGAAATCTAATGGAAGGAAGCTAATGATTAAAAACAGGGTGAAACCTAATTGGTTGATGTCAAATGGTAAATGCAAATGCAATACTAAAAACATAATTAAATCTAAACTATGAATAAGAAAAAACAAAGCTTGATAATGACTTTTAAGAAAATGATTCAAAACAAAAACTAAACTTGTCAAATTCTTTCATCAAAGGCATTTGAGAGAGAGCTTGAAACATGGTCAACTAAGCACACAAATATTCCTAACTAAACAGTTTAAACAACTAACTTATAATGATGCAACATTTTGTCCTTGATTAGAGATTTGTTGAAGTATGTTTCGAGTAAAACATTGATACCATCATAAGATCTTCTACTCTAAATCTAGTTCTTAACTCTATTCTGCAACTCAGTTTTATAACACTACACTTCTCTCAAAGGTTATAGATTTTTGAAATAATCTTTTGAGGAAATTTTTGTTTGTGAGATGATAAGGATGTTGCAGAAGTACTTCAGGCCTTAAAATGATATTGTCTTCTGTTCATATGTTTATGAATCAATTATAAATTTTAGAACAAGAAGAGGTTTGTGAATAATGGAGGTTGTTTTGTTAAGTTTAACAACTGAAGTAATCTAATATGCAGTGAATGGCAACTGAATATGGAGTGCAAATGCAATGAGTTGATCTACAACTAAACCTAAAATGTCACTAGCCTAAAATAGTGTTAAACTACAAGTCATTATCAAACTTAAAACAAAATAACTGAGCATGAATTAAGTGTAATTAAACTCCGGAGTATCCTATCTAAGCTATCATGCATTATTCTATGGAATTATACAGTCTGTTTGTCCATCATGATTGGTATTTTGGAAGAGTTCCTTCTTTTGGAAGAGTTTTTAGAACAATCCTGACTGTGTAATTGAGTGCAAATGCAAATGTAAAGACTGAAAGCAATGAAAAACTAAGATATCATAGCCATCTCTTACCCATCATTATGATATTTTTGACAAGTGTTTAAGAGCAAGAACTACTATGGTACTTAGTGAAAACACACAACTAAAACGTTCAAGATCACAATCATGCTTAAGACAGTATAAGGATTTTTTGGAAGAGTTTCTTCTTTTGGAAGAGTGCTTAGCATAAGTATAATTGTGATGGTGAATAAAAGAGATTACAATTAAATCCTACAATACTATAGCCATTTCCCATTCATCATTATAATCTTTTGGAAGAGCTTCTTCTTTTGGAAGAGTTTTTAGAATGAGTATAACTACAGTAGCTAATGAAAGTAACTACGAATTCAACTTCAAAAACGTAAAGGCAGCTAGAATACTTATCTAAATTACGCAAATAAATCCATGCAAGAGGCAGGGGCCCTCTACCACCTGATGGAATCTAACTCCAAATCAAATCAACGCTTTCAAAACAACACTGTCTGCTTCATTAAGGGAGAAATAACTTGAACAGAGCAATCTGCATCTTCAGAAATGTAGCACAGAATCTAAGCAAAATCTAGAACAAAATCTAGCCTAGCTCTCGGTTTCCCAAGTGTTTATATAACAAATGTAAATAACAAGACTTGCAACAATTTCAGGAACATTGTCTTTCCTTATCGAAATTACATTAGGACTCTTGGAGTGGCTACGTGAAAAGGAAAAAGACATCTGGACTAAGACAGTCCTATTAGAATTTTGTCTTCTTAAATGTGTTCCCACGTATCAAAACCATACCCAGAATTCGTTTCTTCCTTCATGGTGAGCAACGAACCATGTAGACATGACGTGGAATATGCCCATATGCGGTTTTTCTTGAGAGGCCACCTGGAACATACTCAAATGTGAAGACAGCTGCAGAATCGCCGGTTAGCTACGGAATGTCTGCATTCTGCAGCTAGTTCCGGTCAAAATGCTTTACAATGGCAAAAATCACAAAACTTAGCAAGTCAGTCATGTAAATCATTCTAAAAGTAATTTTAACTATATTCATTGATCAATTGGGTCTAGAATAGCAATGGAAAAAGGAAAATGAGGTAAAGTGGAATGAAAGAAAGCACAATTTTGAGGCTCAACATACCCCCACTGCTGTCTCTTTGCATGTCCTCATGCAAATTATCCTATGAATTCAGAGGCTTCTGCAAGAACATCTAATCCTCTCCTTCTCCTTTTTCTGGAAGCTAAAGATCTTCTGGGTTTTCTGATAACAAGTTTGAACCTTAGGTTGGTAAGTGCCCTAATTAGCTTTTTGTTCCTCTTCTTCAACTTGTCATTGGTATTTTCCACTTCGTCTATATGTAGGGATAAGGTTGAGTTCATATCAGTTTTGAGCTTGACTTGATCCTTGAGAATTTCATTCTCATTTTTGATGTGTCTATTAAGTATTTCCAACTCATATCTATCCCTTCTTAATACATCTATTTCAGATAGTGGAGGACTAGGGGTTCTCTCCTTACTTTCTGAAGCTCTCCTTTCCAAAGTTTCCACATAGTCATAAATTTCTTGTTGAGCAGGGTCAATTTCAGGGGTGCCTTCATTAAAATCCTCTTCAACATCTTCTTCAATGGATGTTTCCTCATCTTCTATATTAATCACCCCTGTTTGTTTGATTTGAGTTTTCCTTAGTTTTCCCTTTAATCTATGGCTTCTTCTAGGCTGAGAAGATCCCTCTCCTTTCTCCGTGGCAGATTTCCTGATTACCTTTTCTTCCTTAAGCTGTCTCTTGATTTGAGTCAACTTCTCTGAAATGATTTCCTCACTACTTTCTTGGACTGTTTTGTCAATTTCAACTTTTGAGGCTCTCCACTTTCTACTTCTCCTTGTAGGCTGTGGTTCAGGTGAGGGTTCTTTTGGCTCTTCAAAATGATTTCTTGTCAAGAAATTGTCCCATGTATCATTTATTTTGGCTAAATGGTGTTCAATCAAACTTTTAACCAAGCCATGATGATATAGGGTTGTCTCTAAAAATTGAACCCTTCTTTGAACACAGGAAGCCATCTTTTTGAAGCTTTGAAGCAAGAAATAGGGTAGGTTTAAGTCTTCCTCCAGAAAATTCATTATCAGTCTAATGTGGTAGACATAAAATTTGCCATGTCTACCCTCACATGTAATAAATTTTTGCAGAAGAAGTAGTATGTTTCTCCATTTATTTTTCAATGCAGAACTTGGAATTCATTTCTTAAATACAGTGACATCCATACCTGGTGATTTTAGAATTTGCTTCCAGGATTCATTGTGCAATTCTCTATTTTTGAACCATCTCTCTCCATTTCTAAGCAACCCTGTAGCTTCTGCAATGAAAACTTCAATGACAGTAAATTTTACATCTCCCACTTCAACTTCAGTTCCTTGAAATGATCTTGCAAATGTTTTAGTGACTTCTTTGTGGAAGCCAATAAATTTCTCCAAAAATTGAAGCCATCCTATTTGTTGCAACATTTCTTTGCATTGAGGGTAGCCTTCTAAGTATTTTGAACCCACTGGTTCATTTCTTACATTGAAACCCATAATTTCTTCTTCAATGTTCAGATTAACACTCTTCTACCCACAGAAACAATAACTTTCACCTTCGAATTGAAATGGCTTCAAGTTCTTAATGACAATGGCTTCAAACTTCGGAATGACATACATCTGATTGACAGTGACAACAACTTCAAACTTCGAGCTGATATACCTCTGGTTGACAATGAAAACAGCTTCAAAACTTTGGACTAATATGCCTCTGTTGACAGTGACAACAGCTTCAAACTTCGAGCTGATATGCCTCTAGTTGACAATGGAACTTTGGACTGATATGCCTCTGTTTGACAGTGACAAATGGCTTCAAATTATTCAATGCTATACCTCTGTCTCTCGGTGAAAAATGACTTCAAATTCTTCTCTGCTATACCTCTGTCTCCTAGAGACAAATAACTTCAAATTCTTCACTGCTATACCTCTATGTTTATAGTGATAATGCTCAATCTCTGCCCACGGTGATACTTTGTCTGCCCACGGTAACAAATGGATTCAAATTCTCACGCTGCTATACCTCTGAGTTTCCAGTGATAATGCTCAATCTCTACCCATGATGATTCAAACTGATATACCCTTTTTTCTCTGCTCACAATGATATGAATATCTTTGTTTGCGGAATGAAATGCTGGCTACAGAATGGAGTGATGGAAGTAGTCACGGAATGGGGTAATGGAGTGAGGTGGAGGAAACGAATTAATGATTGAAAAGACGGCGAAGATTTTTACAATAGAAAAGAGAATCATCATTGAATGATTTGGTTAAGTGACGTGAATAATTCAAACACCTCGGCCATTTTAACCGCTTAAATGATGTCGGGCATGGAATTTGAAATGAGAGATTTTAATCCAAAGTTTGTGGAGGGTTTATTGGTCATGATCAATAAAAGTAATTAAAACAACCTTTTCGAACAATTCATAACTAAGACTATGCTAAACTATTATGAAATGCCATTATAATATAAACTTGTTACCTCTGCTTTTCATTTGATTTTTGTAGTCTTTGTCTTCTTTGTTCACCTTTGGAAGAGTCTTCATAATCCTTCTTGATGCTTTTTTTTTATTCATGGATACACTGGATCATTTTGTTGCAATTCTAATGTCTGCTGACTAATGCCTTCAGGATTTGTAGCTGTGGAATGTCTGGCTAGCTGCGGAAAGGCTGAACAGCTGCAGAATGTTTGTTAAGCTGCAAAATGTACCTGTAGAGCATTTTGATCATGGAATGGAGTGGTTTGGGAATATAGGTGAAATGTTATATGGTATGAATGAAGATGGATGATGAGACATGATATGTATGAAGTGGATGATGAAATGGAATGGATTTAGTTTATGAAATGGAGTGTAAGAACATAAGAACTGCCCTGCAATCCATGACATGTTTTATTCATTTACATCAAGACATCAAATTTTAAATCTTGACATGAAAATGAGATGGATGGAATATGAAATGAGATGAATGAAATATGGAATGAAGTAGAGTATGAATGAATGAATAAAATGGAATATGGATGGATAAGTGAATGAAGTGAAATGAAATGAGATGGATCATAAGCACTATGAATCTGAACTTATGATTTTGTAACAGTTGCTTGTAAAAACAAAATGGGAAAAGTTAGAATGTCAGAGAGACTCTGATTTTCACCCTATCTTTTCTGTATAAACATGCCAATCAATGATTGGTTTTCATGTTTATACCTTTATTTTTTTTTATCTTTTTTTATTTATTTTTTTTTTATTTTTTTCAAAGAAATACTTCAGAAAATTTAATCAAGTTGATGAAGAAGAGAGATTCTTCTTCATTAACTTCACATCACTGCTTTCTTGGAACTTCTTGAAAAATTCTTCTCTTGAGAGTGGTTTGTGATATAGCTTCAATCTATGACCATTCACAAGAAAAGTGACTTCTTCTTCATCTATAGTTCTAATTTTTACTGCCCCATTATCAAAAATTTCAACAATTTCATATGGCCGAAGCCAATGTGTCTGAAATTTACCTTGAAAATCCTTGAATTTTGAATCAAACAAGAGAGCCCAGTCACCTTCCTTGAATTTCTTCTCTTTGATGTACTTGTCATGCCATCTAGCCCTTTGTTGTTGGACTAGACTTGTTTTTTGAACTGCATCTTGTTTGATCTCATCCAATTCATTAATTTGCTCCAGTATGTGCTTTTGTGCCTCCGTTAAATCAAGTCCTAGCTGAACTGCCATTTTGAAGGTTTGAATCTGGAACTCTATGGGAAACAAAAATTTCTTTCCATAAACAAGCTCATAAGGAGTATGGCCTGTTGTGTTTCTCCATGTAGTTCTATAGGCCCACAAGGCTTCAGGAAGCCTATCTACCCAATCTCTTCTATGTAAATGAACAGTCTTTGTTAGGATTCCTTCAATGACCTTATTAGTAGATTTCACTTGACCATTTGCTTGTGGATGATAAGGAGTAGATTTTCTATGCCTGATTTTGTACCTCTCCATCATTTGTTCCACTAGCCTTGATGTAAATTGAGCTCCTTGATCTATAACAATTTCCCTTGGGACACCAAAACGAGTAAAAATATCCTCAAAAAGAAAAGTAACTACAGATGATTCATTAGCAACAAGTAATGGTTTAGCTTCTACCCACTTAGTAACATAATCGGTGCAAACTAATATGTATTTCTTTTGTCTTGATGGAGGACTAATAGGTCCTACAAAATCCAAGGCCCATTTTTCAAAAGGTTCAATGTGTACCTGAGGTTGTAATAGCATCTCACCTGAAGGAGAAGGTTTCCCCACCCTTTGGCAACTGTCACACCTTTTGACATACTCCTTTGCATCTTTAAACAAAGATGGCCAATAATATCCTAAATTAAGGATCTTATAGGCTGTCCTCTTATCTGCAAAGTGTCTGCCACAAGGTTCATCATGACATGCCTTGAGAATCTCAGGCATCTCATCTTCACGAACACACCTTCTAATGATCAAATCTGGACCTGTCTTATACAACTCATTAGCAACCCATGAATATTTTGCACAAACATAAATGATTTTTCTTTTATCCCTTGCATTCATAATCGAAGGAAATTTTCCTGAAGCTAAATAATTAGCAATATCAGAAAACCATGGAGTTTGAGTAGAGATTGCAAAAAGATATTCATCGGGAAATTGATCTTCAACCGGAGTGTCATCTTTGATATTTTGGAGTCTAGATAGGAAATCAGCTACTGTGTTTTGTTTTCCAGGCCTATCTAGAATAGTAATGTTGAATTCTTGTAAGAGAAATAACCATCTTATAATTCTGCCATTAGTGATTGATTTGTTCATTAGGTATCTAATTGTAGAATGATCAGTGTGAATAAAAGTTTCATAGCCTGTTATATAGTGTCTAAATTTGTTTATGGCATGAACAACAGCTAAAAACTCTTTTTCAGTTACAGTATAGTTTAACTCTGCAGGAGTCAAATTTTTACTGATATAATAGATGGCATAGGGAATTAAATCTTTTTGTCCCAATATTGCTCCTAGAGCTGTATCGGAAGCATCTATCGAGATATGAAAAGGTAACTTCCAGTTAGGTCCCCTTAATATAGGTGCTTCAGAAATTTTGGTTTTCAGGGTTTCAAAAGCTAACTGGCAATCAGAAGTCCACTTGAATTCACAATCTTTGGTGAGTAATTTGAAGAGTGGAGATGCTATCTTAGTAAAGTTTTCTATAAATCTCCGATAATATCCTGTAAATCCTAGAAAACTTCTAACATCTCTTTGACAACTTGGAATGGATAGGTTAGAAATGACTTCAACTTTTGCCTCATCAACTCTAATCCCATCTCCTGAAATGTGGTGCCCTAAAACAATACCTTCAGTAAACATCATAAAACATTTTTCATGACTAAGTGAAAGGTTTGCTTCTTGACATATTTTTAAGACTTTTTCCAGGTTTTCTAAAGCCTCTTCAAATGTATTCCCATAAACTGTGAAATCATCCATGTACACCTCTACACAGTCATGTATTAGATCCGAAAAAATTCCTAATACTACCCTTTGGAATGTTGCAGGTGCATTGCATAATCCAAATGGTAATACTCGGTAAGCATAGGTACCCCAGGGACAGGTGAATGTGGTTTTGTCTTGGTCTTCAAGTGCTACTTGGATTTGATTGTAACCACTAAACACATCTAGGAATGAGAAGTACTTTTTGCCAGCTAATGTATCTAATACTTGATCTATGAAAGGTAAGGGAAAATGGTCTTTAAGAGTAGCTTTATTTAGTTCTTGGTAGTCAACACACACCCTCCATTTTCCATTTTTCTTTGGCACAATTACCAAAGGAGAAACCCACTGACTATCTGAAATAGGATAGATGAAATTAACATTTAACAATTTTTGCAATTCCTCTTTAACAATTTTCCTAAGATTTGGATTCATCCGTCTTTGAGGCTGTCTGATTGGTTTGCAATTTGCCTCTATATAGATGTGATGAGTACAAGTCTTGGGACTTATCCCTTTCATGTCAGTGTATTCCCATGCATATGCGGAAGAATGTCTCTGTAATACTTTGACTAACTCTTCTTGTTGAGATTTTTCTAGGTTCTTGTTTATGTTCAAAGTTTTTCCTGGAAAAATTTCACTTGTAGAGCTACCAAATTTGTCCATAGAATGAAGAGACATCTGCCTAGATGACAAAAACTCAATATTGGATCCCTCTTGAAATGATTCATATTTATGTTCTGGAGAGGATTCAAAATTTTCTAGAGTATTCAGAATTTGATTATCTTCACTAATTTCTGAAATTGTGAATAGTGGTTGTAAATCTTCTTCATCCTCTATCCATTGGGTGTCATCTAGATCTATAATTGTCCTAGCTGGAGGATATAAAGTGAATTTTTTAGTTGAACTACCATCAGAGATATACATATCACCGGACCTACAACTAATAAAAGCATCAACTGTAGCCAACCAAGGTCTTCCTAATATAACAGGATGGCCTCCTAGATTATTCTTAGGAGTTAGGATCATGAAATCCATAGGGTACTCCCAAGAATCTAGGGACACTGGAATGTATTCTATTACCCCATCTGGTTTGATCACAGATCTATCTGCTAATTGTAATAGTGTGGGTGTAAAGAGAAGATTATGAAGTTTTAGTTTGTCCATGATTTGTCTACTCATGATATTTATTGTTGCTCCTAAATCAATGAGTGTATTTTGAATTTCAATTACATTGATGTGAATTTTGACAAATGGATTTCCTGGGTCAAGATACTTTGGAATAGCAATTTTGCCCATCATAATGTCTGCTATTTGTCCTACCAGTTGAATTTTCTTGGTTTCTCTTATTCTTTTTCTTGTTGTCTTCATACTCAACTCCTTTATTGTTTTGGCTAAAATTGGGATTTCTTTGATGGCTTGCAATAATGGAATTTTAATGCAAACATTTCTCAATTCATCTAAGAAATCATAATTAGGCACCATGATTTGTTTTTCTACACCTCTATCAATTTGTAATATTTTCGGAAAGGGAGGTATAGAAGTAGTTGTGGATGGTTGCTCTAATACAGGAGTTGGATTTATTGGATCTTTTTGTTTTATTTTTTCAGTGTTTGGGTCTTGAAAGGATGTGTTTTCCTCAAGACTTTTATTCACCCGTAGGGAGTATTCCTCAGAATTATCTTGTTCTTGTATGATCACAGAAGGTTTCCTCTTTTCAAGTATTCTTCCAGACCTCAGTTGAACATCACTAAGGTCTAGAGGAGTAATTAAATAAGTTGGAAACTATTGGCCTTTTATCATGTATGTATTCTGAGGGTTCTTATTATTGGGGTTTGGTAGGGGTTGAGCAGGCAATTGATTTGATTTTTGAGGGAAGGGTAATGAAAGTGGTTGATTTTGATGTGGTTGGTTTTTATGATGTTTTTGAGGATTTTTTTGAAAATTTTGTTGAAGATTTTGAGGAAAATTTTGTTGAGGATTTTGAGGATAAAAATGTGGGTATGGTGGATAGGATGGTGGATACTGATAGTATGGAGAGTATCTTCCATAGGGACTTTGTGTTCCTTGTGCCTAGGACTGAGATTGATTTTGAAATTGGGGCCAAGGTTGCTGCCAAGGATTCCAAGGTGGAGGTTGATTATACATTTGATCATGGAATCCTTGTGTCTGAGGTCCCTGCCAAGGTCTTCTAGATAAAAAATTGAGAGACTCTGTGGAATCTCTAGGAGTTTCCTCCTAAAAGAAAGCTTTGAGACCAGGAAAAGAAGGAAAATCCTTGGTTTCATGTTTTTCAGAACAAATGACACGGGTTTCTATAACTTTTACATCCAAAGGACACTCTCTCAAGGCATGTTTCTTTCTACATTTGGGACAAAAGATTGCCAAGGCATCAGATTCAGCCTTTTGCTTGTTTTGTATCTTAAGGGTGTCTATTTGTTCACTAAGACTCCCTAAGATGTCAGATTTAAAATCATCAAGCATGTGACCTATTTCTGATCTACTTACTGTCCCAGAAGCAGACTTACTTGCCCTTGCAAGAGTAGGATCTCTTGGACCTTTGACAGTTTTAGATTTCCCTCTTGAAAGGTTGATACATAACTCAGATATTTCAGGTAATGTGAGTTGTGATATATCCCTTTTTCCCATCATGTTAAGGATATCCAACCATTCATCCCTAATTGTTTTCAACAAAAGAGCTTTTAAGGTGTCTTGATCTAGGTTTTCCATTTTTGCCCTTTTGATGTTGTAATTGAATCTCTCCAACAAATCTTCCAAATTTTCATCTTATTTTTGTAACATCTTGAACACTTCTTCCTTATGATTAACCGGCATACAATAATCCAAATATCTCTCTAGAAATGCTTGTTTCATGTCTTCCCATGTTCTAATAGAACTGCTGATCAGACTCATAAACCACTTCAATGCTGCTACCTTCAAAGTTGAAGGAAATAATTTCAATTTTTGAGCATCTTGTAAGTAGTCATAAGTTCTACAAAGCACTTCAAATTCGAATAAGAAGGTTTCAGGATCTTCGGTTTTAAGTCCATAGAAGTTTGGAAGGACAGAGGGTGAAATATTTTTCATGGTTGTATTGGTTTCTTCATCAATTATAGGGAACCCAAAAGAGCTTCCTATTCTACCTCTTCCTCCATCTGCACCTCTACCTCCTTCTCCTCTACCTCTACCTATACCTCCAAATAGTGTGTGTTCTCCATTAAAAACTCCTCCTCCTCCTTCTTCTGCCATGGTTGACTCTCTTGTGGAAGTGGAAAGGTTTGTGTCCCTAACAGGAGTTTTTAGATCTTCTTCTATGGCAGGTTTAGTGGATGAAGTGGAAGACTTTTCTAATGGGATATCTGATTTTAGATCTTCTAGAAGTCTAGGATCAAGAGAGGATGGAATATGGGTATGAGTTGAAGGTGTACTAGCTCTGGATCTAGATGAAACAAGTGGTGTTCTAGAAATCAAACTTCTGCCTCTGCTGCTTATAAATCTTCCCCTTGAATCTCTCTCCCTACGCATATAATTGTTTTTGGATGCTAAGAAACAAAGGTTACCTAGTTTTCACTTCCCCGACAATGGCGCCAAAATGTTTGGTCTCAATCTAGTCTCCTAAATTGAGCTCATTTAATTGTCAACCAGGGTTGGTAAACTGCTGAAGTAAGTGTACTGTATGTACCTAGGTGTTTGTTCTTAATGCGTTGTGTGTAGTGTTTTGTGATGTTTTTGGTCTTTTGTGATGATTTATGATGTTTTTTGTCTTTTGGTTGTTTTATGTTCACAAGGAAAATGACTAGAAAGCTAATGGAAGGAAGCTAATGATTAAAAACAGGGTGAAACCTAATTGGTTGATGTCAAATGGTAAATGCAAATGCAATACTAAAAACAGAATTAAATCTAAACTATGAATAAGAAAAAACAAAGCTTGATAATGAATTTTAAGGAAATGATTCAAAACACAAACTAAACTTGTCAAATTCTTTCATCAAAGGCATTTGAAAGAGAGCTTGAAACATGGTCAACTAAGCATGCAAATCTTCCTAACTAAATAGTTTAAACAACTAACTTATAATGATGCAAAATTTTGTCCTTGATTAGAGATTTGTTGAAGTATGTTTCGAGTAAAACATTGATACCATCATAAGATCTTCTACTCTAAATCTAGTTCTTAACTCTATTCTGCAACTCATTTTTATAGCACTACACTTCTCTCAAAGGTTATAGATTTTTGAAATAGTCTTTTGATGAAATGTTTGTTTGTGAGATGATAAGGATGTTGCAGAAGTACTTCAGGCCTTAAAATGATATTGTCTTCTGTTCATATGTTTATGAATCAATTACATATTTTAGAACAAGAAGAGGTTTGTGAATAATGAAGGTTGTTTTGTTAAGTTTAACAACCGAAGTAATCTAATATGCAGTGAATGGCAAATGAATATGGAGTGCAAATGCAATGAGTTGAACTACAACTGAACCTAAAATGTCACTAGCCTAAAATAGTGTTAAACTACAAGTCATTATCAAACTTAAAACAAAATAACTGAGCATGAATTAAGTGCAATTAAACTCCAGAGTATCCTATCTAAGCTATCATGCATTATTTTATGGAATTATACAGTCTGTTTGTCCATCATGATTGGTATTTTGGAAGAGTTCCTTCTTTTGGAAGAGTTTTTAGAACAATCCTAACTGTGTAATTGAGTGCAAATGCAAACATAAAGACTGAAAGAAATGAAAAACTAAGATATCATAGCCATCTCCTACCCATCATTATGATATTTTTGACAAGATTTTAAGAGAAAGAAAAACTATGGTACTTACTGAAAACACACAACTAAAACGTTCAAGATCACAATCATGCTTAAGACAGTATAAAGATTTCTTGGAAGAGTTTCTTCTTGTGGAAGAGTGCTTATCATAAGTATAACTGTGATGGTGAATAAAAGAGACTACAATTAAATCCTACAATACTATAGCCATTCCCCATTCATCATTATAATCTTTTGGAAGAGCTTCTTCTTTTGGAAGATTTTTTTTAGAATGAGTATAACTACAGTAGCTAATGAAAACAACTACAAATTCAACTTCAAAAACGTAAAGGCAGCTAGAATACTTATCTAAATTATGCAAATAAATCCGTGCAAGAGGCAGGGGCCCTCTACCACCTGACGGAATCTAACTCCAAATCAAATCAACGCTTTCAAAACAACACTGTCTACTTCATTAAAAGTGAAATAACTTGAACAGAGCACTTTGCGTCTTCAGAAATGTAGCACAGAATCTAAGCAAAATCTAGAACAAAATCCAGCCTAACTCTCGGTTTCCCAAGTGTTTATATAACAAATATACATAACAAGACTTGCAACAATTCCAGGAGCATTGTCTTTCCTTATCGGAATTACATTAGGACTCTTGGAGTGGCTACGTAAAAAGGAAAAAGACATCTGGACTAAGACAGTCCTACTAGAAGTCTGCTTTCTTAAATGTGTTCCCACGTATCAAAACCATACCCAGAATTCGTTTCTTCCTTCATGGTGAGCAACGAACCATGTAAACATGACGTGGAATATGCCCATATGCGGTTTTTCTTGAGAGGCCACCTGGAACATACTCAAACGTGAAGACAGCTGGAGAATCGCTGGTTAGCTACGGAATGTCTGCATTCTGCAGCTAGTTCCGGTGAAAATGCTTTACAATGGAAAAAATCACAAAACTTAGCAAGTCAGTCATATAAATAATTCTAAAAGTAATTTTAACTAAATTCATTGATCAATTGGGTCTAGGATAGCAATGGAAAAGGGAAAATGAGGTAGAGTAAGATGAAAGAAAGCACAATTTTGAGGCTCAACACACATTTCACGAGAAGGAGAAACAAGTAGCGATTATCCTTCAAAGATTTCACTCAGATGTTTGTGTACCATTCTCTATTCCTTCAATAACAAAGCATAGGTATTATGTGATTTTTGTTGATGATTTTTCTAGAAAGTGTTGGATCTTCTTTCTGCAAAAGAAAGATCAGGTGTTTTCCAAGTTTTGTGAGTTCAAAGCATTAGTAGAGAAATATACAGGGAATAAGGTTAACGCTCTAAGGAGCAACAATGGTGGCTAGTATATATCTAATGAATTCGAGAAGTTTTTTTTTACCAAAGAAGGACTTCAGAGAGAAATAATTGCACCTCATAACCCATAATAAAATGGAGTTTCAGAAAGAACGAATAGAATAATTGTGTGAGAATCATGAGCTATGTTACATAATCATGGCATATCGTTGCATCTGTGGGTAGAGGCATGCAACACAACAATATTTATGTAGAACCAGAGTCCTCATCAAACACATGGCATGAGTACACCAGAGGAGGATTTTTCAGGTATGAAACCAAATGTTTCATATTTTAAAATTTTTTGCTCATCTATCTATTTCGATGTGACCAAAGGTTCCAGGAATAATTTAGAACCAACAACAAAGATTGGGATATATGTGGATTACACTGATACTCTACACAACTATCAGGTGTATTTTTCGACTAATAGAATGCCAGTTGTCAAGAGAGATGTTTGATTTGATGAGGAGAAATCCATGTGATTTCCCCTTAAGAGGGAGTGTGACTTGCATTTAGATGAGTAACTCTTAGTTCCAAAGAATGGACCATAAGATGTGTAGTAGCCACAAGCAGAGAATTATGGAGTGGAAGAAACTACTCATGCAGATCCATCCACCAGAAATGGTAGGAAGTGCACCAGAGAGGCTGACAGATTTATGTTAGATGTGACAAAGAATGTAGTAGCACCTACATCACAACATAGGAAAAGAAGGTCCCATGACAGGTACACTGGAAACATGGCTCTTACAAGTGAGTGTATTGTGATAGAACCATCCTCTTTTGAGGAAGCAATGTAATAGCCAACATGGGTTGATTACATGGTTGACGAGTATCCCTCCATTATCAGAAATAGTGCATGGGAAGTGGTCCCTAGACTAGTGGGGAAGTCAGTGGTTGGATTCAGGTGGATATACAAGGTGAAGCGGGGATCAGATGGAAGTGTGGAGAAATACAAGGCTGGATTTGTGGCTTGGGGATTCTCACAGGTAGAGGGGATTGACTATGAGGATACTTGTGCACCGGTTTCAAGGCACTCATCGATTAGATCTATCCTTGCACTCTCAGCACATATGGGATGGCAGATACATTAGATGGATGTAAAAAAAACCTTTCTCAATGGATTTATTGAGGAATAAGTGTACATTAAGAAGCCAGAAGGTTTTGAGACCTTTGACAAGGATTTGCATGTGTGTAGACTCGAAAGAGCATTCTATGGGCTAAAGCAAGCACCTTATGCTTGGTATACTAGGATCGATAGCTATTTGATCGGGTTGGGCTTAAAAAATACTGAAGCAGATGAAAACCTATATCATATTGTGCTTGATGGTAAGATTTTGATTATTTTACTTTACCTATATGATCTTACACTAATAGGTGATGAGAAGCTCATAACTTCTTGAAAAAAGGATCTTGCAAGAGATTTTGAGATGAAGTACATGGGGCTCTTGGATTATTTTCTAAGCTTGGAAATATGGCAAAGAGATGGGGATATATTTATATCTCAGGGAAGGTATGCCAAGGAGATTCTAAGGAATTTCCACATGGAGACTCCTCTTGCGGGTAACTAGAGGAAGGAGGGTGCTACTTCAGGTGAGGTTTTGGATGCTATTGCTTACAGGCAACTTGTGGGTTCACTTGTCACTACAAGAAAAAAGCACATTGGTGAGGGTCATGCTTGTGACAGACCTTTAAGGTCTATCACCAATGTCACATATGGTGACGGTCCTTAAAAAACTGTCACTGTAAGTGTATATAGTGATGGTCCTTTATGGTCTGTCACCAAAGACATTTTCAATGACACTTTTGGTGACGGTCGTTAAAGGCCCATCACTAATTCTCTCTTTGGTGACACTTCTAGTGACGAAATTTTAATGACCCTCACCAATGCTCTTTTTGTTACTTTTGGTGACGGTCAAAATATGTCCGTCATCATTGATCATTAAAAAATCGTCACTGTAAGTGTAAATAGTGATGGTCCTTTATGGTCCGTCACCAAAGACATTTTCAATGACACTTTTGGTGAGGGTCATTAAAGGCCCATCACTAATTCTCTCTTTGGTGACACTTCTAGTGATGAACTTTTAATGACCCTCACCAATGCTCTTTTTGCTACTTTTGGTGACGGTAAAAAAATGCCCGTCATCATTGATCATTCCAATGATTTTTTGATGACGCTATGTGCCTGTTAATATATTTTTTTTCAAAATATAACGATTTAATACAATTATTGTGGAGTATTTTTTATAATATCTCCAAGGCCATAGTGGTTAGGGTCAATCAATTTTTTTAGAAGTAATTAGTGTGTATCATTTCCCTCAAGTAATGACTAGTCGAATAGAGATTTCCTATGAGTCAACACATGATTCATCTATTAAATTTATTATCTAGCAAATTCCCTTTAGATAAAGTTCCACTATTATGTGTCGGAAATATATTATTTAATACATAATCAAGCTTTGACAATTCTATTAATGAGAAAGACCTAACAATCCTCAACAATCTTGGCACACATTAAATTAATTCTTTGGCACACACTAACATTTCTTAGCACCCAACATGTCTTGGAACATCTTTGTACTTAGAACATATTGTGATGGCACTGATGCCCAAGCACATGGTGGCATGCGCTAACACAACATGGAGCTCTCATAGCATGTGTTGGCATGCTGCATATAGTCCCTAGCTGCATGCCCTGGAACACCTTGGTTGAATGCATTAACATACATTAGCACTTGGTACACAATGCCACTTGGCATGTATTGGGACCTATTATTAGTGTGCCTAACATGCCCCTTTTCAAAAAGATAAAGTCCTAACTTATTAACCCTCTTAATATTAGTTCTTCCTTTTGTTGCCTTGACACATATTGACATACCATGGCACCCTACACCATAATATCCTTAGCACCTAGCATGTGTTGGCATATCTTGGCACTATTAATTGGCACATGATATAATTAGCACACCTTGGAATTCCCAAGCACACTTTGGGAATTCTTGACATGCCTTGATATTCCCTAGCATGCCTTAAAAATTCTTAGCATACCTTGTCACTCCCTCCTTGGCATGACAACTAACACTTATTAACACTAGTCTCTGGCACACGTTCCTCATATTCATTAGCTTCCATGAATTTTTACCTAGTGCTCCCTTAATGTTTTTTTCCTAGTAATCCTTAACACTCATAAACATGCATTATCACTCTCTAGCACACCTTAGCACTCTTCAACATTCCCGTCCACTTCATAACATGCATAACACTAGTCCCTGACACATATTGGCACTTGGCACATGTTGGCACTTGGAAAGCCTTAGCATGTGTGGAATACGTTGAGATGCCTTGGTATGATTTGGCATGGTTTAATATTAAATTTATTTATGATGATCAATTGTTGGAAAGTAGATGAGAAGCAACAAAGGAATACTTGGCACGTAGAATGCACTAAGACTTTTCACTTGGAACCTATTGCCACCCAGTGTTGGTGTGCCCAGCATGCCCCTCTTGGAAAAGGTAAATTGATGACTTATTAACCCTCTTATGTGTTCATTTTCTTGTATTTTAACTTTTTTCTCCCTTCTGTTGTCTTGACAATCCCTGACATGCATTGATACACCCTTGCACATCTTGGCATGCCTTATCACTTGGCACATCGTAGCATGTTTGACCTGTATTCCCACTATCTGTCACATCAAGGGGGTGAAGAGAGATGTAGTCCTAAATTAGGTCAAGTACGAGGGTCGAGTAAGGGTTGCTAAAGGGAGGTCATGATCATCCTCCAAGAGCAAGATCATCATGTGAGGGTTCAGAAGAATTTTGCATACCTTAATGTTCGGTTTATGCTAGGTGGAAGATTTGAGGAGCCCTAGATGAAGACAATATTGTGGGCCCTAGATCACTAAAAATAATTGACTGTGGTTGGGCAGTTTGATGATAGTCCAAGTACAGTTGGAGAGTTGTTAGGTTACTGTCAAAGAAGACTAGCCCTGCCTCTTGTTCTGGTAAAGGACAAAAAAATTGGTAGAAGGGAAAGTGTATAGGGCCTGAGGATGTGCAAAATTTTAAGGACTAAAGTAACAGTCAAGTGGGCGAACCAACTAGCCCTAGTTCACTATATTGTAGAGGATTGATTCAGTGAGAAGAAGGGAAGCCTCCATAGCCCTGGACTTCTCATATTGGAGCTATAGTATGGAAAAATTGGGCATACCAAATAGTTGTTGACAAATGGAATTGTGAACAACTTGTTACCACTCAAACTAGTAGTGGACCTACAAGGGGTTCCTAAGAGGGCAACTGCTAGGACAAGGGAAACGATGGAGACTTAGCCCAATGTCACAATAGCTAAGGCTCCTTGCTTTTCATGGACTTTCACCAGTGAGTGGAGTCTCGATAGTTTAGGAAGTCACTTGTAGAGTAAAGGTCAATGAATAGGTGGGAAGTGACCCTCGAAACCCTTTCCTTAAGATAAAATAAAGAGTGGGACTTGCTTTCCTTTTAAGCAAACAAATTGATATTATAGGGAGGGAGGAGGGGGATTGAAGGGTTGAGGGAGAAGAAAAATACTTATGAAGGAAGTTCTCAATCCCTAAAATCCTTTGGGAACTTGGATTCCCAAATGTTCCTTAATGAAAGGCCTTTGACACCAAATGGGACCACACGAGGCCAAGTGGACCCAACCTAGGTTCAGTGATGGAATTTAGCAACCAATGATGTTCCTATCCTGGAAAAGGTGAGGGGAAAGGATCATACAAGAATTTTTGCTTCGATAGGTCAAATTGATCCTACTAGGTTCTATCCTTGGGAACACCTAGGAAAAAATTGATCCTAGAGCTAGGGCTTGACGTATCCAGAGATTCCACAATTGGAAATGGCCCAAGTTCTGAGGAGAGTGAGGGCACCCAACAATGCAGCTGCCTCTAGGAGATAGAAGTTTTCCTCTAGCTAGATTCTTGGGAAATTGTTGCCCTAGGTGACCTAATGGGGCTAGACCTAGGGAATGTGAAAAATTCTTAATCTAAGAAACCCTACTAGAGTATCATGATTTACTTCTCCTACTTGAATTAATTTACAAGTTAATTTATAAAATATTCAATAAATTGGTGAAGTAAATAGTAAATACAACTAGAAACCTACACATATAGATCAAATATTAAATAACATGCTCATAGACAAAGCGACACACATATTTTCTGGACAACTGTCCCCGGAAAAAAATCTAATATGGGAAAACTAGTGTAGCTAGCTCTGGAGGGTTTTCATTATTATGCAGAATCTAAGTACAAGAATCATGGGCACCAAAACTAGTTCACCCAACAAAGAAATAAAAATGACATTAATACACTACTCTGAATCCCTCTACGTTAGCCTAACTGGCCTGCGTCAGCCTCTGCACTACTCAGTAAGGGTCTACGTCACACCTGAAGGGATTAAACTACCCCTGTGCTGCCCTGACTAGGCCTGTGTCAGCCCTGTGTGGCTCCTGCTGCCTTTGCGCTACCCTTGCTAGGCTCTGGCTGGACTGCATGGCTCCTACTGCCCCTGCTATTATGGCTGGCTGGAATGCTTATGCAGAAAAAACATAGGTAAGAAAGAAGGCACTGGACAAAGGTAATGCATAACAATTAGAAAAATTGAAGAAATGAAATGAAAATAGATCACTGTCCACAAATAACTGAAATAGCTCAATGGGACTAGAGAGTAAAAGCTTTGACAACAACAATAAGTGCTTATAGCATTAGCTAAGAGAACAAAGGAGACTAGTTCATGAGGTTAAAATGTTGTATAATTGTTGGTACAGGAAAACTGTAGAATTGTTAGAGTAAATATTTGCAGGTACCATTAGTTGGTGATCATCGATAATCATTTCATTTCATCAAATACCGTGATGATTGGGCCTTACAAGTTATTTTCGTAGAAAAATGCACAGAAGTTGTCTGATGGAAAAATATTCACACTATATTGAAGAAAACACCTACCAAATAAGGATGAAATTTCAAATGGGGCAAGAAACAATATAGAGATAGACATTGAAAAAGTTAAAATGCTAGGGCAAAAGGAAAGCCACTAGGTAGGATGGTAGAAAGCACAACAAAGAAAATTATAAAAATGGAAAACCCTACAAATTAGCACCCATCCAAACATCACACATAGGTCCCTTATGCACGTCCATGCGGCTCGTTTCTCATTTTCTCTATTGTGCCTTCATTCGATAGCCCGCCATGTCATTTTGTTTGAGGGCGCCCGCCCAAACCCATTCGGGTAGGGTCGTTTCGTTTGAGGGCACCCGACACCCAAACCCATTCGGGTAGGGTCATTTCGGTTGAGGGCGCCTGCCCAAACTCATTCGGGTTGGGTCGTTTCGGTTGAGGGCACCCACCCAAACGCGTTTGGGTCGGGTCGTGTGAGGGAACCTAAGGAAATGCATTCGGGCAGGTCAGGTTGGGTCGTGTCGTGTGAGGGCGCCCAAGGAAATGTGTTCGGACGGGTCAGGGTGGGTCGGGTCAAGTCGTGTGAGGGTGCCCAAGGAAATGTGTTTGGGCGGGTCAGGGTGGGTTGGGTCGGGTCATGTGAGGGTGCCTAAGGAAATCTCAAGGTAAATTTAAACCAGCTAAAAAAAAACTCTAATAATTCATGAAAATCATCTAAACAATTATTGAAATATCAAACTTGACAATAGACGAATATGGGTTTAGTTAGTTTTATGAGGATCATGTTGGAAGTTATGTTGTTAATTTACATAGAACACCACTTTTTTTTGTATAATATCTTTAGTTTCTATTTTTTTATCTCTATCTTCACGATTCTAATATGTTAATTTTTTTTTTTATACCACATAAATTTAAATTATATAAATTTATACATTTATAAAGAGTTATAATAGAAGCATAATAGTTCAATAAAATATAAAAGTTAAATAGTTGGGGTGGTGAGAGGGGGAGGGGGAGAGATTCTCCTAAATCCTGATGGAATATGAAAAATAAAGTACTTGTGGGGGCTAGTCCAAAGAATTAACAATCTCACATAAATGTATGGGCTTCTTCTAGGTCTCCAATTGGCTAATGATCGAGATGTCTCTAGGTTAGTGATCTTGGGATATTCCCTTATCACTATTCAACACCTTCAAGAAGTTTTTCTCCTGAAGAAAAACAATTTATCCCTCCTTCTTAGAAAAATCAATAGTACCTTAAAATCATTCCCTCAAAAGGCTTATTGCCACATTTTAAAAAGCCAAAACAAAGAGGTGGATACACAAACAAATCAAGCCTTCCTTCTTGAATTAAGGTGGTTAGTATGAGATCAATGACATGTCAGGTTTGAAAGATATTCCATGAATAATTCCACTCAATATAATTGTCCCTCTCTCTTATTTTGCTAGTTGGATATATGCACCATGAGAATTATTTTTTGAAGATTTCCAAAGCTGACCTCCTTTCTATGCCCCCCCTGTCGCCTCCTATATATGCACATATTCGCATCACACATAACATTTGGCATCAAGATCTCGTCATTAAGGTTGAGGTGGTGTTTTGTGGGGGTGTTGGCCATGCACCCATTTACCCCTCACATGTGGAGTCTTATGAAGTTGGACAACCCTTAATTGATCCCTCTTTTACCTTTGTACCAAGTTCATTGATGGACACAGGGTGGGTAGAGTTAATGAATTTTGTGGTTGATTCGATCCCTCGGCATGGGATTTCAGTAGTCTAAAGGTGGAATTCATGGTCGGTGTTAATATGATAAGGCAGAAAGTATCATTTCAAGGGTGTGCTCTTGAGAGTCAAGAAAAACCTTCTGCTAGTTGGTGGGCTCTCCACACCTTTGTAAACTCCATCGATGCTAAGAATTATTTCAATATTATGTGTCTCTTGCTTGGTGTTGTGAACGTTGTCTCACTCATCTCATTCAAAGCGAAAACATGGGGAATTCTCTTGTCTTTTCATGGCTCAGTTTCCTCCTATACAGTAAGAAGTTGGGAATATTTCCCCTCCAATTTGTAAATGGATTTTTGTAAATCTCAAGAAGTCAAGTTGGAATTTTTTCCAGTGGGTGTTGAATTTCTCATCTTCGATTTTCAAGCTTATTCACCACCCTATATGCAAAAACTATAGTTATAGATTACATACCCTTTCCCGGGCCAACATTATATAAGTCTACTTCACTAGGATAAATATTCACTAAGGCTTCACATATGAAATATCCACCAAATTTGTGACTGCATCAATGTAGTCCCTAATACTACATGTACCTTCAAGAGTATTGTGACCGCATGGGTGCCTTGTGCATGTTCGTCCTACCCATTTTCCATTTTCTCCCTTGTGCCTTTGTTCGGTCGTGCGCGTCGTGTGAGGGCACCCGCCCAAACGCATTCAGGTTGTGTCGTTTCATTTGAGGGCGGCCGTATCAAATTTACTTAGTTGTGACTGCAAGGTGCCTTGCTCACGTTCGTGAGGCTCGTTTGCCATTTTCTCCCTTGTGCCTTCGTTCGGTCGGGTGCGCCGTGTGAGGGTTTCCACCCAAACGCGTTTGGGTCGGGTCAGATCATTTTGTTTGAGGGTGGCCGTATCAAATTTGCTAAGTTGTGACCACACGGGTGCCTTGTGCACGTTCGTGTGGCTCATTTTCTATTTTCCCCTTTGTGCTTTCATTCGGTCAGGCGCGCTGTGTGAGGGCACCCACCCAAATGAATTTGGGTTAGGTCATTTCATTTGTGGGAAGTTGTATCAAATTTGCTAAGTTGTGACCGCATGGGTGCCTTTCTCCCTTATGCCTTTCTTTAGTCGGGCATGCCATATTGTGAGGGTGCCCGCCCAAACATGTTCGGGTTGGGTCGGGTAATTTTTTTTAGGGTGGCCATATCAAATTTACTAAGTTGTGATTGCATGAGTGCCTTTTGCATGTTCGTGCAGCCTATTTTCCATTTTCTCCCTTGTGCCTTCATTCGGTCATGTGCACCATGTTGTGCCATGTGAGGCTGCCTGCCCAAACACGTTCAGGTTGGGTCATTTTGTTTGAGGGTGGCCGTATCAAATTTACCAATTTGTGACCAAATGGGTGTCTTGTGCACGTTTGTGCGACTCGTTTTTCATTTTCTCCCTTGTGCCTTCATTCGGTTGGGCGCACTGTGTCATTTCATTTGAGGGTGTCTGCCCAAACTCGTTTAGGTCGGGTCGTTTCGGTTGAGTGCGCTTGCCCAAACGCATTCAGGTCGAGACCCCTAAGCCCCCAATACCTAATCTCTTAACTACTAACTCATTATTCGACCCTTAACCCCTAAATGCACCTAAATCCCCTAACCCCTAATCCCCAATCCCCTAATCCCTCCAAATTCAAAGAATTATCTTTGAAGAAGCAATTGTTTTCTGCAATATGGTTTGTAAGTTATTTAAATAGAGGTATCTTCTCCAAAGTTATTTTTTAGATCCACATTTTCATTTACTAATTTTTGAACAAGGCGTATGACACTCTTCATGTCTATGGGATTTTTATCTTGAAGCTCATTATCTATACGAGTATTTGCTACTTCAAGGGTTTCATGATGGAGAAAATCACAATACAGGGCTTAGGGCGCATTGTTGTGTTATTGCTGCTTCAAGGGTTTGATGAACATACCCCAAGTCGTTCATTTCGTTGCTACTTATCAGGTTCTTACTTCTATCTAATTCACTATATACTCAGATCATGAATGTGAGAAGGTTGTTTGTGGATTATATTATTATTGTATCAACAGTGTAATTATTTCTATGTTGTTATATCTTTCTAGTCAAAAACCTCATCTTCAGAAATATTTTCTTGTCATTTTCAAAATTGATTGCTTCATTGAGCACAACATGCAACTTATTTAATACTTCATTGAAGCTAAGAGCTCCATCTTTGGGGCAAGCTGATTTTCAGCTAACTCCACTGCTTTTGATCTCAATTTTTCCAATTGCTTCCTTCTCTCATATGATACCTAAGCCTTTGCCTTTCTCTTCCCTTCTAATTCCGTAATAGTGTCATAGTGATGCCAGCCAACTTCATTGAAAATCCTTCCTAGCAGGAAATACTTGTGACCTGGTTGAAGCCTCAACACTTTCAGAGCATCTGGAATAACCATTCCCTTCTTTTGGTCATATGGTGGGGGAAACCCTTCAAAAATCCCTTAGCCTAGAAAGTGTTACAACACCACACTTGGTTTTGTGTGGAATCATTCCTCTAATTGTCCAGTAGTCAAATCCTTCTCTTACTTTATTGTCATTTTCCAATACCTAAGCAATGAGAGCACAAGATCACCTATTTCTATAAAAGCACCGATAACTTCCCTTACTTTATTGTCATTTTCCCATAACTAACCAATGAGAACACAAGAAAAACTATTTATATAAAAGCACCTATAATACTTTTGTGGGTTTCACTAATATCCCTTTATTTACTATGTGCACAGTAGCCTAGGTCCTAAAGTGATTCCCATACAATGATAATCCATTAGGTGTATTTGTTCTTAAAAAACTATCCATGGATAGATGTCCCATTTATGGCCAAGTTCCACCAAAATGGTTCCCCCTACCTACCTAGTAACTACATTACATTTATTTTATGACAAGACTACTCTACAGCCCACAAAATTTCTATCATATCCTTGTCGTCAACAACAATTTGTTGTTCAAGATATAGCTAAGTTGGAAAAAACTTAGCTCTAGAGCTTAGGATATTTTTCCACCTCTAATGTTTATAAACCAATAGATATAAAATTTCTAAGGCATGTGGGAGCCCTTTAAGTATCACCTTTCCTATATTGACTCCGTCTTAAAATCATGGAAAATGTCCATAGATGAGTTATCCTTACTAAACCAAAAAAATTCATTGAAAATAATCATTCATACCATAACATAACAACTTGCCTTTTAACCACATAAAGCTTATTTTTAAGTTACCATACTTCATCTTTAATATTACATAATTAGATTAAAAAATTAAACAAAATCTCTAGTTTATGAAATAAAAATTCAACAATTTTATATAATTAATAATTTAAATAAATTTCTTAAATCTAAACTCATTAATAATTATTTATATTAAAAAATACACTTATTTATCCAAAACCCCTTATTAACCCCAAAAAGAGTCTCACACATTTTATTTAATGAAATTTAAATGGTCATAAATTTATTGATGAAATTGATAATTATAATAATCCAAAAACAAAATCTAATAAACTTTATTATGTTCTACGGCAATCACAAACTTATTTTATTGTATAAATCTCATTTTTCCTTCTCTTCGAAAATGTATATGGTCTTTTGGGCTTAGTGCATGTATAAACTCTTAAATAAAACCATTTTTTCAAGTCACCATTGGCCTGGATGTGAAACGCATCAAAGGTTTTGTTTTGGCAAGTATTATGTGTATTTCATTTCACAATGTTAAAAATTTTCAAATACCGAAACTTTTAATTTCCCTCACTCATTTCCCTCTAGTTTCCCTCCAGTTTGTCCAGCGAAGGAGGGAGGATGCAACCATACTCTCGCTAGTTTTGAGGTTTGCATGGTTTGTCCAGGGAAATAGGGAGGATGCAGCCATACTATCGCGGGTTTTGACAGTTGCATGGATTGTCTACAGAAGGAGGGAGGATGCGGCCCTGAAACCACTGAACCAACTGAACCAACTTATCCGTGTGCGCAGAAAGAAAGAGCGCAGAAGGAAGGCTAAGAGCTATGGATCTGCAAAAGCAATGTATGGAAGGCTAAGAGCTACGAATGTATGGTTCTTGACAATGCGGCTCATTTGCTTCGGGACTCTTAAGCTCACCACACCTAGCTTTGGTGACTTGAACCACCTGATCTCTGCAACCATGAGTGGAGTTACTTGTTGTCTAAGTTTCCTGGTCAGTTGAACTCAGATCTGAGAAAACTTGCAGTGAATCCGATCCCCTTTCCCCGTCTTCATTTCTTTATGGTGGGATTTGCCCCATTGACCTCCCATGGATCTCATTTGTGCTGATGAGATCTTGCCTTTGTGTTTCTAGCACAAGGGTGTCTGATTAACAATAAGAAAAAAGGAAGGCACTGGAGGTTACAAATTTTGAAGTTTGAGTCCACAGATTGTGAAGCCGTCTGCTTGCTCCATAACACGGAAGGAATTCCAGTAGTAATCGGCTCCATCACAGGTCAATCTGTGAATTTCGCACTTTATTTGTTGTTTCTTTTGTATTTTAGTTCTATTTTTCAACATGTCGACACTATAATTATATGTATTTGGTGAACACACGACAAAACATATGCTATGCAGTTAACTAGCTTAGTCAAGATATTTTAAGCTTGCTAATATCTTTTGAAAGGTGGGGAAGCATGTGTTGAGATATATTAGGGGCACTACAAAGTATGGATTATGGTACAAATAGACAAAGGGAGTGAAGCTTCAAGGCTTCACCGATGAAGATTGGGCAGGTATTCCATGAGATAGGAAGGGCACATCAGGGGGCATATTCAGCATAGGATCAATAGAAGTTTCTTGGTACAATAGGAAGATGAGATCAATTTCACTCAGTTCAGCCAAGGAAGAGTACATGGAAGCTAGTCATATTTCACATGAGGCCATCTGGATGAGGGAGATAATTGTTGAATTGTTCGGTCATTAGATGGATCCAACAGTGATACATTGTGATAAACAGAGTTACATAAAACTCTCAGTTAATATAGTATTCCAACACAGGTCCAACCATATTGACATCTGGTAGCACCGTCTCAGATATTATGTTCAAAGGTGCATTATGTTGTTGAAGTACATTCCCATGGAGGATCAAGATGCAAATATATCGACGAAGGCGCTTGTGAAGAGAAAAATCGAATACCACAGAGGCAAGATCTGGGTATCATATAATATCATTCTTGTTGAGAGGGAGTGTTGAAATTAAACAAGAAAATGCAACACACATACTAGTGTGGGATGACATGTCACACAGTGATGGGTCCTACTAATACATTCATGTGAAAGCCAATTTATTAAATAAATTGGAAAATTAATTGTAATATTATCTCATAAGAACTTGTAATAGTTAACTAAGTGTGATAGACTTATTTATGTCAATAATTTCAAGTTGAGGGTCTAAGGATAGGCATGTAGAGTGATTATATTATTAACAGGGTCCAGTTGTAGTTGTAGCACTAGTTTAGTGTCGGTGGGATCAAGTAACTCACAATAATTGAGTTAAAATAATTTTAACTAGTTCTAAATGTTTAATGAGCTAGTGGAAGATCAAGTGAATTAAAATATATTTAATTCACCCATTGTTATGAAACCATATCCAAAAATAGAAGAAAATAGAGATCAACTCCTTAGAAATCCGCCACTTCAAGCGGATAACCTCCAATACATTACACAAATGAACAATTCTTGGATGATACAAATGACCAAAATCTCATTCTATATATAGGAGTCCATGGGGTCACAATATAATCCTAGACGACCTAACAATAATAATGTAAGGGAAAAATAATAATAATATTGGGGTTATAGGGGTACAATAATAACAATAAGGGGGTTACGCTAACAAAAAAATGGGACAATACTAGTAATATAGGGACCTAAAATGCCCTTCTCCTTCAAAAAAATGTTGTCCTCAATGCTTGAATAGCTCCAGATGCTTCTGTATAAAATTCCCATACTCCCATGTAGAATCTTTAGTGTGTAAGTTCTTCCATTTGATGAGATACTCTGAAATTGTTCAATTTCGTAGCTGTCAAGTTCTTGTTTCTAAGACTACTTCAGGTTCCAATATGATTTTTCCTTCCTCATCAAGTTCTGGAAATATTGTTGGAACTGGAAGCTTATCCCCTATAACCTTATTTAAGCATGAAACATGGAAAAATGGATGCATTCGTGAAGAACTAGAAAGCTCCATTTTTTATGCCATAGTACCAATCTTTTGCAACACCTTGTAAGGACCATAGTAATTTGGCAATAATTTATTATCCTACCTAGCTTGCTTGAGGGACATTTGTTTGTATATCTGTAGCCGTAAAAATACCCAATCTCCTAGATCAAAAATTTTCTCGCTGTGATGTTGATCTACCTATTGTTTCATTCGATTTTGTGAAAAATTTAGGTTATCCTTTAAGAGTTGGTTAACTTATTGCTCATGCTCGATGTTATCTTCCACTGCTTGAAACTTAGAATTTTCTCTTAAATGAGATGTGATGGATGGTGGATGATATCCATAAAGTGCCATAAATGGGGTAATTTTTGTTGTAGTATGGAAGGAAGTGTTATACCACCATTCAGCGAGAGGTAACCACTTGACCCATTGTGTTTTCTTATCAGATACAAAACAACAAAGATATACTTCCAAACATTTATTCACTATATCTATTTGACCATCAGATTGAGGATGATAAGATGAACTATGAGCTAGTTGAGTACCCAAACAAGAAAATAATTCCATCCAAAAATTTCCAGTAAAAATGGGATCTCTGTCACTTAGAATAATCTTTGGGTTACCATGTAGCTTTTGAATTTTTTCCATAAATGCAATAGCAACTGTACTTGCTTTAAATGAATGATATAATGCACAAAAGTATGCATACTTGGTAATTCTATCAATTACCACCATTATTACACTCTTTCCTTCGGACTGAGGTAAACCTGTGATAAAATCCATTGAAATCTCCTCCCAACGTTGACTTGGAATGGATAAAGGTTGTAGAAGACCCGGGTTTTAACTGTCTCAATTTTATTTTGCTGGAAAACCAAAAATTCCGTCACCAAATTTTGAATATCAGATTTAAGGCCATCCCAAAAAAAATCTTTCTTCACCTTGTGGTAAGTTTTTAAAAAATCTTGAGTGTCCTCCTAAAGGAGGAGTGTGCAATTCCAAAAGTATCTTTTGTTTTAGTTTGAAATTATTGCAAATATATAAGTGATCTTTGTACCATAAGGAGTCATTTTTCCAACTAAATGTATCATATGTACTAGGATCTTGCTGCAACTTTTGAATGAGTGAAAAAACTTGTTTTTCCTTCTTCCATTCATCCCTTCCTTCAGTTATCCAATCTAATTGGATAATAGAAATGGCACAAAGCAATGCTTCGACCTCTTCATCCTTTCTTGAGAGTGAATTTTCAACAACATTTAGCTTCCATTTTTTGTAGATGATTTCAAAGTCATAGCCCAACACCTTTGTGACCCATTTTTTCTACTCTTCTGAATATATTCTTTGTTCCAAAAAGTGTTTAAGACTATCGTTATCATTTTTTACCTTGAAGTGTATTCCCATTAGGTAAGGTCACCATTTCTTTAGTGCATGTAGTATTGGAAACATTTGATTATCATAAATAGCTTTCTGTAAATACTTTCCTTTGATTGGATGAATTTAAAAAGAAATGAGTCTTCCTTCTTGCATTAAAACAACACCAATTCAATTTCCTGAGGCATCGCATTCCAAAATAAAGGTTTTTGTGAAGTCTGGCGTAGCTACGAATAGTGCTAGGCATGTTACCTCTTTAAGTTGTTCAAAGGGCTTAGCTACCTCATGAGTCCATGAAAATGCATGTTTCCTCATTAATGTTATTAGAGGTGATGCTATTCTCCCATAATTATTAACAATATTACGATAATACCCTGTTAACCCGAGAAATCCTTGGAACTGCTTTATGGTTGTGGGGAATTTCCATTCCTTAATGGGTTTAATTTTGTGAGGATCTACCTTAACACCCTTGTGAGATACAATATGACCTAGATATTCCACCTCTTATACTCCAAATAAACAGTTGGATGTTTTTGCATATAATTGTTTCTCCTCCAATAGTTTTAGCACCATGTCAACATCTTGGACATGGTCCTTCAAAGGCTTGTTGTAGATTAGTATGTCATCAAACAATACTAGCACAAATTTTCTAAGGAAGGGTTTGAAAATGGAATTCATCAAAACTTGAAATGTAGAAGGTGCATTGGTAAGGCCAAAAGGCATGACCAAAAATTCATAATGACCCTCATGAGCTCAAAATGTTTTTTTTGGAATATCATCAATCTTCATTCTAATTTGATGATATCCTGAATGAAGATCCAACTTGGTAAAATAAATTTCTTCATGTAATTCATCCAATAATTCATCAATCACATGAATGGGAAATTTATCTTTAATAGTCAGTTTATTGAGCTCCCTATAATCCACACACATGCACCATGATCCATACTTCCTATGTGTTATCACAAAATTGCACCTGATAATCTACTAATCATAAAATCTCATGTAATTTTTTCAAACCAATCTTGTGATTGAAGCTTAGTCTCTTCAGTCTGAGAGGGCTCTCTCAAAGGGTTATTGATAATGAATAAATATGTATTTAGATGGCTAAATATACTTGGAAAGTAACTTTCTTGTGATGAGTATAGGTTGAAAATTGTAACAATCTGCAAACATTGGGCTTATGGTGTCAAAAATTTTAGTGATTTAGTAGTAAGTTAAATTGACATGAAAACTGAGGCAGGTAAGATTTTTTAGCAGAAGTAGACACACATGAAACAAGAAATCACACAGTCAATTCATCTATAAAGGAATTTAGAGCATTACATGAATGAATTCTGAGTATTAAAGATGAAAACCATTGCAAATAGTACACATCAAAGATATATATAATATAGGCACTAAAAACTCAATTAGAATCTCAGGTTGGTCAAGAAACAAGTCTTTGTATTACTGAAAATAGTCAATTTACATAAAGCTGCAGTATTGCAAAAAAATCTCCAACCCTTTACAAGTTCAACTCTCTGCTCTTTAATAGACTTATTACATCATGATATGATCTTCCTCTTGGCTAGATTCATCTAATTTACCCTACTGACACCTTGCATAACAATAAAACATACATTTTAATGAGAAATTGACAACTATCCTACTTGATAGTCTTTTTCCTAATAGGAATCAAACTATTCATTATTACATTAACAACCTTATCTCCTAAAAATAATTACATATTGGAAAAATATGTCTTCACATGTTCGAATCGGGTGTGATGGGACTCATCACTACATGGCCTCCTAATTGGCGTCGCCTAAAACTAGAAACAAACCATGTTTTTTAGGAAAACTAGTCCTTATCTTTAACGAGGGGTTTGGTTTATCAGTTGGCTTCATAAAATGGTATTTAAGCTTTGGATGACTACTAACAAGATCCCTTGAACCTTTGAAAGTGTCCAAATATCCATAACTACACAAAAAACTCCTCAAAAGAGTATGCTATGAAAGTATGAGAGTTTAGTAGCATACTTTCATTGTGTTACAAAACTGACTTTTTTCATCAATATTTTTTATTCTTTCCTCCTAAATTACATTCATTATGCCTTAATACATCTTCCATACATTTTTCATCTCTTGGGAGCTCTGAAAACCAGTTCAAAATGTAAAAGGAAAGCTACAATATTTAATAGCATTTTCCTATTCCTCAAGCTTGGGAAAACTACGAAACTGTTGAAAACAGTCAAAATTCCAGAAATTTGTATTGCTTTAAAACTATACCTTCTAAGTGAATTTTTTTTTTTTATAAAATTCTAATAGATTTCAAAATCATAAACCAGCTCACACTATGATTCTTGAGGTGTTTCTTCCTCATTGATGATGAGTTGAGCAATTGCCTCCTCAACTACTGTCATTTTAAGGCCTTTCTTCTCCAACTCCTCATGGACTAGTTCAAGTTGTTCCTAGAGGAATTTGAATTGGTATTCAACATGCCATGAAACCCTCTATATTTTATGTACCTCATCAAACTAATGAGGAACATAATTCATCTCACCTTTCATGTTTAAAACTAGTTTGCAGATTTTTCTTGTTTTTTATTTTAAATAGGACTTAGAACAGAGCTTATATCTCTGAATCCATGATGTATTTCTAAAACTTGGAAAAGGTGTTTCTCAATAAGAATGTTATTAATAACAACCTCTCTTGTTTTTTTAAAAACCATCTCCAGTGGTCCAGACCCTGCATTTGAAAAACATGTGTAAAACAAGAAAACTCTGTTTTCTGAAAATAGGGCTCAAAGAAATCCTTGTATCTCCTAACTGATAGCACCTGTGATAAAAGTGAGAGAGGTTATTTTTCCTTGTCTTGTTCTTGAAAAAAAATTATTTCAATATTTCAAAATTCATATCTTCTCATTAACAATTGTCTCTTTAAACTTACTTCTAAAACAGTCTGAAAACACAACCATTTCCTTGTTAGCTCTAGTAGAAATTCAAACAACTTGAACTAATGCATGCTTCAACAAAGCTATGGTCCTCCACGAATAGCTTAAGGTCCATGAGCTTCTATATTATCCATAGAGCCTCCTTTGTGTTCTATCTTGTACATGACCATCTCCTTTTATAACCAAGCCACCCTCTTAAAAAGGTCACACTTGGATAGCCAAATTGGACAGCAAGCTGCTTAGTGTGATGAAGCAACTCTCAAAAAGTGACATTGAGATGTTTCACATAAAAAAATGAATTTTGAGTGAAAAATATAAGCTTAGGATAATGTTTTGTGTTCTAAATGACAAATCATTCTTAAATCATGACACACACATGCCAAAAGGGTAATAATGACCTCATATATGGTTGTGTATCTTTGAATTAAAATGACTCTATTTTTTCTAAAAACATAGGGTTCAGATATGAGCTCTTATCTGCTTATCCTAGATTGATATTGAAAAAATGAAGGAGGTTTTTGTAGGTCATTATGTCTTTAAGAAACACCTCTCTTGGTTTTTTGAAAAACATTTCCAGCTGTATAGACTCTGCATTCTAAAAACATGTATAAAACAGGAAAATTTTACATTCTGAAAATAGGACCGAAAGACTTCCTTGTATCTCCCAATATGTAGGATCTTTGACAAAAGTGAAAGAGGCTATTATCATTTTATATGTGCTTGAAAATAACCTCTCTTAGTTTCTTACAATACTTATTTTTGTTCTGAGAAACCTCCCTTGAAGGTGACTTCTCAAAGTCAGAAAACAGAGAAATGCTTCATATTCGCTATGAAAATAGCAATATTTTTGTAGTGTTTTCTGCCGATATAACACTAAATTCACTAAGAAAGTAGGGATTATTCGCTAAAATGACCTTTTCGGTACTAATTCCTTGGGAATTGAAAACTTTCATAAAATTATGAGTGATGTGACATGAGGGGATTTGAAAGTGAGTGGGTTTGGACCTTAGGGTAAGCTTAAATAAGAAAAATTTAGAATTTTCCTTGACCAAGTAAATAAAAAATGAACCCTACAACCCTACCTTTGACACATGAACCTATATGACTTTGTCAAATGATGCTTCATTTTTTTGAGTGATAACATTTTTTTGAATTATACCCGCCTCTAACATTTCTGCAATCATACGTTCAATTTCACTCTTTTGGACATAAGGGTATCTGTAAGTCCTGATGCTTGGAGGAACAATTCCCAAAATCAAATGAATAGCATGATAATGATCACGAATAGGTGGGATTCCTTTGGAAGTTTGAAACTATTTGACACCTAATCCTCTATGGGTAGGTGTGGAAGCTGAACAGTCACAAAAGGAGTCCAAGTGATCTTGGAATGTGGAATCCAAGTTTCACCCCATTGTACTACAAATAGACATGTATGGTTAATGGAAAGGCAATCAATGCTTATCTTTCTCTTGTGTGTGTGTTTCACCATGCTTGTGTTTAACATGGTATCAAAGCTGGCGAATTCCTACTCTGCCCATATTTGAGCCATTGATTTTCTGGTCCCTCTCTACATGACATATCTACTATCAATTCTGAATTTAATGAATATCCCATCAGCTAAATTTTAGTTGCATTCTATGCTAGTTCTATCCTGCACAATAACTCCTTTGTGTAGGTAGTCTTCTCCTACTGTGGATTCAATGGATTTGTGGTATTAGCTCTGCCTCTTTACACCCTGCGTTACTCCATTGAAAGCACTGGTGTGTGAGCATAAAATTTTGGCAAGGAATATGGACCCCTATAGGCTGTGGATTTCAAAATCCACACTCCCAGTTACATGAGCAAGCTTGGAATATCGTTACCTCACTTTAACGCTGTCCTCTTACACATTTAATACACCTCCAGTCATAATGCTCTCAACATGATTTCTAGTCATAACGTCTTTGACCATTCAACTTCTTCTCAATTATTGAGGAATATTTCCAGCTCTGTCCTCTGCAGATACGAATACTGGAGTATGAGCTATGTTAATTTAATGGTTTGTTCATCTTAGTGTAAATCCTTGTATGAGAGTTGCATTGGAAGGGTTGTAATAAAGGATTCATGGTATATATTATATTTGGAGTGTAACGTTATAGTGTCTCTGCATAAATTACTGGTTGTTTTGGTTTAATGATCTTATGCGATGAACAGAGAGGCTAGAATGGTGCAAACAAAGCATTTGGAACCTACGATTGGAGCGTTGGCATGACTGGTTTACTAAACATCATAGGTCTGGTTTTGAATTGACAATATGTGCACAATTCTTGAATGTGTGATATATATGTTGGTGTCACTACTCTTCATATCTGTGATTCACTTTTTTTTGAAGGCCGATATATGTTGGGTTATATGGTATGGAGGTCATGTATGGTAAGTCGTTCTTACATGTGGGTTGAGTTATTTTTCAAGACCATTGAAATTGTTGGTTGAGGTATAGTTGAGTGAATGTTGTAACCTATGATCATAGTGTGAAGTGCATTAAAGTTGGCGCCAATCATTATAAGCCATTGCAAGTCACGTATCTCTCTTACACAATTCAGTTAAGTGTTGACTCTAGGGCTTTCCAGAATTATCTTGTAGCTTTTTTCAAAACCTGAATCCATGGCTTGGAGTTGTTGACGTTGCATAGGATACATTAAAGGATGTGTTAGATGCTTGATCCATTTTTTTTATTATCTTGCACGAGAATATTTTGTGCTATTTGATCCATTCACATGGACTACTATTTGATACATAAATCTATGATTCAGCGATGAGGAGTAGTGGTCCTGGGCGGTAGTCACTTCAGTGATGGAAATGGTGGTGACCCTTTGGAAGATTCTATGAAATAATCTGATAAAGAGTTAAAAATAGAAGAATTCCATAGCGACAACTTATATAGGATGACATTTTCAAATAGCTTCATTAAGGACCTTTGCAAAAGGCTGCATAGATGCATTTTTTTATGGCGTGTTTCGATTAAAAAAAAATTTTAATCATGCCCTTTGAATTGTTCATATGATACTCAACAGGCTGATGTGTTGTATCCTAAGAACCACTCAAACATAGCTCTTCAGAAATTAAATTATCTTCAACATAAGAGGAATGCGAATGTTCGTAATGGTCCCAATTTGATGGTCGAGCTTTCGAGGATACTTGAACCTGAGATGTTTTTGGGATACATTCCTTTTCTATCATTGGGGTTGAAAATAGGAATGGGCTTGATAATGAGAATGCTTTGTTTTGGATTTAAATTTTGTTTTCCGATATTTATTTCTTTGTGAGAGAGCAGAGGCTTTGATATCCATATTGGGTCTCTACAACATTCGACAATAAGGAGAGTAGAAATGTTATGGTTATGAATTCAATCCTACATTGGGGAATATTATTTTAGTCCTTGAATATCTCAGTTTTCGATATTATTTCTTTATATGATTTCCACAAGAATTATCCATTAAAAGAGAGAGAATTTGGAACCATTTGTTTACAATCCCTTTGCTAAAAGTCTAAGTCAGTTCTATTTTTTAAGTTGGGTCCTCCATAATTTGAGTAGTAGAGTTTGTGCTTTGGGAATTCCATAGTTGGAAGTTCAAGAAAGATTAAAAGGTGTCTAAACTCACTTGTTTTATTTTGAAAGACATTGTAAATGGGTGCATTATCGGTTGAAGCCGACACCCTTTATTTCTTGAGCTTGAATTTTTTGGAAAATGGACAAATTTTATGAAGTATTATAGTCCTTGGAAACTTTGATACAATCTATTGTTGATGAAATAATCTGAATCAGTAAAGACACTCTCTTTGAAATTTAGAGTTTCATGCATCATGCAGAAGAAAAGATTGAGTTTTTGCAGCTTGAGTCTCAACTTCAGCAAGAAGAATTACAATAACAGAGTGATCATTCTGAACCTGTTTCTATTCATAGAGTTGAAAGAGACTCCCATAATAAGAAAGCCAATAATGTTGTATTTGATTCACATTCAGTGCCTAGTTCAAAAGAAAATTTGTATGCAGATGTAGATGTTCACACTTCACCTCCCAAGCCCACCATCATACCTTGGGAAGAGCTTGTCCATAACAAGCACAAAACTGGTCTTAGATATGAAAAGGAGTTTTCCTTTCATATTTTGGACTACTCCAAGCCCATCAAATTTCAGAGTGCCATATTTATTCATCATAGTTCACCCTTAATTGTTCCGAATCCTACTCCTCTTCCAAATTAGCAACAAGAAATTGTAAAATGCCAACAATGTGATCACATTAACCATATGAAAGATCATTGTTTTGATATTCACCCATGCAAACACTGTGCTTGGCACACCCATTATTCACACAGATGCTTCAGAAACAAGCCTCCTACAGGAAAAAATATTCATCTTGGATGGATTGCTTCTTGGCAATGGGCATCAGCAGCCAAGAAGATGTTTAAGTCGCATGTCAGAACTTGTTCTCAAATATTGAACAATATTGCAGTTGAGTTTTCGCCATCATCTCACCTTGTACCTGACAAGGTGGAAAATTTTGGTCATCTACAAGCTTCGAAGCCACATAAAGAAAGCCTAAGCCATAATTTGTCATTCCATATTCAGACTTGTAGCCAGAGACATAGTAGTTCAAGTGAGCCTGAGCCACAAATTTTCATTCCATATTCAGAGTTGTAACTAGAGACATGGATTCCCATGAGCATTCCTTTGGTTGGTGGACAACATTAAACCATCCATGCCAGGTTGATATTATTACTCTTCAAAGAATTTGGGACACTTCCTCTAGCAGAAGACTTCAGCTTCTTGCCACTTTTGTTTGAGTTCCAGGAAATGCCTTAAGCATTCCAGTGTCGTTGTTCATCCTTAAACCATCACATGTTTTAAAACAACCTTCTTCTAGGTTGAAGGTATCCCTCTTCAAATATAAGGGACAATTCCTCTAGAATAAGCACTCAGCTTCTTGTCAGATTTAGAAGTGTTCCAAGAACTGCAAGAAGTGTTGTGTTCTAGTGTTGGTGGTCATCCTTAAGCTACCTCTTTATGCCAACATTTCGGAGAGTTGATTCAACCTAATTGCAGCCATGAATAATTTGTATATTTGTATTACAACTATCTTCTTGGACTCACACATACCCCTTCGGACAATGGGGGGAATGTTCGACAGCTAATCCTCTACACAAAAGGAGTCCAAGTGACCTTGGAATGTGGAATCCAAGAGTCACCCCATTGTACTATAAATAGACATCTATGGTTAATGGAAAGGCTATAAATGCTTATCTTTCTCTTGTGTGTGTGTTTCACCATGCGTGTGTTTAACAAAAACACCTTGGAATGATTGTCCAAGACTTTTTTGAGATCTGAAGAAATAGATGATTTTGATGTTGGAACTTCTAGTGAGCATAATTGTGCAATTAAGCCTCGTTTTTCTTTCTTCAGAAGATTTTTCATGACATTAGAGCTTATTATCTTTCCTGTCATCCCTGCGATACCCCGTAATTCTATTTCCTTTGCTTTCGAAAAAAAAACTCAAGAAAAGTTCTTGAAAACTAAAAGCTACCATCCCCAAATATTGTAACCATTGTACTCCTAGTAAAACATCACCACCTCCCATTGGAATGGAAAGCGTTGGACTATTCATTACATAGTCCTCCATGGATAGCTTGATATTATGGCATTTTCCAAAGCAATTTATAGTTCCTCCATTTGCATCCATCACTTGACATTCTGGTGCTGGGTATAGAAAATAGTTCAATTCCTTGGCTACCTTGCAATGAATAAAATTATGGGTACTACGTGAATCAATCATCCTTATTACATTTTTCTTCTTGACATGTCCTTCTATATTGAGAGTTTGAGAAGTGGTAATTCCTTCCAATGCATTACACGATATTTTAATACTCATTTCTTATTCTTCTAGGGTTGGTTCTTGGTGTATATCCTCTTCTTTTGAAGTTTCTTATTCATTTTCTTTCTCCTCTTCACAATATATGTAAAATAATATCTTCTCAGCACACATATGACCTTTAGTGTGTTTGCTATCACAACTGTACCAAATCACTTTTGCTCTTTTTTCTTCCAGTTGTTGTGGTGTCAACCTTGCAAGTTGTGGAAGTCTAGGAGTAGCAACACTTCCATCTTTCTAGATGTGACTAGTAGGCTCCCTTGTTGCCATAATTTTACATTCAATTTTTCTTGCAAGCCTGAATGCCTTCTCCAAAGAGTTAGGTTCCCAAACACGAACTTCATGTTGTGTGTTATCCTTTAAAGTCCCTATAAATGCATCAATCCTGTGTTCCTCTGGAATATTATTTACCCTTATATTCAATTTTTGGAAGTCCTCAATGTGCTCCACCACTAAACCCTTTTGTTTGATATTTATCAATTGGCTAAAGAAGGTGTCACTCTTTGTATCCACATAATGTGCTATCATTTCCTGCATAAAAATTGACCAAGTGAAAATTTTTTTATGGGATCAAGGCCATCAGTACCATACAAATGTATTTTTTTCTAAATGTAAAGTTGCAATGCATACCTTTTTTGTGTTTTTCACATTATTGAGATCAAAATATTTCTCCATCCGCAGTATCGATTTTATAGGATCCTTTCCATCAAACTTCCTCATGTCCATCTTTGGAATGTGATGGTTCTTCAATCCAACATTATATTTTATGAAAGCACTATTAACATTAATTTTTTTCTCATCATGAATTTCCTTTGTTATCATTTCACCATTAGGAATCATCTCTTCTATCAACTTTGACAAAACTTCATTCAAACCTTCCATGTCTTCCTTCAAACCTTCCATTTTTTCTTCCATACCATTCTTCAAAGTGTCCATCGTAGCTTCCATGCCTTTCTTCAAACCATCCATCTTAGCTTCCAAGATTTTCTTCAAAACATCCATTTCATTTTTTGTTGCTCTTTGCGAGAGTGAAATTTGGTGCACTTGCTCTTATAATTTTGATGTGTCATGTTGCATTTATTCATCTTCATGAGCCATACTATAGCCTTATCAAGGCTTAATGGAAATTTAATTATTTTTAGGGGGGAATTTTATAATCCAATACTAATATCTATTCTACAATATGGCCTTGGAATAAATTCAAATTGATTCTTCAAACAAGACTTATGCAGTTCAGAAAAAAAATACACACGTTTTTCTTGCTTTTGAGGATCTCGATATTGAAATTGAATTATCTCTGTCATTTTGGATCTTCAATATTTGCAATGAAGCCCTATAGTAGCACTCTGAATCTTATTTTTAATTCCATATGTTTGACCTATTTGGATTCTTCAAGGCAAAATTTTTCCCAATCTCCCACAATGACCTCATTACGGACTAGTTTCGTAGAGCTAACTTGTATGATGTGCCATGTGTCATTATTTCTTCCTTCGGCTCTAAAATTGATATAGAAGAAACTATATTATGTGTACTTGCATCCACTTTTTACATAATTCCAATCCGACAGTAAAAGAGAGAGTTCTGATGATTTTCCCACAGTCACCTCTTTGAGATGAAATTAAGGAGCCTGAAAACAATCCTAAATTCCACATATCACATCTCCAAAAATATTGTGAACCAAGATCTGAAATTTGAAAAGGAAGTTCCTTAGGATTTCATTTCTCTATGTAAAAATTTCAGTTTCTAAACCTTTATAGAGAAAAATTTATATCGCAAATTCCAAGATGACCTGTTTTAGGTGAAATTCGGGAGCCTAAAACAAACCTAACTTCCACTGATCATATCTCCTAAAATATTGTGAACCAAGATCTGAAATTTTTACACGATGTTCCTCAAGATTTAAACTTCACTCTATAAAAATTTAAGCTTATGAGCCTTCTTAGAAAAAAAAACATAGATAAAATTCCACGATGACTTGTTTGGATCCATGAAACCCTAGAATCCAAAGCTCTTATAGTAATTGTTATGAAACCGACTCCAAATATAGAATAAAAGAGAGATCAACACGTTAGAAATTAGCCACTTCGAGGGGAAAAAATCTAATAGATTACATAAATGAATAATTCTTGGATGATACAAATGACCAAAACCTCCTATATATAGGAGTCCATGGGGTCACAATATAATCCTACCCGACCTAACAATAATAATGTAAGGGCACAATAATAACAATATTGGAATTACAGGTGTACAATAATAACAATAAGGGGGCTACACTAACAACAATAAGGGACTATACTAGTAATATAGGGACCTAACACCAGTAGTGATCTACCAAGTAACTGATGATTCACTATTTATAGCTTCATGCATGCTAATTTGGTGGATGCCCAGTTGAGACAAAGGTTCAAATATCGTAAACTATCAATTGTATTTTAGGAAAATTGCCCAGGTGCAGTTATAAAACCATGGGAATCCCATGATGGATTGCGCAATCAAGGGAGGATGAATTCCGTATTTAATAGGGTTTTAATTCTCTTGGGATCATGTAAGGAGGTTAGAATAAGGGTAGGCTAATAATTGGCTATCTGTTTGTCCAATTTTTCCTAGATCAGTGTGAAGAAATTGGTAGAGTGTATGAGGTTGTGGTGATCACAAATACCTTATGTTGGTTCATGATTCCTTGGTTGATTATACAATAACGATGGAAGGATTTTGAGCAGTTTCTTTCCCCAGGAATATCTAGTGTTGTGTATTGATTTAATTCTTTCTCTTACTTTCATGTGATTGAGTGATCGTGGTCTATATTCCATAAATTTTGTAGAATGATTCACTATCTTTATTTAGTACATTACATGATCGGATATGTGGTATTATAGCTATGTTAGAGATTTTATACAACACTCTATCACATTTCTATCTGGGTTGGAAATCCTTTTGTCTCACAGTTATTTGAACCTCATTGAAAGTATTCAATTTGTTTTGTGTATTATCGTTGAGTCAAATGCTACCAATTCATATGTCATGTCACCAATATGTTCAGGAGAAGTCCAACCTTAGTCAAAATTACCTTGCAAATCATAACCTTCGATCATGTCGGTCATCCCTGAGTCAATCCTGAATCACTTCAAATATTGTTATTCAAATCTTGACTTTAATTTTCATGTCGTAGTCCCTCCTATGATGGATCACTTCCTATGGACTTCAACTCATTATCTAGGAAGTTGATTTACAAACATTTTTAGTACCTTGAGGCTTACATTCATTAATGACAGGTTTCTTACTTTTGACGATAGGTTTTCATCATTAGCCTTCAATCAAATGATTCCATGAGTGTTCAACTTCAAAATATTTAACCAGAATTCATAGATTTTACTGGGAGTACCTTGAGCATCAATGTCATTATTGATTTTTTCTCTAGCACTTGTTAACGATTTTCATTATTCTTTGGTAATCAAGTGGTTTCTACCATGTTCGACTTCAAGAAATTCACTCGCATGGTTAGATTTGTATTATGGATCGAGAGATGGAGATGAAGACCCTAGATATAGTTTCATCCATCCAATCTGTGTGGAGTTATTAAATATTCATGATTGTAAATATATAACCATTGATGGCTGTGTCCATACTATGTCTACTATTGACATGGATCTATGTGTATTTCCATATTAGTTCATCAAGTTATGTTTACTTTGAGTATGGAAATGCCTACCATAGTGATTTTTATATGAAATCATGATATGGTAATCCTTGATTGTTTTTTTTTGGTCCTCAACCAATTGGTCTCTCATCTAAACCTCTAACATGATAAAGAACTTCATTCATCAAACATTTTTTCTAGATTTGCACTTTAGGGGGGAATCCGTTACACTAAAATTTGTCACCATGAATTTCGATTTGGATACCTTGCCGTCCGATAGATTTTATCAACTAAATCCCCTAAGCACCAGAACAAGAAACCTCACCACCTCCCAAATTTCACAGACCAAAGGAATGGGAGAATTTTTGGATTGGAATTTTGCAAAAACTATATTCTTTGCCTTTGGGTCTCAAATCTTGTTCCTCAACTGGAAGAGGTTTGCCATCAAGGCTCTGCCAGGTGATTTCTCTTTATATTCTTGAAAATACATATGGATCCCTCTTTCTCATTTTTTTTTTTAGATTCAATAAAAAAATGACAATTATTAATCTCCTTGATAATTAAGTTAAAATGGTATTGGATTATTATATACTGACAGTGCTTTTGATTATTTTCATTTTTGTGATTGGATATTCTTTTCAGCATTGACGAACTTCTTCGGGACAAAAGGCAAGGTCCACATCAAACATCTAGTTGAAAGGTAGGAACATTACCCCCTCATTCCTAAGTTCTGATAATCTGAATGGTAATAGTTTAGGGAAAGAGATATTAAAATGGTTGTTTGTTTCTAGTTATCTATTGGAATACTAGGGAGATCACTCTTATTAACAAGAAGGATTTATCTAGAAAACGCCACCATAAATCCAAAAAACTATCCCTGCCAATGATAACAAATAATCAATGAACCACATGCACGTATCATGCATCCAAAATCCAGCAAGGAAATAACACATACAACTTGTTACTTGTAATGTATCCCTATTGTAGCTACTGATCCAACCATTTTTCCATGGCCTACCAATTCCTTTCTTTTCCTCTGCCTGCTTTCTCCAAGTCCAAGTGAATGTTAGAATGCTCCAAGAATACTCTAAGTGTGAAAGATTTTAAGAGCACAAAGATAAATCTCACAAAAAACTGTAAATTGTTTTGATAATTCCTTTTTATCATTGACATATCTTTTTCCTTTCATTTTCCTTGTTTTTTTCTATAATTTCACATTCATGCATATTTGTGTCTCTTCACCTTCATTTTCTCCTATTTTCCTTATTTATCATAATTAAATGTCATTTATTTCCTCTTTTTATTTGCCAATGCCTTTCCCAATTTTCCATATCCATTAATAAACCACAAGTGATGCCCACTATAATGTTTACTAGCAATTCAACTTACAATACATGTCCAATGGCGTTGGTTTTATTTTATTTACATTGAAAATAAACTAGGGAATGTTATAGGGTATGTCCACTCATGTCCCCCCTTGCATGTTATCAGCTATTATTTATGTTTTTAATAAAAGAAACAACCTTTTTAGAAAAATACAATCGGAATGTAAAATCCTATGCTATCATTACTCCTTCAAAAAAAAAACCAGTCAAGCATCTGCTAGGTTTCCCTTAAGTGTAATTTTCCTCCTTTGACACCGATGGTTCCTCTAGTAAATTATTCAAAATATTCCTCACTTGTGTCAAAATATTCATTTCCCCTTTTGATTTACTCATTTTCATGAAAGTAGAGGCCAAAAATATCCTCTATTTCCTCACTGCTAGATAAGAGGAGACACCCCTTACATTCAATAATGTCACATAACAAATTTGTTCATCTCAAGTAAGTATGGCCATCGATTTCCCTTTTGTTGGTCATTCTCATAGGAAGTTGAATTTGTCTAAGGCATAAAAAAAAAATCTATAGAAGACATCTATAGGGGTAAATGGTCCACAATTTTCAGGGACCTTAGAGTGCATGACCCCTCTCAGGGTTAAAAATGAAGATTCTATCATTGAATATGTGAGAGTTTGGGGGAACCACCAATAAATTATCCATTAAAAATATTATCATGATCATGTTGCAAAAAACCCTAATTGAAAGTGAATGAGTCAAATCCATCATCTCCCTGTGGTTAAGGAACTAGTCCATTGTGTTTGTGGACTACTAAGGTTAATGAATAGGTCTCTTCACTGCATGGAATTCTTTCTTTGATGAATTTTTTTCCCCTCTTCCTCAAAGAGACATATATTAATAGATATATAAGTTTATGACTTGAGTAATAATATAAGGTTATTAAATCTCTATGGGCCATATATTGATCAAAAAACCTTTTGGGACAACTAGGGTTAATCTAGTGTTATTTACTTTCATCTACTTATCCTCTAAGGTAATTTAAACATCACTATATCCATAAGAGATATTTGGAGTTTAGATTCTCATAAAGATATGTTGTATAAATATTACCACTTTTCATTTGATAGAACAACTTAATGTATTTAGAACCTATTACTCTTCCCCCCACATGGATGAATATCATATCTTATGAAGGTTCCATTTCCAATAGATTGTACTATTTTCTAATGTCCAAGTCCCTAGTTTCTTCATCCCTCAGAGCATGCTTGTGGGTGGAGGACATGAGTATTTCATACCACTACCTAATTTCTCTGGAAATAGTGAGATACTAGACCATACATCCATATTCATTCAAATTCAATCCACTTTGGTTGAAATAAATATAATTCATAAACCTAATCAAAATCTTGTGGACTTCGTTGAACCTAAATCATGATGGAACTTATATGTTTAGTTTGGTAGAGAATATAAAATGTATTAGACATATTTCAAGGAAATGGGATAAGTATTATAATGTTAAATATTGTGTAGAATTAAATTATATCAAATATAAAATTCATGAGATATATTTCTTGAACACTATAATATCTTTCCCAACTAATATTTCTTAAATTCTCCATGAGATGCATAGTAAAAAGAGGGAGCTCCTACCTAGGGAGAAAGATATGGGGTGTCTTCATAGCCACAAAAATTAGATTCATAAAGGTGAAAACACCAAAACAATTCACAACTTTTCTAATATGGGGAAAAATCCAAACAACATTTGGCCCATATCAATGACCAAAATGGTTCCTCTATCTCTTATTTCCAAGATATCAAGAGATTCAGCATTCAACATTTAAAATATCATTTTTCTAGCGTGAAGGTTTCACCATAATTTTGTGATATTTTGGAAGCATTATCTCTTTTTCATCATTCCAACATGGAGAAGATTAATGATTCATTTTCTGTTAAAGTCTCATAGGGGGAAATGGTAGCAAATTTGACATGCATGAAAAATGGGAATGTCTTAGCCTAGATGGGATGACAATTGATTTTTACACTAGTTTTTATGACCACATTAAGGAAGATGTCCCAAAAATCATTAGAGTCTCAAGCCTCTAGAAATTATGGGGTCAATAAATTATACATACAATTTTTTTTCCAAACGTCAAAAAAGATGAAACATTAAATGATTTCCATTCCATATCTTGTTTTAATTAGATTTATAAGCTAATCACTGAAATAATTTCCACTCATTTGAATCCCATTCTCTATGATATTATCTTAGAAGAGAAATTTTGTTTCTTGTGAAACCATTAAATTCATGATGAAACCTTCTTATCACAAGAAGACCTGCACTGGAAAAAAAAAAAAAAAATCTTTAGTTCAACAGATGTAAAGATCGATCTATCTAAAGCCTACGATATTGTAAAATGGAAATTTAAAATGTTGGTGTTGATCCAACTACACACGAACCTAAAAATGGTGAACTGGATTATGGGGTGTGCTTATTTGGCTAGGTTGCAATCTTCATTAATGGACACTCAACATCATTCTTCTACCCTTTCATATCCCTTCATTAGGGGTTCCCTTCATCACCTCTCCCTTTTTTGCAAGTGGTCGAAGCTCTCCAGAAGCTTATATTTGAAGAATATTATAAATGTGATTTAAAAAGGGTTGGAACCTCACATAAGGTCTCAATATTTCATATCATTTTTCTCTATGATGTCTTCCTTTCGATACTAGGCCTTAAACATCATTTCTAGGTTCTAAATCATATCTTGGAAAAAATTTCCATCTTCATTGGCATGGTTATAAAAATCAAAAATTGATGCATAATTATTCATAATCTCTTAGAAGACAACATTTCCCTCACCCAAGATATGTTCCACTTCCAATGGAAATCAGTCATTGATGGGGTAATGCACCTAGATTTATGTATCACCCTCATCCCACATCCACTAAAGTAACCGGAAAATCAGGGTAAACACGTGATGAGGGGTGACTATGATCATATTAATCCTAGTATATGACCTTAAGGAAGTGGAACTAATGGAAACACATCATAAAAACCTTCCACATTAGCAACAGAACTCCGAGGAGCTAACCCAACCACGCAGGCCTCTAGCCCCTAGGTCCTACTACGATTTCATGAAGAAAACCCCTTGGAGGCATGCACAAGTCTACATCCATGCATCTGGGAGGCTCTATAGACATGCATAAGGATGCATGATTGTGTCTAGGGACTAAATTTACCAGAATTTTGCATGTGCCCATGGGATTTAAGGCACCTTTTTATGCCTAGAACCTAGGCCACTACCAAAAATTCAATGAAAAGTTCAAGAATGTAATAAAAAAGTGAAACAATGATTTATTGGCAAAAACCATAACAAGGCCTAGAATAGACCACTACTATCCATGATAGGAATTTTGTCGAACATATCACAAAATTGTATTCTATATGTGTAAACAATAGATCCGAGCATAGGGGTATCATACTTATTTGAGAATCGCTAAGAATCATTTCTCCCTTACATCATTAGATGTGTATCATCTATTAGTTCATATATGCATTGTATATTCATATACAAATAAAAACATGAGGAGAGCCCTATATCATAATTGTCAGCATACATGCTCATAACCAACAAAATAAAAATAAAAATACCATGAATACATCATCCATAGGATCCACATATAAATTGGTACATTTACACATGAAATACCAAGGGAATGAATTTCTCATTAATGAATGTAAAAACCAACCATGGATGCGACTACCACATTCCACCTAGCCATATATTGGCTTTTCCTAATCTCTCTTCAGCCAATCACCTCGGTGCCATACTCCAAGCATGAACGTTGGACTCAAACCGAAAGAACCAACTTGGGTATCCTGAGGCTAAACCACCTCACCCTCATCAATAGCAATAATAATTTAAAATAATCCACACTAGATCACTAGGAAAAAATAATAAACATGGAATAACAACCTTTACCATGATCTTCACCCGATTTATAGGCCAAAAAAACCATGGATTCCACTGGGTTTGTCCACCTACACCGTCAGGAATTTTCTTATCTCCTAGTCTCTGTGGATTTATCACAATCCATATTCCAATCCATGGATTATTAGGCCCTAAACCTAGACATATTTTCCATGATTTATAGTATATCCCAACCTGGGATTCATAGGCCTGATGGAGAGAACCCACCTCTAGGCTTTATTGTATATCCCGACATTCAGTGACCTAGAATTCCTAAGCCCACTGACGCAACACACTATATGTATTTACCGCAACCCACACCCCTCTTCCGTGGTTACTAGGACATGTTTTCTATAAATTAAGAGATCCACCTTAGCCAGCTCCAAATTTATCCAACAATCCATCTCAACCAAACCATGAGAAATCCATCACACCATGACTATCTAGAAATGGAAAGGCTAGGCTTAAAAAACTATCACACTTGGAAAATCCCATGCCACGATAGAAAAGAACCACATGCAATACCATGCATGTCAAATTTATCAGTAAATCACACATGCAGATAAATACCTACAAATAATCTTGTTGTAGTTTTTGATCCTTATCTCCCTTTCTTGATTCCACCTTCCTCTTTACTTATTTTCCTTTCTTGATCCAATTCAAAAGTGCTCCAAGAAAATAGTGTGTGTCCAACAGTGGGTTAGAGAGAGGGAGAGAATAATGATATAACACCAAAAATGAACTGAAAAAAGGTACCAACTAATCCTCAAAATAATTTTTATAAATGAGGCCTTTATTTCTTCATTTTCTAATATTTTTCTTCATATTCCTCCTCACATGAAACCTGCGACCTATCACCTCCCTTTTCTCCTAGTTTCCATTGTATTCATAAATAAATGTGCCAAAAATACTTTTTTTATTCTTTAATTCCTTTTCCATTTCCTTTGCCAATTTTCTTAGCCATAATAAACCAAATTAACACCCTCTAGGATGTTTTTCCCAACGTTCAGCTAGGAATAAGTGTCCCATCAACCGTGGTTATTATTTTTAACTTTATTTACATGGAATTTTCACCAGGGTTGTTATAGAACCCTCCCTCTTGGGGGACACTGTCCTAAGTTTTCAACCACATATATAACTCAACAAAACTGCTTAAAAGAAACCATAATACCCATAGATCTTGATAACATAGCTTAATGTAGAATTTGCAATGATCACCCTACTAAAAAAAAACCATCATGAAAACATAACAAAATGAAAACTCTACTGAGTGCTTCCATATACATCACATATACATCCCTAGAGTGATTCCATTACACTTTAACTTTCTCTATTTCTTGATTCCAGAGTATGAGCACATTTTTGTGCAATATACACTAAGGCTTAGGCTAGAATTATCCATCTAATTCCACCTGCAATACAAACTAGTAAATCATGTGATGAGCATAATTAACATACTCCTAAATCAATTATACATGAAAAAAATTATGGAATTTGATTGTGGAAGGCAGTGCAATTCAATAGGCCACTAGCCTGATCCTATCTATAATCCTCAAAGTTCCACAAAATCGAGATGTCAATTTGGCACATGATCCAATCTGTCGGTAGATATTCTTGAGCTCGATGTGAAAGTACACATGTTTTTCAATTTGAAACTCCTTAAAAAACCTATTTTTATATGCATAAATCTTCTACCTATATTGTGATGCTTTCAAATTCTTCTTTATTACCTGCATTTCCTGTTCCATCTCTGCCAACATCTCTAGTCCAATCAATACCCTATTACGAAAATCACTCCAACTGATGGGGGTATAGTAATTTTTCCCATACAATGACTCAAATGGACTCATCCTCAATGATTCTTGGTACCCGTTGTTATAGGAAAACTCTACCATTGGAAGATACTATTCCCACTTTCACTGTTGATGCATCACATACATCTTCAACATATCCTCCAATATCATATTGACCCTCTCTGTCTGTCCATATTTCTATGGACGATAAATTGTGCTGAAGGGAAACTTTGTGCCCAAACCTACAAAAAAGTCCTTCCAAAACTTGGAAGTGAACTTTTCATCCCTGTTAGAAATAATTTTCTTTGCGATTCCATGCATTCTAACCACATATCTGATAAACACATGTGTCACATTGCTAGCAGAATATGTATCCTTCACTAGAATGAAGTGTGAAACCTTTGTCAACTTGTCCACAACAACCATTATGGAATATTGTTGTCTAGATGTCTTGGGAAACCCTGTGATGAAATCCATGGAAATTACCTCCCATTTCCACTTTTGAATTGCAATCGGTTGTATTAGTCCACCTAGATTCTTACACTTCTCCTTAACCATTTGAAAATCAAAACACCTAACTACAAACTATGCCACATCCTCTTTTAGATTCAACCAATAGCATAACCTCTTCATTGTAGTCAATGTCTTCTAACAGCCTCAGTGACCCAAATATGGTTTCGCATGAAACTCCCTCAAGATCACCTTCTTGAGCTCATTTTTGTCTAACACATATATATTTTCTCTAAATATGACCAATCCATCTGTCATGAGATGGTAGTCCAAATCTTGTACACCTACATCTATACTTGTATGTGTACATCTACCACTACCTATACCTGTACTTGTAATTTCTACAAACTCTGCACAATCTCCATATACATATCATCCTATCATCGTGCCTTCAAGGTTATTTAATGTAAATTTGTCACATAGGAGCTTATAACTGCTATGTGATTTATCTGTATGTGCCTGCTGAGAGAATATTCTACCCTATTCTCCTTTCCCTTGATGTACCTGATATTGAAGTCAAACTCATTGATCGTGACCAACCATCTAGCTTTCCTGGCATTCAAATTCAGCTAATAAGATAAGTACATCAACCCAATGTGATCACTCATCAGTACAAACCTCTTGCCAAGAAGATAGTGTGTCCACATATTCAATTCATGTATATTCATTGCTAGCTCAAGATCATATATCAGGTAGTCCTTCTTGTGCTCATTTAGTTTATGTGACTCATAGCATACCACTTGTCCATATTGCACAAGGAACCCACCAAGTCCTCTCTTGAATGCATATGTTTATACCAGAAGCTCCTTGTCCATATCTGCAATATTTAACATTGTAGCATGTTTCAACAACTACTTAAGCTTCTCAAAGCTAGCCTCACACTCTTCTTTCCAATCAAACTTCTTACCTTTCCTCTACAATGATGTAATAGGATAATAAATATATGAGAATTTCATGATGTAACTCTTGTAATAACCTTCCAAATCCATGAAGGATCTCACCTCATCTAAATTCCTAGGAGATACCCACTCCATGATGGCCCTTATCTTTTTTGGATCTACTGCAATTCCCTCATTGAAGAAAACATGTCCCAAGTAATGTACCTCAATATCGAAGAAAATCATTTTTTGATCTTAGCATACAACTAATGCTCTGTCAATAATATCAACACTGATTGCAAATGCTCGAAATGATCTTCCTTATTTTTAGAATATTCCAATATGTCATCAAAGAAAATAATAAAAACTCATAAAAATAAGGACACAACACACTCTTCATCAAACACATAAATGTATCTAGGGAATTATTCAAACCAAATGTAACTAAAAAAAACTCATAATTCCAATACCTAGTACTGAATGCGGTCTTGTAGACGTCCTCTTCTTTGATGCGTACCTGATGGTATCCTGACCTAAATTTGATCTTAAAGAACACCACTACTCCCTTCAACTAATAAAAAAAGTGATCAATCCTCGACAATGGATACCTATTCTTCATGCTCACTTTGTTCAAATTCCTTTAGTAAGTGCACAACTGAGAGTACCATCCTTCTTCTTTAAAAACAATACTGGTGTGCCCCATGGAGACACACTTGGCCTAATGTATCCTTTCTCAAGCATTTACTTGAGCTGCAACTTTAACTCTACCAACTCAGGTTTGGTCATATTGCAAGGTCGTTTTGATGTTGGAGCTTCCCCTGGTACCAAATCAATAGAAACTTCTACTTACCTATGAGGTAGAAACTCTAAAATATCTATAGGAAATACATCTTGAAACTGCTATAGAACTCAGTACTTTCTCAAATCACATGCATCCTCAATGTCCTTACCTTTGTCGCTAGAGATGTGCACTGAAAATAACACACACCCTTTCATGAGACTACATTTGGCATGCATAGCCATCACCATCGTAACTGATGTGGATTTCTTAATTCCCTATAATACTCCTGGTTACCCATTTTCATCTGAGCACTCAATGGATTTTTCATAACAATCCACCTTGGTCTCGTAAAGGCATAGCCAATCCATACCCAATAGCATAATGTATGATCCCAACGGAAATATTTTCAAGTGTTTTGTTGTACGAATAGCATTTAGCTCAAATTCACAAGCTCTTACCGAATGGTGAACTCTATTCTTCGTACCTGTATATGTAATATTCCCAGATGGGGAATGCAACAATACAAGACAAATATGTAGAAAAATAATGCAGTTCATATAAAGCCAAGCAGGATACAAATAAAAATGATCTTCAAAAGTATTTACAGCAAAAAAATAGATTTATAATGAGGCCCATAAGATACATAGCTATAAATACAAGACAACAATAGAAGAAATTCCCTCAAAGGAGGTTCTTCAACCACATGTATAGACTGAAACTGCCTTCACAACGTTATTTTACTGGGTTTCAAACTTCTTTTGATTACATATAAGATGTAGAGTAGATATGTACATGAAAATTCAGATCTAAAACATATCCATACACTATAAAGGCTCCTCTTTCAGATCCCCTTAGGGATTTCAGCATTACACCAAGCACAAGCAGTAGATCTAACATCTAAGTCTAGAGATCTCCAGGAATATTCAGAAATGCTCAGAAATATGAATAAGTATTTAGATCAGATCTGATATAGACAAGAAAGTAGATCCTCTTCAATGGATATCCAAGATGAAGGAAAGATCCCCAACACTCGAAAACCAAATCTCCAAATGGTACACCAAAACTCCCTGCAACAACACCTATGGGAATAACACAGTTTTGGAAGAGAAAATGCACTATAGAGTATAGATAATAGTTTGCCACATGAAAATTTCAGGAAATGATGCCGAATCATTCCAATACACTCCTCCCAATAGAGCAGAAGACTCCTCCACTAAAAAAGGGCACTTAAATGTCCTATATCTTAATAGATCTAGACTCCACTTGCTGCAGTTTGCAAATAAAACCAAACCCTCAATAGGATCCGAGTTCGAGATGAAAGGATAAGGTTGGCCTCAATCCAAATAGTGGACTATGCAATACAAGACTCTTCCAAGAGCTAATCATTGGGAAGAGGTGGGATTCCTGAGCAGGAACACCTGATGCTAAACAACATTTGCAATCTAGGCTAAATAGCCAAAGAAAGCTATATGGTCTAAACATAAAATATATCAAAATATAATATCTTCAAAAACCCCTTCATGCTCCCATCCCCTTCCTTATATAGATTAAGAGCTTGCGTTAGTGTCTCGTGATTTGGCAAATTGGTAAACCAAATGATAGGGTAACATCAGACTAGTATTTGGAGTCCTAGGATCTAGCCTTCCTAGACTCAGAGAGGGCTCTCTCTATTATGCGAAGGATGTGAACTTTTTTTCTTTGGATGGTTGATTTTAGGCTAGTTGTCAAGTGTAGGTTTGTTGTTTGTTTTGGTTGGGGTTAGATGATCGAGTAGGATAGGTGGAATGAAAGGTTGTCAAATCAATGGGCTATGGAGTCTATGGAGTCATTGATATTTTGATAATGAATTGGGGTACATCTTAGGGAAAATCTAGTGTAGTTAATGGATCTTTAAAGTTTATGCGTGAGGTGAAATGGACATTAAGTTTGGGAACCAAGGTAGGGCAAAGGGAAGTTAAGAATCCTTTTTCAAATACCTATGAACTAAGAGATCTTAAATACTTATAAGAAAAATATACTAGTTATGAGATAGGGCACACCATTTACTCAATAACAATACTTTTAAACAAATACACATTCAAGATATAGAATCCATTGGAGAAAGTGAAGTAAGACAACTTATCTAACTTCAATGATTCTACTTTCAAGATTTGAAAACATATAAGAGACAAATAGAATTAATAAATGAAGAGGGAACACCTAAACATAATTCATTAAACTATAAAGAAATTTTAGGAAAAAAAGATAAGAATATACAAAGGGCAAGGTCGAAACAAGACCTCTTTGGCTTAACCTAATCAATCAATACATCAAAGAGAGATTTCATGATAGAGTTTAGATAGCATAAAAAAAGCAAGGCTTATCATGAATCATGTTTTTAAACTGGAATATTAATCCAATAATGAAATAGAAAAGCTTAGGTGGGCCTAAGGAGCAACTAAGAATTCCTTAAACTAACCAAGTAGAAGAAAACATGAAGACAATAGCAAGCAAGAGGACTGAGGTTCCTCAAAAAACATTTCTCATCCTATAATCTTCTGAGCTATTACAATACAGAAGGATGGACATTTGAAAAACAAGAAAAAACATGAAAAAATGAGAGATACTTCACCATTAACTAAACTCAGGAATCCTACAAGAAAGCCTTCATCATTATCAACCAAGGAAAATCATCCACAATCTACACAACACTAGATTTTTCTTCAACTTCCAAAAACCATGTATTTCTGTTAAACACATCAAAATACCTTGTTTAAATTGAATCCTCGTGCTATATATAATAATAATGGAGGAGGAAAGCCTAATAGATCATCTATAAGTCTATTGGCTAATCAGAAATATCTATATTGTCGTTGAGGCCTTGCAAGGCCCAAGGCACAAAAATATCTAAACAAATATCTTTTTCGGCCATATATAGCGAGTAAATTGACTTTTAGGTCCTAAAAAGCATATAAAAACTTGATAAACACACATTCTACCTTGCCAACCACATGAGTGTAGCACATTGTGTCAAAATTTGAATTTATGCCAGGAGCGCAACACAGAGACAGGAAAAATAGGTCTTCTTGTAGCAGTGTTTTGGAGACCTTCCTGATGTCTAAAAAGGCTCCATGATGGCTTGATGGAAAGCCATTGAAGTCTAATTTCTATATATACCTATATTTCTTAAATATAACCTCTTTAACTTGTCCAAAATTTAAATATTCCGATGCTTCCAGGAGCGCAACACATGTCCCATAAAGCAGGCAGAATGGTGAAAAAAAGGGTGTTTTGGACCCTTTTCGGGTACCAAAACAACTCCAATTGGGCTGAAAAATTCTGTTCATGCTATATGGATGATGAGGAACCCAAAAATGCAAACATTTCCTCTTGAATATGCCTTGGGAAAAAGCGTAGCACAAAGTGTGATGCGCTCCTAGCCTCAAAATTGAAAAAACACAAAAACTTGTTCAATTTCTCGCAAATTTGGTGGATAAGTGCCTCACGGGTCTTAGGAGACCTGTAGAGAATCTTGGGAAAAAGTATCAAGGCTAGCTTGGTCCTTTTCCTCCTTTAGCGCTTGAACCTCATTTTGGGCAATTTTAAGTTTTTTCCTTGCAATTTGGTTTCTTCATGCATAGTGCTTAGACATTCTCCTCTGCAAGTCCAAGTTTTTGTTGGTATTCTCCAGCTGGGATTAAAGGTGTATGTTAGCCTTTTCAAGCCATGATTCCCTATCATGCTCAATTTCCATGGCAAGGAGTTCAGCGAGGGGAAATTGTTGTTCTTGGGTTGATTCTTCTTCTCTCTTCTTTTCCAATGCTTTCCTAAGACCCATAGTTCTAGGTCTCCTTCTAGTTTGAACCTATTCATCACTACTCTCCTCATAAGTGCCCATGAACTCCTCTAACTTCACTTGTGACCTTTGAGCCTCTTTCTGGTACTTGAGTGCTCTTGCTTCATAGATGGCCTGTTGGCCACTCATCCGTTTGTTTTGCATCTAATGGAAGTAAATGACATCTTTAGCTCTTTCTAATTCAGTTTCTAAATCCATGATTTGTGCATTCTGGTCCTAAAGAAGGGAGTTTGCAATTCTTCTCTCATTCTCATTATCACTCTCTATGTGAATAAGTTCAAATTCCCTTTCCTCTTCATGATTTTCTTCTTCCTCCTTCATCTTTTGCTTACCTTTATCAATCTTTTGAGTTGAGGAGGATGGCATTGCCCCTTGCCCTTTGGAGGTAGCGAACACATGCCTCTCTCCTTTTTGATAAGTGAGAGGGAAAGGTGAAACGAGTTTTACTTGAAAGCCTTGATCATTGATGACTTTAGGACTGCTTATATTCTTATTTATGATATCTATAAGTGCATCTTCTTCACCATTTTCTTGACTACCTTATTGAGAGGTACTTTCACTATCTCTAATGCTAGCATCACTGCCAAGACCCTCAGGAATGTCATCCTCTATTTCTGCTATGCTAGAGGTGTCTTCATGATTACTTGGTACATCTTCATCTCCATGACTGTCCTCCTCTTCATCATTTCACCCACTGTGTTCACTATCAAACTCAGCCTTTGTATCATTGCTTTCACTTTCTGTGGGCTCACTATCATAGGCACTCTCATTAGTCTCTCTTTTACTTTGATGGTCACATTCTTCCTCATTAGGTGAGTTTTCTTCACTTCTCTGCCCACTATATTCTTTGTCTTTCCTATGGTCTTCACCTTCAAACTCAAACTCTGTTTCATAACTTTCATCATCTTTATTTTGTCTATGCTAACTATCCTTGTCATCATAATTTTTCCCTTCCCTATCATGTATATTGTCTTCTTGGTTGGCTTCTGCTTTACTGTCTAGTTCATTATCCTTTTTATTGGGCTCATTGTCTTCATTGTTTTTCCCACTGTAATTACTTTCAAACTCTGTCTCTTGGCTACTTTTTCCATCTTTGCCACCGTCTTATTTTTCCTCTTTACTAATTCCATCTCGCTCCTTCCCACTGGCCTTTGTATTTTCAGTGTCATCTTCTTCATTATTTGTTTCTTCTCCTTGACTATCATTTGTTTCTTGACTATCATTAGGCTCACTATTTTGGTCTCCTTTCTCACCCTTTGGTTCATTGTTTTGGTCTGTCCCTTCCTCACTATTTTAATGTTACTATTCTTTATAATCTGCCCCTGTCTTTGTATCTTCAGTGCCATATTTTTCATCATTTGGCCCAATACTTTTGTCACTATACTCTTTCTCCTTGTCACTGATTTCTTCACTTTCCTCTTCCTCTCCTTCACTGCTTTCTTCACTTTCCTCTTCCTCTCCTTCACTTCTTTCTTCACTTTCCTCTTCCTCTCCTTCACTTCTTTCTTCACTTTCCTCTTCCTCTCCTTCACTGCTTTCTTCATGTTCTGAGTTTTTAGGAGAAGGTGGAAAGGGGAGGTTTGTTTGGGGAGATGATTCATGTGAAGAGGATTAATCAGGGTCAGTGGAGGGTGATGGAGGTGTGTGAGGATGAAGTTAAGATGATTATGGCATACATTGCAGAGGGAGATGATGTGGAGTTGTGAAATCATCATGGGCGATGAAAACTTCCCATGGGATGCCTTTTTTCTCTAGTTGGTGTAAGACAATCATTTTCATGAGGGAATGATGAAAAATGTTTGAACTTTTTTGGGAGGGAGGCCTCTTTTGCATGATGGAAGGCATTTTCTCAATACTTTTACAAAGGTAGTAGGGAAAATGTAGCAGCTTGGTTTTGGTGAAATGCATGAGCAGTATTATGTGGTAGGAAAAGACTCTACAAAACCTACCCTCACAGGTGAAGTATTTCATAATAATCTTCATTAGGGGAGCATATCTGTCCAAGAAATGAGAAAAGAGGAACATGGTCTTGCAACCATATTGAGAACTTGGTTTCAAGAATGGGTGATAGTGGCTTAGTTCTAGATACACTTGTTTGAACCACCTTTCTCCCATGCAAGGTATTCTAGTGGCCATAGAGACGGCATTGGTGGTCAGCTCAAACTTCACCCCAGCTAGGTGTACTTGGTGGTTATGAAGGTTTAGGGAAAAGAGCTTGGTCAACTGAGGGTGACTCTAGATCCTTTGTACTCTCTCATAGAACTTGTAGCATCCTACTTCTTCAAAATAGGAAAATATAGTAGGAGAGGCTATCAATTCTTCAGTACTTATAGGCTCAAACCTATTTGGCTTCCCACAATTCCTCTACTGCTCTTAAGGCCTTTGGTTTCTCTCACCACTATCAACATTTTCTTCTCTAGACATTTTTTCCTTAATGTGCTTGCAGTGTGTGGATGGATAGGTGTTTTTCAATTGTATATGTCTGCAAACAAGGGGACCTTACTTTCTTTCTTGGGTTTTGTCAAATTCCCTTTAATATATACCTCCACACTTCCCTATATTTTACCTTTAAATAATATTTAAAGGGTGGGTAAAATAATTCTAAATACCCTCAAATATTCTTAGCTAGAGAAAAGGGCTAAAAAAATCATCATGAGAAAGCCAGGCGCCTTTTTTACAAGTAGTCGGGCAGCACCTAAAGAGACAGGAGTGCAACACGGGTGCCTCTTGCATGTTGAGTCGAGTCTCTTGGCCACTGCTGAAAAACTTTTCGGGAAACTCGTAAATGGCTAGGAGCGCATCGGGTCACCTGCTGCACCCTATCATGTTTTCCTTGGGCAGAGACTGAATGCATTGTCAGGTGTGCCATGGGCATATACTGCACAGTTTGGCAGGTCAGGTGGTTGTCCACATGGTTTTTCCTGCAAGCACGCAGTGCCGTTGTATAGGAGCACATCGTCGCATAGAAAAATACACTGGGAGGCGAGACAGGAGCACAACGTGATAATTCTTTGCCCAAAAAACTCTTCTAGAAAACTTTTTTTTAGTGCTTATTGTTTTTCTCCTTTTCTTTGCATATGAAAATGATTTTAAATGATAACTCTGTCTTTTACACCCTTTTGGAGAATTAATTTGCGGAAAAAAAAAAACCCACTTGTCTAATTTTTTCCCTTTGGTCTTTTTACCCTTGCTGACATTTATTTTTCTCTTTTGTAGGTAGTGTCATAAAAAACATTGTTTTTTCCCTTACACTTTCTTTGGATTCTGGTACTTTTCTCCATTTTGTCATTTTGAGCTCATGATTTCTCTCCTTGGCTATTTTATGGATGTTGAATTTATTTGAGAGTTTTGTGTCCTTCGTACTGATACCCTTTTCAATCTTATTTTAACTATAGAGGCCTACTTTAAAATGTCCTCTGAAAACCTCTTGGCCCTTTGATGGAGTTTTATGACCCTTTTTATCATTCCTACAAAACTTTGGTTTCGCTTCATGGTGTTGATACATATCTGTATTTATGATTTCTTTCACAGATCTCTTACTGGGCAGTCACCTGTTGTGCTAAATAGCTACAACACCACTGGTACTCTTTCTAAATTTGGCCTTTTCTTTTCTCTTGTTGTGGATGCCCTTTGAGGGGTTTTTCGCTTCTTCCCTGTCTTTCTTCTGCTGATAAATATTATAGAGCATTCCTGCATAAATGATTTATCATAGGTAGACTGTTCTTTTGTAGGATCCAATGCTTGATCAAGGATATGCCTTTGGAGGCCTTTGATGTCTTTGGACAATGATAATTTCATCCTTTTTTTCACTTGACTTCACCTTTGAATATCCGTAGAAATAGTAAATTTAAAAACTATGACAATGCATAACCTAGGAGACCCTATATGACTTATTGGGATGTCCTTTGGAGTAGGTCTTTCACTGAAAAGATTGAATCAGGTTTTGGAGGTGAAGACAGGGTTTTGACACACTTTTATGCATTTCCATCCTAGCTGAATAAAAACTTTGATTTATCTAAAGAGCTTAGAAAGGGAGTTTAAAATCACCACTACTTGAGGCACTTGGTGAGTAGGGGAAAAAGTTTTGGTTTATTGGAAAATGAAGGTGTGAAAATAGAGAGCTTAAGCAAATAGAAACATAGTGTTAAAGCCAAAGGTGGTAAACATAGTGACAGTGAGGGACATCAGTCCATGATTTGGTCTTCGGGGAGTGATAGGATGGCCATGCCCCGACAGAGTAGTAGGATAGTGAAAAATTTCTCTTAAGGATAATGAAGGTAGCAAGATTTATAGAACCCAAAAGATTCTTGAATTTTGTTTCTATAAATCCAGGACAAATAATTTAGTTATCTAAACAGGTAAAAATTATTTATGACTAACAGCTTGTAAACCCTAAACAACCTTCAATGAAATCTTCTCTTTCACACATTCCATCTCCATCTAGAATTTCATTGTGCCTCATTGATGGCCACTCCTCCAAGAAAACATTGTAGATTTGGTCAAGGTTGACCCAGTCAAAATATCTAGCTCCCTTTCACACCTAAGGGTGCTTTCTTACATAGCCATGATTTAGCCTTTTTCACATTTGGCCTTGTTTTATTCTTTATTAGGAGTTTGATGAACCTCCTTTACAAATTTATTCCTTAAGAAAAGAAAGAAAAAAAAAAGATATTCCAATTAGCTTAGGTCTAATTAGGAATATTACAGTCCTCCCCTCCAAAATGTTGCTTGTCCTCAAGCAACTGATAAGGAAATTTGCAAAAATATCCAATGGGTATGCCTCCTCCCAAGAATACAAGTTTTCATTTGGTGAATAAAACAAGTAGTTGTTCATCATGAAGAAGTGGGATATACCTAGAAAAAATCATATGTTATCCGTTGGCCTTATTAAGGCATGAGAGATGATAAATGATCGGTGATTCAACCCCCATGAGATACTCCAATCTCTATGCTATCATCCATAAAAAGTGAGCCATCCTTGGTAGCTCATATAAATAATCACCAATCCCCTCCTTATGTAATGTGTAGGGGCTGCATGGTTGAAAATGAGAGGTAATATTGTTCAACTTATGCTGCAACTCTCTCCATTTATGATAAATGTGGAGCTGCTAATCCCAGGCTACAATAATATAGTCCTCATGAAGCCAAGAGATATTTGGAACCTCATGATTCTACGGATCCTCCTTGCCCAATCCTCCATCCATATAGTGAATAGAGTATCATCACCATATGTGCTCCAAAAGAAACATTGACTAAGTGTCATATGATATATGGTATGGTGACAATAGTCCCTCCATTGAGACCAGCGCTATTATTATCCTTATTGTTCCAAAACATAGTACAATAAGTGGCCATCCAACCACCTTCTTGCTGCCATAACCTTCTCCAAAGCTTCGAAATAGTATAGGATAATATGTGTTCGTTGAATATGATTCAAGCAACACACATCTTGCCACAAATCCTCCCATGTTAGAGGCTTCTCCCAAAGATATAAGCCAAACATATGGCCCCTTGCATAAGGAAACAGAAGATATAGTGTAGCACTGATATAATGTCCCATCCTCCTCTTAAAACATGGATAAATATGGGAAGTTCCATTCCCAATGGACACATCCAACCAATGTGTCATCCCTTCAATCATTTTCTCAACAAAGAGAAGATGATGATCATCATGTGGGATCAAAACTAGCAATACATAAACAATTAAATACAATGATGGACGTGGATCATAGTCCGACAAGTGGAACCAGCGTAGTAGATATCCTACTTGCATCAAATCTAGGTGTGGTAAGTGGTTTCCCCACCACTTAATTTCTTCCCATAACATCTCACCATGGCTGAAAGTGTGAGATATATTTGGTGCCTTAGGAAAGCACCCATCATGTTGCAAAATTTCCCTTTGTCCATAAAGGGAGAGGCCATTTTCGAAAATAGTCTTAGCCCAAAGTTGGCCATGAAGTTTATAATGTACAACACTCCTTGTTTGATTCATGGCATGCATATATATAGTAAAAGAATGAATAAAATTACAAAATAAAACATGATTTACATAAGTATGCTCTTCCCCAATAGACCTCCTCAAATAAATGGAGAGGTGCATAGATCTATCCCCTTCCTCACAAAGAGAAAGAGAGGGTTGATTTAACTCTTCCATAGAGTTATGTTGTTGCTCCATCACCACATGGTACATGCATATTTGACAATGCTAATATAGTTCTCCTTCAAAGCCTTCCAAATAGTAGCTCCTAAGGATGATGTTGTTGAGGTTCATAGAATAATTGTGGCTGAAACATAACTCTTCACATGCCTTTGTAGTAAATTATCCTTTAGCTTGGAGGCTCTAGACAAGAAGATCCTACCATGATCATATATGACTCCATATTGGACTGAATAGACCTGCATGTCTAAATATCCTTGGAATATTCCACTAGCAGTTGGGATTTCCAATATGGATCTAATCTCCCCAACAATGACGGTGCTATAGAAATCTGAACTGAAGCTTTTGTCATGTCATGGTTCTCCTTTTTGACATGTTGAATGTGAAAGTCACATGTTGGAGTAAAGTTACTCCATATTTTCTGCCTATCTTTCAGCTAAACTTGCTCAAGACAAGATTAAAGTTCATGGAAGTCAACCTCCTTTTGAAAGGTCCCTTTCCTCCAAAACTTCCATAGTTTAGCCCATGCATACAAGAGTGTTGGTACCCTCTCGTGAAATTCATAAATATTCTTTGTGTGTAGAGATATCATTTTTTCCCCAATACTATGGAGTGGCCATTTGACATCATGCTCATGTCATCAGAGATCTCTAAATCATTTTCTAGCTCAGAAAACTGAGTGGGATATGTCAATGTCCAACTCAGAAAGTTGATCATCTCTCCTTGGAACCCATCAATGGTTCTCAGTGCTGTGCTAGCTTCTCCAAAAGCTCCTTCCTTAGTAAAATATGTCACTAATTCACTAAGTTGAGAGAACACTTTATTCTTCTTCCAATCAGGGGGTCTCCCTAGTGGAATGGCTCCATGTAAAGATACATCAAGATCTAAAGTAGATTGTATGAATGAGTGGACTGATGTGTCCCTCCTTTTTTTGCATAGTTCAGTCTCCTTCTCATGAATATAAACCCCTTGAAATAAACAAGGGTGCATGCTCTTCACCATTGCATGCTGATCCATCCCTCCTCTTCCTCCTTGAAGTAAGGTGTTATTGCCCATTACTACTGTCACATGATACTCTTTGGAACCATTTTCAAGGATGCAAAACATCCTTCCCTCTAAGAAATAACTTCATGTCCATCCCCATGTGGTGATGGTTCTTCTATCGAAGTGACAGAGCTGTTACTACCCTCTTATTCTCTCTTCTCATCAATATTTGAGAATACCTCATTATCAATGAGAAACCTTAGATCTTGGTCTTCCTTTGAAAGAGGAGTCTTCATGACTTCCTTTTGAGAAAAAATCTCTTCATGCAATGGGGATCTTGCCTTTGGTAAAGTATCACACAAATTTTTATCCCCTTCAATAGAAATCTGAAGTGGAGTTGGCATAACAGATCTTTCCAACTCATGCAAGGGTTTTGCATGTTCATGCTTTGCTAGCTCAATAAAAGATGTTTCAGTTTGTTTTACATCAAATATCTTCACTAATCTCCTAGTGAATCTTGCATAAGTAGATATATTTGCATTCTTCAATGAAAAAGATTCAAACAACCACCAAGCATAAGCTTTAAATTTAAGATGCAGTGCTGCTAATTTAAGGGCTTCCTTTTTATGAAACGTTAAATAGATCCAAAAATGAGTCTAGCTGATCTATCCAATCCTTGGCTGTGCATGTGGAGGATCCATGAAAATTTGGCAGAAATAATCTACCTCTTTTCCTTCTATTGTACTTACTGGATCTCCTTTCCTCCTCCAGTTGGCAGAACTCTTGGAAAATCAAGTGCTCCTTGATTCTCCAAGATTGAGATTCATACTCCTGACGATAACCACTCAAAGTCTCCTCCTTTGGTGCATCTTCTTCCTTCATCTCTCATGCAATAAATCTAGGCATAGAATAACGTAGAAGACCTAATTGTGTAGTTGAGCTCTTGCACACATAAGATGAAGAACTAGGGCTTTCTTCATGTAAATATCTTCTTGAGGGACTTTCATGTCTTTCCCTCTTCATTTCTTTGATTTCTCTTTTAAGCTCATGCAGAGTTTGGAACAGAGTTTTTGATAACTCTTTCCCTTTCATTCTTCTAGATAAAGGGGTTTCACCTTTGTCTTCAATGTAATCAATCTTCTTCTCTCATATTTTATTTTCTTGAAAAGACATATTGGATTCTTAGAATGCACAGGTTATGCCAAGATGATGCTCAGATACCACCGTAATATTCCCAAATGGGGAATGCAACAATACAAGACAGATATGCAGGAAAATAACACAGCTCATCTAAATCCAAGAAGGAGGCCAATAAAAAAGCTCTTTAAAAGTATTTACAGCAGCAAAATAGATGTATAATGAGGCCCATAAGATGCATAGCTAGAAATATAAGACACCAATAGAAGAAAATCCCTCAAAAGAGATGCTGCAACCATATGTATAGACTGAAACTGCCTTGAAAACATTATTTTATTAGGCTTCAAACTGCTATTGATTACATATTAGATCTAGTGCAGATATTTGCATGAAAATTCTGATCCATAAAATATCCATACACTATAAAGGCTCCTCTTTCAAATTCCCTTAGGGATTTCAGCATTACACCAAGCACAAGAAGTAGATCTAATATCTAAGTCTACAGATCTACAGGAATATTCAGAAATGCTCAGAAATATGTAGAAGTATTCAAATCAGATCTAATATAGACAAGAAAGTAGATCCTCTTCAATGGAACTCCAAGATGAAGGCAAGATCCTCAACACTTGAAAACTAGCTCTCTAAATGATGCACTAGAACTCCCTGCAACAACACCTATAGGAATAATGTAGATCTGGAAGAGAAAATGTGTTTTAGGGTATAGATATTAGTTTGCCACATGCCAAGTTTAGGAAATGATTCCGAATCACTCAAATACACTCCTCGCAATAGAGAAGAAGACTCCTCCACTGAAAAAGGACACTGAAATGTCCTAGATCTGAATAGATCTAGCCTCCACTTGCTACAGCTTTCAAAGGCAACCAAAATCTCAACAGGATCCGAGTTGTATTTGAAAGGATAAGGTTGGCCTCAAGCCAGATAGTGAACTATGCAATACAAGACTCTTCCAAGAGCTAGTCAATGGGAAGAGGTGGGATTCCTAAGCAGGAACACCCAATGCTAAACAACATTTGCAATCTAGACTAAATAGCCAAAGAAATCTATATGGCCTAAACAAACAATATATAAAAATATCATATCTTAAACAACCCCTTCGTGATACCATCCTCTTCCTTATATAGATTAAGAGCTTGTAAACCCTAAAGCACCTTCAATGAAATCTTCTCTTTCACACATTCCATCTCCATATAGAACTGCATTGTGTGTCATTGATGGCCACTCCTACAAGAAAATGCTGTAGATTTGGTCAAGGTTGACCCAGTCCAAATATCCAGCCCCTTTCATACCTAAGGGTGCTTGCTTACATAGCTATGATTTAGCCTTTTTCACATTTGGCCTTGTTTTATTCTTTATTAGGAGTTTGATAAACCTCCTTTACACATTTATCCTTTAAGAAAAGAAAGAAAAAAGAAATGGATATTCCAATTAGCTTAGGACTAATTAGGAATATTACAATATACAACTGCACTAACCAAAATTCAGCATACATTTTCTTATTCAAACCACACTTATGCACGAAGTTAGAAAAAACATAGCTATAATTAGATCTAGGGCCAATAAAAATAAAAATAACTTGATCATAAGGATTATCGTGAATCTAAATGATTGATGCCTAGTGATATGCCTACATTTTGTGCATGACTGCATAAATATGGTGAATTCTCTTCCCAACATCCCCAACAACCTTCTCCTCCTTTGCGCTACATATCTGAGACCTACGATCATGATTAAATAGACAATATATATTCAAATTCTCCTCACCTCATGTCCAACACTCTAACCATCCCATACCATTACCAATATGTTGTTGTTGTGATCCATGTCACTTTCTAGTTGCATTAACTTCTTTTGTGGTGCGACATTTTATTTCTCTTTTGCATTCTAAGTCCTTGCTCTCTTAGGCTGCCATTTAGCTTTACCTTTGTCCTTCCCTTTCCATCCTTGTTGATATTCATTATTACTCTTTGAATGTTCATAGAAATGCTTCAGATTCCCAATGAATTCCTTAAGTTACCAAGGCTCATCATTCTCAATATGATATCTAAATGCTAATGAAAAATGACTAACAATCAATGACCTTTAGCCTTCTCATCCTCAATATACTGTATATACCTAAATAGCTCCAAAAATTTTGTCATGTACTCTTCATTTGTCGTTGATCCCATCTTTAAATCATGGAATTATTTGGACTTATTGTTGTAGTACCTTTCTTACAAGTACTTCTTCCTAAAATTCCTCTTGAACTCATGCCAACTTGAGTCCTCTATCATGATGTCTCTAACCCGCTTCATATCTCCCCACAAAATTCTTGCCTTATGTTTTAGGTTGATGATATAATTTATGGACTTCAAATTATCAATGTAGTAATGAAACTCGAATAATTTTTTCATCCCTAGTATCCAAGCCTCTACATCATCTGTTTTCTTAAAATCCCCATAAAAACTATGTGAATTTTCTTTCTTAAATTTATCTCACAAGTATCCCCTGTCACTCATCTTGTAAGGATGACAAAGATGATGATCATGATTTCTATCCGAACTGGAACTAGAAAAATACATGTACTAATCATCCCTCATATATAGAGTGTTATCTTGATGGGGCCTAGACCTAGGTTCAGATATGGTCGCGCAAACCAACAAAACCCACTATTATCGATCGTTTCGGCAACGATCTGTTGCACAGAAAAAAGTTTCACCAGAGGCAATATCAGGGGATGATAGAACCATGTTTCTGCAGAAAGAGGGTCTATGGAGTATGGATTTAGGGACTATATTATCTTTAATATTTATCATAGCTTCACAGGATGACTATGTTAACTACGTAGTTTCTATTCAACACTTCTAGATAACTAGATTATGCACTGCACATTTCTACTTGAACATGAATTAATCCGCATAAGAACCCATAACCCTGAATTTCCAAAGAAAATATAGATAGAAACCATAACTTGGCACAGACAACATAAAAATAGATATGTAGAAAACATATAAGTAAATACATATATCTTTCTTCAAAGTATTCTTTTATTACTTCAGATCTTCTCAATACAACACTTCTTGCCCTGCGCACATACTTGCAGGGGTATGCGCACTTAGTTGTAGAATTTATAAGGTCTTTTTGCACTCTTCTATAGAAGCCTTATCTTTTGAACAAAACAAAAAAATACAAAATTAATTCAATATAACATTACATCCCTATGCATTCTATGATATCAAAAGATATCCCTAAAATCCTTATATAGTCTTTTATTTTACAATACCATGGTCCAAAAACCATGGGCAGAGCTCAAGGTATTCAAAATTATCCCATCGCTTTACAAAATAAGGAACTTTGACCCACCCCAAAGACCCTAAGACTCTAACATATCTACGCACAACACGATCCACTCCTCAAAATGTAGATTCTTTTATAAAAAATTGATCTAGGGGTACCTTGTCAAATAGGCCCCCAACAAAAATATGTGACTCATCCCAATTCACTCAGCCGGTGTGACCTCAGTATTCACTATGATGTTTCTCAATTCATTCTTGGGTGGTTGGAGTGTCTCGGCACACTCTTTCTCAACTTCCCATACTTTGGTCAATAACTAATTTGTCACTCACCCTGTGATATTATTAGGAACTTCCAGTTGTGTCTGTTACGATACTTTTAGTTCTTTCTCCATAGTATGTGACAACTTACTAGCTTCAACTTCCCAAGGCTAGATTTTGGCAATGATAATATGTTCCTTCCTACATAGTTCATCAATCTGTCCTTGCAAAAACTTTCCCTCTTGGAGATGGGCATACTATTTTTCTAGCGCTAAGGCCCATGCAGTCACCTTGTTGTGATCAAATTCTTCTAAATTTTCATGGATTTATACTTCAATATTCTGAATATGCGGGTCCTCCTACAATGAGGCCCAAACTTTCATAACATCTTCAAATAGTTGGCTGCAATGTTAAACATTGGATTCAATATTAGTAGTGGAAGCCTTAATATTTTCTATACACTACTCCTGGACCTATGATGGAGTAGTAGGTTGTAAATGAAACTATAGCTTGGAAATATTCATCTAGAGCTTGAGTAGCACATTTTCGACTTTGGCCTTAGAGTATTTTACTACCATCAAGAGAATTTTATCTTTCTCCTCTCGTGCTGTCTCGGCTTGGAGCTACAGGTTAGGTAGTTTGCTGCAAACCTTGGAGATGGATACGTCCAGCTTCTATATGTGCGCAGCTTCCTCCTCGTGCTCTTGCATGACTTGCTACTTTTCCTTAGCCATCTGCTTCCTTGCTTGCTTAACATCTCGAATAACCAATAAGGTGCAATTCTCATGGATTTGAACTTCTTCTGTGACACCCTCTTGAAAGTCATGAAACCCCTTCAAAGGGAGTAAATCAAGGTTCACTCTAGTGTTCTGCCAGTGTGATGCCTACAATTGATTATCAACATTTTCCAAATGTAGGGTTCCTGCATGGATATGCTGAGCTCAAATTTTAGTTGTAATATCCAGCTGTTGACCTATTTTACTTTCACTAGATGGTGCCCTTATCACTTGAGCCATCCTCCCTTGAAACCTACTCACTTGAACCACACAAGCTTACACTGTGCTCATTTGTACCTTCAATTCCTTGAGGCCCTTGGAGACCTCCACCAATATGTCCTTCTATTGGTCCTCAATATTACCCTAAAGATTCTTGATGACTTCTCGGACACTATCACCAATTTCTTCTAAGTCCACCTCACTGAGGACTAATGCCTCTCGGTTGGCAGACTTGCCTGAAGTCATGTTTTTCAATGCACCTTCATTACCTAGTTTCTTTCACCTCTTGAGAATCTACGAGGGGTTGGGTTTGCTGGGTCTACAACCAGGTCAATGTAATATTCCAAAATTTGCCTTCAGCTAATTGGAATATTAATTTTTTGTTTTTTCACTTAGATAAATGAATAAGTGGGTAGGGAAACCCATAAATCTCTTTAGTAGGAATAAACCACTTCTCATGTGAATGTGGCTCATTTTATTAGCTTAGTAAAGCACCCTCAGGTGTGAACAGGGGCTAGAGCATGTGGATAGGATCAAAGTCGACTGGATCAACAATGTTGTTATGGAGATAGTGGAGGTTTATTGGAGGATAGCGGAGTCATTTTGGAGGAGTGTATGCATGCGAGTAACTCCTTTAATGAGTGGGACCTGGGGTGAGGAATCTCACAACGAACAAAAGGAAGAGGACAATAGCATTAAAAGAGATGGATTTGTATTATTTATTTTTATCTTTTTAGATTTGGACTTTCCATGTGACATATCTATGCATGCTTTTGTTGTTGATCAGGGTCTGCAGCGTTGTTTAGCCCAAGGGTGTTTCTGAGTGGCAATCCCACCATCATCCTTGGGGGAATTAGAGTGCCTACTTTGGAGAGGTATATTGAGCTACATTTCTACTATTCAAAATTTACCAAGCTTTAGTCTTCATCTACAACACAGTCTATTCCATATTTGTGTTGTGTTGCAGGGTTGCAGTAGTGGAGGGTTGTAAAACCCCATTTCTGAGCTTTTTTTCCATTACAGGGATCATCCTTTCATCCGGGAGGCTCGTGAGGAAGTCCTTGGTAGGAGGAAAAAGTAGCTACCATCAGTTACAACGCAATTTCCCTCAAGGAATGTGTTATTTTAGAGAGCAGCTACATCAGTGGGTTTATTTCCCTAGTTGGAGGAGTTGGGTTTCCATTGAGGGGATCAACCCTTAATTTAGAATATCTATTGGATAAGGATCAACTATTCCATATATCAGATTAGCCACCTCCTATCATTGATTTTTTTGTAGTGATTATTCAACCCTAAGGCCGTATCTACAATTTTTATACAGTGTGTATTTCAGGAAACATTTTCTAGGTTGTCTTTGAAATCAATTTTGGAGCATAGATCTCTAATCCTAGCACTTTTGGAGAATTGTATCAACAAATATATATATTTATATATTTCAGTTGTTCCTATGTCATAGACAGTGTAGTTATAACATTCCAACATTTCATGTATTAGTAGCATTTCATATTTTGATGTATTGTTTCATGAGAGGCTTGTTTTCGCAATCTTTAGAGATCTTTTACTCAAGATCTTGTACTTATTTTTCTGCTAATAATCATAATGGAATGGCTCTATGGTTCTCTCATGTTTTGATCCATTTATATTTCTACATATTTCCAGTTTAATGTCTTATATTTATACTCTCCCAATTTTCAGATATTACAGTGGTATCAGAGTTAATCTTGGCTCAGACTTTGTATTTCTACTATTATGTCATCTAAAGAGGCTTCTCATATAAATGAAAAGATTTGTAGAAGAGATGCAGGCAAGACTCCCTTATCGGGAGAAATGAAGGGAGAGGAGTTCTCAAAAATTCTTCTCCAAATTATGGATGGCATTAACAGAGACATCAGAGAGATGAGAGTGGAGAGATATAGAAATTTTCAAAGAGGGTTTTCACATGAGTAAATCTCTAGTTTCACATTATGGGTACGAGAATTCAGCTTCACCACCATATCTACAATGTTGTACCATGCCTACATTCTTAAAAAGAGAAGAAGAGGAATGAGACACAACAAAGGAGGATATTATTGGTGACTATCTCCAATAATATGAATCTTAGTCTAAGATATTCAAGGAGAATCTAAACTTCCAAGGGTTCTTCCAATTCAAAGAAAAAATAAGACCCAATAACCACAATAGAAGAAAAGGGTGCATGTAACACACTTTCGGTAGATTTTTTCTGACTAATTTTGATGGTTCACAAATAAGGTGATCTGAACGAAAAATGGCATCCACCCATGGTATTCATCTACCCATGTTATCCATCCACCCATGGAATTTACCCATGGTATTGTAAATGGCATCGACCCATGGTATTCATCCACCCATTGTATTTATTAACCCATGGTATTGTAAGTGACATCTATCCATGATATTAATTCACCCATGGTATGTATCCACCCATGGTATTCATCCACACATGGAATTTGGAATTTACCTATGCTATTTTAAGTGGTATCTACCCATGGTATTGACCCATGGTATTGTAAGTGGCATCTACTCATGGTATTGGCCCATGGTTTTGACCCATGGTATCCACTTATGGTATCTACACATGGTATTGTAACTCAAGAAAGGCTATAAATAACAAGCCTCATTTTGTAAAAGGATAGGTGGTCCACCACAATGTAGCTTCTATAGTGATTCTTTGTTTTAATAAAACAACTTTCTTTGTGGTTTTATTTTCTTTCTGTTCTCTCTTTTTTTATGGCATTCTAATTTTGCAGATCTTGTCAGATCCATTTAAATTTTTAGATCTTGAGGGCCTTCCCCCAAGATCTAGATCAGTGGTATTAGATTTAGGTTACGAATCCATGGGAATGAGGGTTTGAAGCATATTTTAGTTTCAATGTTTTGCAACAATATTTAGCAAACTCCATGAATTTTTTTGGGCAGCGAGTTTGTAGATCAGATATGAAATTTTTGGTGAAAATTTTTCAAAAAAAAATATTGGATCTCGATTCATTGTGAAAAAATACCGAAACTAAAAAAAAATCAGCCAAATTGGAGTTCGGATGAAGGAGTTATCACTCATTCAAAATCAACAATGTTGCAGCAATTTTTCTGACGACAATTCATCGATGGGGCCTCTCTCGTCATTTATTGTAGTTTTAAGTGCAAATTTTCAAATAAATGGTTACAGGTCTGAGTTCCTCTTGAAATTCCACCCAATTTCAAAAAACAAATCAGTCGAATCAGATTCCAAACGAGGGATTTATCACTGATTTAAAATCAGCTATTTTTTTTTCAGAAATTTTGTGACGGTAGGACAATTCCAGCACGAATCTAAGAGTCTAGAGTCTCTAGATATCGATTTCAAATACACAGGAAGATGCAGAATGATCATTCCATTTCCAAAAATAGGTTATAATAAATATTCTAAGTTATATTGACTGAGTTATGCTCATTTTAAATCTCGAGTAGCATTTGGAGTGGGTTCCCCTTAGAGACGTGCCCTCCCACCCCACTTTAGTAGGCACCTGCTTCACATTCATCAGTTTTAGCATAGCAGCATTAAACTTGGGTTATTTGGAGACGTGCCCTCCCACCCCAAGCTATGTAGGCACCTGATACTTTATCAAAAATCAACATCACGGTTATGGGTCAACCACACAAAATCCTTCTCATCAAAGTCTGTTTGCTAGGCCACACACTGTTAGTAACACAATTGGTCACAAGAATTACAGGGTATATCTATCCTCCGATCTTCATTTGTCATGGTTTTGGTTCATCCACAAACCCACACTTCATCGAAGTCCATTTTCTAGGATGCACACTGTCAATATCACAGTTGGTCACAAGCATTACAGGGTATCTCTATCATCAAAACTTCGTTCATCACAGTTATGGGTTAAATACACAAAAAAATTCTCTTCAGTGGCTCTTCATATTCAACAAAGGATTCTCAAGAGGGAACTTCACACAATGGGGACCATTGCTTCTTAAGGAGGGAGGAATGATCTGAATGAAAAATGGCATCCACCCATGGTATTCATCTACCCATGTTATCCATCCACCCATGGAATTTACCCATGGTATTGTAAATGGCATCGACCCATGGTATTCATCCACCCATTGTATTTATTCACCCATGGTATTGTAAGTGACATCTATCCATGATATTCATTCGCCCATGGTATGTATCCACCCATGGTATTCATCCACACATGGAATTTACCTTGAGGTATTGTAAGTGGTATCTACCCATGGTATTGACCCATGGTATTGTAAGTGGCATCTACTCATGGTATTGACCCATGGTATCCACCTATGGTATCTACGCATGGTATTGTACCTCAAAAAAGGTTATAAATAATAAGCCTCAGTTTGTAAAAGGACAGGTGGTCTACCACAATGTAGCTTCTATAGTGATTCTCTATTTTAATAAAACAACTTTCTTTGTGGTTTTATTTTATTTGTGTTCTCTCTTTTTTTCTGGTATTCTAATTTTGTAGATCTTGTCAGATCCATTTAAACTTTTAGATCTTGAGGGCCTCCCCCTGAGATCTCGATCATAAGGCTTGGGTAAGGAAGTTAGATACATATTTATAGCTGCATCAAGTTTCAGAAAAGGAGGCCATTAAGGTAGCAGCGCTGCACCTTGAAGTTAAGGCTTATGCTTGGTGGTTTTATGGTTCTTCTTCATTGAGTCATGCAAATATATCTACTTATGCAGAGTTAACTAGGAGCTTAGTGAAGAGATTTGATCAAAATCATTTTGAAACTTCTTTGGGTGAGCTAGCCAAACCCAAGAAATCATAACCTTTAAATGAGTTGGTAGGAGCCACTAGACCAACTCTACTCCAGAATGTTATTGGGGGGGTTAAAGATTTAAAAAATTCTTTGCCCATGGAAAAAGTCCCACTTCAACAAGAAATTTATTCTTAAGAGGAATACATGAATATTCCTTCTTCAAGGGGGGATCATGACAAAGGATATCTTAATGATGAGGTATTCACCCATGATGAGGAGGAAGAAAGGGAAGAATTATAGGGAGATATTAGCGTTGTAAAAGCAGGAGGAGATCCACCACCATTTGGAGATGGAGATGAAGCAATTGGTTCAACTAAAGGATCTCTTGTATCCTTGCAATAAGTTCCAAGGGATCTCACATATGAAGATCAGGAACATCTTGTTTCTGTATCGATAAACAGTGAGACTAAACAGTGGAGGAAGTGTATTCCAACATTGACCACAATTTTAAGGACATATACCATGATAGATCACTTATTTTTGATGAATACTCTTGACACCTATATGACATTGGATGTGCATGGGTTGATTACATTGGAGAAGAAAAACTTAGACTATGAGATCTTGCAGATGGAAGGAGAAAATGAGAAGGATAGCGAGCATCAAATGACTAGGAACATACACAGCCAACCATTTGAGGAGGTTTATACGTAGAAGAAGGAGACTGGGTTGCATAGTGAAAGCATGGAAAAATCAGTGCACCCTCATATATAGTCTACTCTAGACATTGATGTCTCATTACATGAAGGCATTCCACTAGGGAGACCCCCGGATTGGAAGATGATGAAATATTTCTCTCAACATGGTGCATTATTAATAGTTTTGGCTAAGGGAGGAAACTTGGGCGAAGCTAGCACAATGCATAGAGCCTTTGATGGGTTCCAAGGAGGGAGGAGTAGTCCTATGATATTGACATTGTCATCTCCCACTAAGCTATTTGTGTTGAAAGGTGGTGATTTAGGAGTATGTGATGGCACAAGCATGGTGCCTAAGAGGTACTCCATAGCTTTGGAGAAACACAAGAAACTTCCACATAGGAGTGATTCTTCCACATATGAGAAGAGTTTATTGACACTCTTGTATGCATTGACCAAAATATGGAAGTTTTGGATGAGAAATGCTTTCCAAGAGGAGGTTGACCTCCATATTCTTCAGTCTTGTCTTGGGAAATATGAGCTGCAAGTGAGGTAGAAAAAGTGGGATAGTAGTATTCTAACATGGGGCTTTGTCATTGAGCATGTCAAAGAGGGTAGCTATGAGGTGATAGGTGCTCCATTACAGAATTCAGCAATGTTGTCACTATTGAGGAGGATCGATCTATATTGGGAATCCCAATTATTTGTGGAGTATTCCAAGAACCTCTTCACATGTAAGGTTCTTGATGGGAAAATGATAGATGGGAGATATAGAGTGGTTGATGGATTCATTTATTTCCAATATCATATCTACTCGAGTAGAGACTATAAGCTTAAGGAGGAGATTCTTCATGCAGCATATGAGGGACTCTTTTCTAGGCATGTAGATTTCATTTAGACTTATCACACCATCATGGAGGGATTCTATTGGGAGGATCTAAAAGAAGATGTGCTCCAACATATGAGGATATATGTAGCTTGTTTGATGTATGAGGAGGAAAGAAACCACCTTTCAAAGTTGTTACAACCACTTTCCCTTTTGATGGAGAGATGGGAAGGCTTATCTATGGACCATTCACCAACTTTCCAACCATATATGGTAAGGATTTTGTTTTGATGCTTATTGATCAACTAAACATGTATGATCATTCCTTTGCCATACATTTGAAACACATTTCTCCACAAGAGAGCAAGCCTCTCTTTGATCTTCATGGTCCTTTTGAGACTACATTCAGTGATTGGAATGGCGACTTTCTAGAGGAATTTGGGCAATAATTGTTTTTATTGGTTCATATTTAGTTAACACCTAATGTCCTTTACTTTTTTCAAGATTTTGACAAGCTTATGGTAGAAAGCAAGTGGTTAGATGGCCACTTATAATATCATGTTTTGAGACAGCTAGAAGTCGATTTTTCTTTTGGATCCCATATGGAGATGACACTCTATTCACTATATGTGGGATGGATTGGACAAGAGAGGTTCTTGGAACAAAATAGTGGGATCATGAAAGTCCAATTTACCTTTGGCTTCTTGATGAAAACATTATTTCATCCGAATATTAGTAGTTCCATATTTATCATAAATGGAGAGAGAGACATCGTGAGTTGAACAGATTAATCTCTCATTTTCAACCATCCAGCCCCTATACATTGCAGAAGCAGGGGATTGGTGAGTTTTTCTATGAGCTACCAAGGATGGCTCACTTTGTTTGGATGATAGCATCAAGATTGGAGTCTCTCATTGGGATGGTTTTGCACTTTCTTTCCAATTTCTTGAGGACAAGAAGAATTTGGGAGGGGAGGACTGTAATATTCTAAAATTAGCCTTCAACTAATTGGAATATTAAAGTTTTGTTTTGTCAGTTAGATAGATGAATAAGTGTGTAGGTAGATCCATAAATATCTTTAGTAGGAATAAAATCACTTCTCACATGAATGTGGCTCATTTTATCAGCGTAATAAAGCACCCTTAGGTGTGAACATGGGTTAGAGCATTTGGAAAGGGTCAAATTTTACCAGATCAACAACATTGTTATGGAGATAGTGGAGGTTTATTGGATGACAATGCAATCATTTAGGAGGATTGTATCCATGAGAGTAACTCCTTTAATGAGTGGGACCCAAGGTGAGGAATATCACCAAGCATAAAAGGAATAGGATGGAATCATTAGAAGACATGGATTTGTATTATTTATTTTGATATTTTTAGATCTGGATTTGTCATGTGACATATCTATTCATGATTTTGTTGTTTAGCAGGGTCTGCAGTGTTGTTTAGCACAAAGGTGTTTCCGAGCAGGAATCCCACCCTCTTTCTAGGGGGACTTCAAGTGCCTACTCAGGATAGGTATCTTGAGCTACATTTCCCCTATCCGGAATTGGCCAAGCTTCGGTCATCATCTACAATGCAGTCTATTACATATTTTTATTGTGTTGCAAGGTGGAAATAGTGTAGGGTTGTAAAACCCCATTTCTGAGCTTGTTTTCGATTGGAGGGATCATCCATTCATCTGAGAGGATTGTGAGGAAGTCCTTGGTTCATTATTTCCATATTTGGTAGGATGCTTGGTAGCTACCATCAACTATAACATAGTTTCCATCAAGGACTACATTATTTCAGAGAGCAGTTGCATTGGTGTGTTTATTTCCCTAGTTGGAGGAGTTGGGTTTCCATTGAGGGGATCGTCCCTTGATTCAGGATTTCTATTGGAGGAGGATCAAATATTCCATATATTAGATCAGACACCTCATGTCAATGATTCAGTTACAGTGGCTATTCATCCCTAGGGCCAAATCTTCTATTTTTGTACAATGTGTATTTCCAAAAACCTTTTCTAGGTTGCCTTGGAGATTATTTTTGGAGCATAGATCTCTAGTCTTAGAAATTTTGGAGGATTTTATCAGCAACTATATATATTTCTATCTTTCAGATTTTATTCTCTCATATACAGCACAATTATAGCATTATGGCATTTCATGTATTAGCAGTGTTTCACATTTTGATGTATTGTTTCATGGGAGGCTTGTTTTCCCAATCTTAAGAGATATTTTCCTCAAGATATTGTACACATTTTCTGCTAATAATAATAATAGAACGACTCTGTGGTTGTCCCATGTTTTTATCCATTAATATTTCTTCATATTTCAAATTTAATGTCTTATACTGCTACTCTCCCAATTTTGGGATATTACAGTCAACACCACCTTCATAATTTCCTCCTCCTATCTCCAGTTCATCCTTCTCCATCTCTGCTTCTACCTATATTTCGAGTTCCTTATCGGTCGCAAAAATGAGCTTCTTGGGACACTTCTGGGTATCTTTCTTTCTATTAGTGTTCTTAAGATACCTGTCTTGACGCCACTGGTTCCGTCCTACTATGTTGTCGCCCCTTTTGTGGATAGATTTAGCCAATCACTAGGCCACTCACTTACAATGTGAGTAATGTCATCCTCAGTCAGTAGGTAAGGAAGATCGTACTAGACCTACGCAAGGTCCTTCTTCACGTAGATGTGCACATGGTTAAAATTTTCCTTAAAATCAACAACTTGGAAAATTTCTTCAAAAATACTTGGTGAGAGCCTTGGCTTCTAGCTGATCACCATGCATTATCTCGTCTCAAACCCCACCGAAAATAATTTATTCTCAATCTCTTGTGTTGGTTAATTCAAATTCCATAGGGAGACATATCTTGCAGCCTCACAAATGTTCAGATCCATTTGGGGAACTATGACTCAATAGGTTGCTTCCATGCCATCAACACAATTAGGATCAATATCCATGCATAATGGAATTACTTTTCCTCCTCGTGGGATTCTCTAAAATCATCCAAAACGTCTTTCCGTAAATACCTTGCGCAGTTGAATTGGACTCCTTTGCTGCAGTACGCAGCCAAAGATACTACTAGCACCAAAAAGTCTTCTACGTGGCACTTCCGCTTGATATTTCATGCAAAAATGTGTGGAAAAGTGCACGGTCTTATCCTTAAAGGAGCTAATAGCATGTACGTGGTTTCCCTTTGTGATGCCATAATATTGCTTCATCTTGTCAGCTAGATTATTATCTTGATATTTTCCCACAGATTTATCATCTGGGTCCAATCGTTGATAAGGAAGCACAATGATCCTCCTAATCAACATCACATCAATTGGGATTCTTCCCCCAACCATATAAAATCATCGTCCTCTAAGGTCAGCAATGACGCACACAGATTTTTGTTGATGTTACTGTTCCTAAAGTGAAGAACATACAACATGTTGAGAGGCACTTCTTGTTGAACTCCTGCCACCCACCTTAGTGTCTCTACCCTTGTCGCTCCAACAACTTCATACTAAACAGAGTGCAGGCTCTTGTTTGTCTCAAACAGAGGATATTTTTTGTGGTAATTAAAATCCTAGTCTTACATGCACAGTTGTGGCACTTTTTCCAACAGATATCCTTAAACAAATATCTCTTCAAGAAGAAAGTGTGTAAAAAAATTAAATTTGACTCTATTGGGGTCCTTCGTGGGATTCACACAAGTCAAATTCCTTGGTGGTAGATAATATGGAAACCTAGAGATAGGTTTCACATCTTCTACATAAATTTCCTCGAAAACTTGGGGCACAACTTTTTCTTTCGACTCTCTAACCTCTATCGATTGCTTGTGCCTATCCTACGTTGCCTTAGTTCAACAAGACAAGTTTTCACGAGGATTGTCACTACCATTATATTTTTCAATGAGCCTAGTACTTGCATAACCAATCCTGATGTTCATCAATCTACGATAGTCCTTCCAACCTCCTATATTTTCCTTGTGCGTTCCCCACCATCTGCCTAGTGTGGACCTCAAAGCTAATTCCAAATCTCCATATCACTACTCCTGGGGAAACTTATTTTCAAATTCATTAAGAAATAAATTAACATCCCTAGTTCCATCATAATAGGGAAATTAACTACCTCTGATGCGACGCAAAAAAGAGATTTAGTAATTTTGTTACACCGCTTGGTAGAAACTTCATGAAACCAGTTCTGCCAATGATAAAATTCTTCATGAGAGTTGTAGACACATGAGCTATCACACTCCCAACTTATCCTTCCATTATTTGTAGGATTGATCCAATCTTCGTCTTGTGCAGTTATCTTATAGATATTGTCAATATCATTGTCATTGTATTCATTCTTAACTAGTTTTGTATATAGCACTCCGACAGAGGGGTCCAAAGGAACAATGACCTTGGTACCATTCTTCTCAAACACCATATTTTTGTTTTTTAGATTTATTATGGCATCCATAAAATAATCCCAATCAAATCCAAGTCAAGAAATATACATCTTGTTATCATCAACAGTCTCAATAAATTCAAAGTCTGATAACACACTTGCACCATCAATGTCTACCACAACACCATGCAATCGACCCATAGGAATAATTTTATGTTGATTGGCCATTATTAGATGAGTTAGCCACTATTGTATCTTTGTTTGCCCGATTCATTCCCATGTATGATTTGGAAAAAAAAATCTCATATGATCCTAGAAGAAGAATGACTTGGTCCATTTCATAATCTCTTGTCTTCGTAGTTAACCACATTTCTCTATTGGTTCTCTTCTTATTTCTATATACCTCATTCACTATGCATTAATTAGGTTGTGGTTCCTCTTTGCAAGTGCAATTGTCAATCAACTCCTACAATCCTTCCACAACTTTTTGATCCCTTAACAACTTCATACATGTCTACAAAAATGACTTCATATTGAAAGGATCAAATTCTTTTTTCGCAGTAACCCCGTTGGGTTTATTATTTTGTGGGATTAGTTGCATCTATGATATCGATGTTGAAGTTGCAAGGCTCATAAAGCTCTTCTTCGCTTCCATTTAGGTTTCCTTTTCTCGTTGTACATCAAACCGAACATTATTTTTTCCACCCTTCCGGACCCCTGTATTCTCCATATGGCTTTTTCCTTTTGATTTGTCTTTACAAGTACTTACACTAATTTTTGTGACTATATTGAGACTTATATCCTCATAATGTAGTTTAGCCCTAATCATCTACAGGTTATAGGAAGACTGTTGATTTTTCTTTTCCTCCATTTTACCCAATAATACAGGAAAATATTTCATGATGGAATGATATACAATACTTACAAGAGATTATAATGGGATTCTTACAATCCCTAACAAAATTTCTAGGTTGGCCGTAATTATAACATATGATATGTCTATGACCTCGTCCAAGACATCCTCCTTCGCCACGTCCATGGCCTTGCAAACCTCTGCACATTGTGGGTGAACCTAGACCTGCGCAACTTTCGACTTGCATTCTGTATGCCCTAGGAGTCTTTTGTATCCTTAGATAATAGCTGCGACAGTTCCTTTCATCGTGACCCACCTAGCTAAAAATTTACAGAACAATTGCTTCGATGACTAGAAATACTTCTAGAGAAAATTACAGTAGTTTTTTGGGGTGTTGGCTTGCAACCTAGGATAGGCTATACCAGACATTTGGTCCCACACTTGGTCTAACACTTGGCCCAAGCTTCATTGGACTTAGCAACCCAGTGCCCAAGTACTCTTTAAAAACATGACACTGATCCTTATAGTGGTCCTCTTCTTTCCACTTTATGCACCAAAATTCTTAACGCATATAAAACTAAAATTATTATCCGTTATTCAAGTCCTAGAGTTCCATATGTAAGCTTGCCAACTGGGTCTAAATATGTTGAACCACTATATTGGTATATGCTACTGACAAATCTTCTAGTTCCATCACAATATCTAATGCTTCAACTTGGGTTGTGACCTTTTGTTGTGAAAATGGTAATAAAATATGTGGTAATAGCACAACTATAAACCACTCCTTGTGATACTCATCAAGGATCTCGAAGCTGATTTGACTCAACAACATTTTGAACCTTTGGTTTACCTCCCACACAGTTTCAGTGACTAATTGCTTGATCTCTTTAATATTCGTAATACATTGTGGCTACGATTTCGTCTTCCTAAATTGAATAGTCAACATAATATTTGTCTCATCCATTGTGGTGTTCCTATTCATCGCAGAGTACTTCATAAACCAAGAAAAGGCTCTTTCTTTCAGCGCTATGACCAGTTGTGCCTTCTTCATATTCTAATCAGTGATGTTTTGTGATCTCCACATTGCTTCTGCAAAAAAATAAAATTTCTCGGGATCATATGATCCTAGGCCTTTAAACACATACATCTACGCTATAAGAGCCATGTAATTTGGGGGAGGTGGAGGTGGTGGTGGTGGTGGAGAAACAATATGGGGATAGGTTGTGATGGGAATGACAAGTTGGGGAGTCCCAGAGGCACCTTGAAGATCTCGAAATTCTAACTCTGACACACTTCTAGGAGTTGAAAGGTTACTTTATCCTTCTTGAATTTAAGATCCAAACAACGAACTCAACCCAATCTCAACGTAGTTATCACGATATACCTTGAATATTTTACCATTTTGTGTAGATTTTATTTTTATTCCACTGAACATCAATCAATTTTCATTCACAGTACACCCTTTTCAGATAATAGCATCTTAATATAGCACTTTAATGATTTTAAGTACTTGCCTCGCGCGTCTTTGAAAAATATGTGCTCGACTTCTTTGTAGGACACAGATGTCTCGATTGCGAACTTAGTAATAAAGCCTCCAAGAATAATATCGATCCAATAATCAATACCCCTTGAAATATTGTTATCAGCCCCTTCAATTGCTTGATTAGATTTGGAGTCCACGCAATAGAGTTATTGTTCTTGAAACATGTATTTTGCTTAGCTAGTGTTGATAACCACTCTCATAGATCTTTATCGAACAACGAGAAAATAATCTCCTTCTTATCCGTAAAAATATATTTTTGCAATCACCTATGATTTAGAAGGTGCAAATTGTTGTTCTCTTGTACTGCAAATTCATGTTCTTTCATATCTACCCAATCTTGAATCTCTTTTCTTGTTGGATGCCACATCCACATATCGCTCAATCAGATCCCAGTCCCAGAAACAAAATAATTTTTTGGCTTGATGGGTCCTAGATTTAGGTTTAGATATCTACGCGCAGCGCACTCCATTCCTCAAAATGCAATAAATTTTACAAAACATTAATTTAGGGGTACCCTATCCAACACAAAGTTCCCAACAACATGACATGTCTGACTATGTGAAATCTATCGAACCTCCGTCTACCAAGAGAAATACTACCATATGCCCCATTAGTTCTATCCTCCTTCCCATGGCTGATCTGAAGTGGCCCTTGGTGCTACAACTGAGACAAGCTTTGAAGAAGTATTACATTAAGTTGTTCTTATCGCTCTTGTGCATGTATGATCCCATCATTGTCTACCTTACAACTCCTTATTTCTTCCCTTAATCTTGTCAATGTGTTTGCCAAATCAGAAGATTTCCCACCACGCTACTCATCTGATTCATATGGAGAGTCCTTTTATTCAACCATCTTTCTATTCATTTCGATATTTTTTCTTCAAGGAATATTATGTCAGCTAAATAAAATCCTAATAAACCAATGCACCTTAGTATAATTTGGGGAGGACACCTCATCAGCAAGATCATACAAATCAGTGTGATACATGTATAAATGTAATCATAACAACATATAAACATATAACAACTAATTTTACCATCTCATAACATCCTTCTAGCTAGAGTCTAGTGATCACTGCATGACGATATCACTACACATACTATGACCTCATGCATGACGACATCAACCATACCAATGTACGTGGACAATACGCAATCATAAACATATATGATACATGAATGTACACACAAAAAATACACAATAATAAACATATAAGATACAAAAACGTCCACACAGACAATACACAAGCATAAATACATGAACAATAAACCAGCATAAGCATGGAAAATACACACACATAACCACATATAATCAAGAATAAACATACAATACTTGTAACAACAGTGGCCACATGTAACTAAGCATACAAGAATGATGCATGTAGCAAAATATAACATGTAACCCAACATACACTCATGAAGATTCACTTTGCAACAACAACATCCTCTTTCAGACGGTGACATCACTCCAACCATGACTAACACCATGCATGGGAAACAATCACATAGATGACAAGGATGAAAATACACGTGAAAACTGTTGGAATCATGATTTTTGTTAGACCGAAACTTGCAGGCATTAGTTTCCGCTATAATTTCCATAGTTAGGATCTTCAAGAGGTGGTTAGTCCATGCTACGAAACACATGGTGAGCGTTGAACCCAATGTCCAACAATCTCCCCCCAAACATGAGCTGGGTGAATTTCGAACTGAATACCCGTCGCTTTGATACCACTTGTTGGAATCACAATTGTCATTAGACAAAAACCCGTAGGAACTAGTCTCCGCTACAATCACCAGGGTTATGATCTATGAGAGGCGTTTATTCCATGTCACGAAACACATGAGCATCGTTGAAGCCAATGTCCAACAAAAATGACATGAATGCATGACCAAAACACTGCTCATCTAGTCCAAGGGATGAACCATGCTCTGATACCAATTTGTAACACCCTCATCCCACATCTACCCAAGTAACCATCCAACCAGGGTAAACATGTGAAGAGAGGCTACTATGATTGGATTCAAACTCCTAGATGATATTAAGGAAGTGGAATTGACAGAAACACATCATACAAACCTTGCACTTTAGCAACAGAACTCGGAGGAGCTAACCCAGCCAGCCAAGCCTCTAGCCCCTAGGTCCTACTACGATTTCCTGAAGAAAAATTCCTTGAAGAATGCATAGGGCTCCATCCATGTATCTGGGAGGCTTTGGATGCATGCATAAGGGTGCATGCCTTCATCCAGAGACTAAATTACCTAGAACTGTCCATTATTCCATGGGATTTAAGGCACCTTTTTAGGCCTAGTGGCCAGCCCACTGCCCAGAACTCAATGACAAGTTAAGGAATGAAATAAAACTATGAAACAATGAGTTACTTGAAAAAACCATGAGAAGGCCTAAACTGGACCCCTACTAGACAGGATAGACATTTGGTCAAGAATATCACAAACGTGTATTCTATAGGTGTAAAAAAATATCTGAGCATATGGGTCTCATACTTATGTAAGAATCACTAAGAATCATTTCTCCTGTACATCATTAGATGTAATATCATCTATTAGGTCATAATTTCATTGTTTATTCATTTAAAAATAAAAACATGAAGAGAGTGATATATGATCACTCTCATAATACATGCTCATAACCAAAAAAATAACAACAAAAATACCATAAATACATCAGCCATATAATCCACATATAAATCAGTACATTTACACATAATATACCAAGGGAATTAATTTCTCATTAATGAATGTAAAAGATAATCATGGATGAGACTACCATATTCCACTTGACCATAGATTGGTGGAGCCAAATCTCTCTTCAGCTAATCACCCCCATGCCATACTTCAGGAATGAAAGTGGGACTCAAACCGAAAGAACCAACCATGGAATCCTGAGGATAAACCACCTCAACCTCATGAATATAAATCAGGATTTACCATAATCGACACTGGATCACTAGGCCAAAAAAATAAACATGTCATAATAGGATTTACGATGAACTCCACCCAATCACTGGGCCAAAACAAGCATGTATTCCACTAGATTTGTCCACCTACACCATGAGGAATTTTAATGTCTCCTAGTTTCTTAGCATTTACCACAATACATGGTATGACCCAGGGATTACTATGCCCTAAACTGAGACATACTCTCTAGAATTTATTGATCCAAACCTGGGATTCCTAGACCTCATGGAGAGCACCCACCTCTCCGTTTTACCATATATGCCACTATTCATCATTTAAGGATTGTTATGCCCACTGAGGAAAAAGACTACATGGATTTACCATAACTCATAGTATCTTTTATGGGTCACTAAGCCATGTGTTCTATAAATTATGATATCCAGCTCACTCAGCTTTGAATCCATCCGACAATCAAAATCAACCAAAACGTGAGAACTCCATCACACCATGGATATCTGGTGCTAGGTCCCTATAATTCTAGTGTATCCCATTATTTTTATTGTTAGTGTAGTCCTGTTATAGTTATTATTGTGACCATGTAGTCCAAATAGTGTTATCATCATGCCCCATAGAAGCACACTATTGTTATTGTTGTGCCCTTACATTATTATTGTTATGTAGGCTCTGATTATTTTGGGACCCCTTAGACTCCTCTCTATAGAAAGTATGTTTTTTAATTTGAATCATACAAAAATTGTTCATTTATCTAACTTAAAGGAGGTTTTACCCTATAATAGGTTGATTTCTATGTCTTTGATCTATATTTTCTTCTATTTTGTCAGATGGTTGCATAAATTTTGATATCATAGCTTGTGATTCTATGGTTTTGCTTACTCAAACAGGTGATCATGGAATTTTCGCTATAATATGTTTTCTATGAGGATTAAGAAGCTAAAATTTTTACCATCTAGAGCTTAAATATGGATGAAATTCATGTAACAATTTTAGACATTGGTTTGCAATATATTTGAAGATATGATCTATGGAAGTTAGGGTTTTTGCAAGGTCTAGAATTTCATCTAAAACAGGTGACCGAGGGAAAATCGTTAAAACATTAATTTCGGGGATCAGATTGGAATTATGTAGAAAGTGACCAAAGACACATGGAATTTATTTTCTTGTGTATCTATATCAGAGCCTAAGGTCTAAAAAGTGACATGCGGCATGCCGTACAATTTCACTCTACTAAACTTGTCCATAATTAGGTCATTGTGGGAGATCAGCCATAACTTTGTATTGAAGAATAAAAATTTGGTCTGACCTATGGCATTGGAAATAAGACTCATAGGGCTAATAAAAAAACCAAATTTCCAATCTTGTGGATCTGAAATTGCATAGATACAATAATTTCAATATCGAACTCCTGAAAAGCAAGAAAAATGTGTTTTTTGTTTTTTCAACAATTGCATAAATTTTGTTTACAAAATCATTTTGAAGTGATTCCAGGATCCAGATTTATGTAGGAATGCAATAATACATAGAGATAGACATAAATACAAATATTCACTGGAAATAAAACTTCATTTCATTAATAACAAATGAATGAAATATGCTTATAGACATAATGGAAATAAATTAGTTAGGGCACTGGTAGCTTATCTATGAGAAGATGTGGTGGCTACAGGCCTCTGAACTGTGCTACAATGAGGCTCAAAGGCATATTTATTATTGAGAGACAATGGAAAACCCCAACCATAAAAAGATAGCCCCAGGATATGAAGCGCCAAAACTATGGGCCCCATTTGGGTAAACTGGTACATCAACTTCTTGGGCACGTAACTTTGGCATATGATCTCTGTTTGACGTGCTCAATACCTTGTTAGAAATATCTATCTTAGGAATAAGACTTTTTACGTGATAAACATCAAAGGAACTTCGATTTTGCTCCCGATATTCCCAAAAAACGTCGTTTCGGGCCTGAAAATCGCTCCTGAGGTTCAGGACCCGAAAAACTACTAAAATTAGTAAGTTGTGCTAAAACTGAAAAATTGAAAGAACTGATTGTGGGGAAAAAATAGAATAGGTGGGTGGCCAAAAATATCCACCTAGATCATTCCTCCCCCCTTAGGAAGAAATGGTCCCCATTGCATTTAGTTCCTCCATGGGATGATGCAAATTCTGCTAAACTTGGTATTGGATTTGTCGCAGATGTCATGGACCTGCTAGCGGGCGTACTAGATGCATTCAATAAATTTTGCTGCTTTATCAGCCTCAAATATTACATGTTTGTATTATGTCTGTGTTGTTTCATGATTTATGTAAATATCAGGCGGCAGTGTGCCTGGGATCATATCAATGGAGTGCTTGACCTAACAGTGTAGAGGAACCTCTCTAGGTGAGGAGAAAATGTCCTCGTATTCCTCCATGACTTTGTCCATATGTTTTTGTCATGCAAGGGAGCCCCATTTGAAGCTATGGCCACAATATTCTACTTTCCCTATGGGAGAATTGTAATGAAAATAAATTTCCTAGTTTTGGAAACAATCCTACTATGTTTTTTTGAAGTAGTCAAAGAGATGGCAGGAGGCAGTACTACCTCTGGTATCCTATACAATTTATTTCCCAAAGTAATAAAAACTATATGAGGCCTAGACCCATACACAACACTATTATTCCACAAGTATGGTTCCCCCAATAACACATCAGCCACATCAAGAGGAGCAATGTCACATAGTACCTAATCTATGAATGGCTTGATGTTTTAGGGAAGGCGACACTTCTGGTGGATCCAGAGATCTCTTCCTTAGTGAAGCCACCCAATGGTATATGGTTGTAGGTGTGCTATGGTCTATAGGTTGAGCTGCTTCACAAACTCTATTGAATTGATTTTCTTTTGGCTTCCGCTATCGACAAGGAATTGTAGTGGAGAACCCTTCACCCACATCTACGACTGGAAGAAGCACTTTCCATCCTCTCAATCCTCGGGATCCTCCCTCTGGAGCTTGGTGGTGGTGAAAATGGAACTAGGATTTGCATTATTGATCTAATTCCCTTCGTCATTTCCCTTGCCAGTTTCTGACTCAGGATCAAAACATGCATCTGATCCGAGTGCCTACAGTTCGTCCACCAATGACTGTTTGGCCCGACATTTTTTTATGCTATGAGCGGGGATATTATGAAATTCACACCACTTCCCATGTCCTTATTTGTATTTTTGGTTTTATTTTGAGCCACCCCACTTTGGCTTTTCCCATTGTTCTATGGTTCGGAGTGCCTTTCCCTGGCTTTGGATTGTTGAATTTTGCAACAAGAAACAATGAAATTGACATCCATAAACAAAAGGATGACACCTACACTAGTGTGGAACCACATGTCTTGTAATGATGGGTTATAGCGATACATTAGTGTGTAATTCAATTTATTAAATAAATTGAATGCGTGTAAAATTTAATTATCCCTTAATTAAATTGGATAATAAAATTTAATCTTATATCATGATCACTTGCAATAGCTAACTGAGTGTGATAAGCTCAGTTATCTCATGTATTTCGATTTGAGGGTGGTTTGTGAGGCATGCAGAGTAATTATATTAGTTGTGGAGTTCAAATTGTAGTTAGTACATTAGTTTAATGCAAGAGTAATCAGTTAACTTAGTTAGTTGAGTTAGAGTTGGTTGAACTACTTGTAACTATTTGTTGCACTAGTCAGAGATCAAGTGAATTAAACACTATTTAATTCACAATTAATGATCTTCCATGCAACTGATGATTTACTATTATAGCTGCATGGATTTTAGTTTCAATGGATAACCAGTTGAGACAAATGTTAAAAAGAAGTTAGCTATCAGTTGCGATATTAGGAGACTGCCCAGATGTAGTTACAACACCACAAGATGGCCATTATACTTAGTGTAGTTGAGGAAGTCTGGAATTTCTAAATAATAGGGATTGCATTCATCAGGAATTGCGTGACAAATGTAGGTTTAAGACCGGGTTAGAATTATCTAAGTGTTGGCCCTATTTTGTCTCGATCAGTGTGAGACGATAGGCAGATTGCAGGAGAATCTTATGAGAAGAGTACATTGTAATTGTTTCATGATTCCTTATGGAATATAGAATATATGATAGAGGGGGTTTGAGAAATAATATTTACCCTAGAGATTATTTGTGTTGTGGTTTGACTTTATTCTTTCTTTTCTTAATGTGATTGGTGATTGTGTTTAATTTCCGCAATTGATTTTTTAAAGGATTCAGTATCTAGCTTTAGTACATTGTTAGATCGGATTGAATCCATTGATATAAAAATGTTTGTATAATTTCTACATGGATTGGTAGATCCAAATTCCTGCTTCTTTTGCTCAAATTTATGCTCGATCTTGGTGGCATAGCAATATGTCATGCCAAGTGAGGTGATGTCGAGGAACTCCATTTCCTCCTAAATTTATCTATGCAAAAATTTGTGTTACTTGAGCATCAAATTTCTCACTAAATATTTAATACCCAAGTTTTTGCACAGCGTATGGAACAAATTCAACAATTCATTCACATCTTGATCCCTCCGCTACTGTAGCATGGTCCATTGGATGTATTTGTCCTCATAGCTCCCCACAGGGTAATATTGTTCCTTGATGTCATCTCAGAAAGAATTACAAGTGGTTGTGAACAAGAATAGAGCGGGGTCCCGTCATCCTTTTTCTCAGAGTAGGTTTCTCTCTAGTATTTGACATGGGGGGCAGCTTTGAAGAGTGCAAAAATAATATTTTCTTGGTCAGAGAAATCATGGATTGAGAAATACCCTTCCAGAAAATTCAACGATCTATCTATGGCATCTGCATCTATCTAGCCTTCAAATACATGAATTTCAAAGTTGACTTATACCTTGGAAGGAGTGGTTCTTTGAGAGTAGCTGTTGGATGTAGATGCTCCTCCAGTGGGGAGTTGTTGAAGGATCTGGGAAAAGTTATCCATCATCCCCTTCCTCTTTTTCCCAAGGGCCTCCTAGAGAAATATTTTGATAGGATCTCTTTCTCCCTCGTCCTTCTTTTCTTCCGCCATGGGAGGTACTTGGGGTTTGCGAGGCTAATCTCGCAAGGGTTTAACTAGATTGAGAACTAAATCCTTATACCCTGGCCTCATTGGGGACATGTAAAGAAAAATAGAGAAAGAACATACAACTCTAATACCACTGATATGTATTTATGTAGGAACACAATAATACATAGAAATAAACATAGCTATAAATATACAACGGAAATAAAACTTCATTTCATTAATAACAAATGACTAAAATATGCTTACATACATAATGGGAATAAACTAGCTAGGGTGTTTGTAGCTTATCTATGAGAAGATATGTGGTAGCTACATGCCTTTGAAATGTGTTAAAATTAGGCTTGAAGGCATATTTATTGTTGAGAAATAATGGAAAACCCTAAACATCCAAAAGCCTAACACTAAGAGATGAAGCGCCAAAATTATGGGCCCCTTTTGGGTAAATTTGTACATCAACTTTTCAGGGACGTAATTTTCGCATATGATCTTCGTTTGATGCGCTCAATACCTCATTAGAAATATCTGTCTGAAGACTAAAAATTTGGGCATGAGAAACATTGATGGAACTTCCATGTTGCTCTTGGTTTTCCCAAAAAACGTCATTTAGGGCCTCAAAACAGATCCAGAAGTTCAGGACCCAAAAAACGGCTAAAAATAGTAAGCTGTGTTGAAATTGAAAAACTAAAAGAACTAATGGTGGGGGTCCAAATGGAATAGGTGGGTGGCCACCAATATCCACCTGGATCATTCCAAGGGAATATTGAAGCATTGATATCAGGATTGGGTTATATAATGCCTCCCAAAAATAATTCCACATCCATTAAGCCCTTAGAAAGCTCTACTATGAAGGATGAAGAGGAAGAAGTACAAAATGATATATCAAAATTATGAGACCAAGTAAAAAAAAAAAATCTCTAAAAAAGTAACGAAAATTGAAATGGAAGCTAATATGGATGGTTTGAAGAAAGGCATGGAAGCTAATATGGATGGTTTGAAGAATGGCATGGATTGCATGGAAGCTAAGATCGATGGTATAGAAGAAATGCTAAAAGGAAACATGGAAGACATGAAGAATTCTCTAAAAGAGAAAATGGAAGGTTTAAATGAAGCTTTGAATAAGTTGCTACAAAAAATGATTCCTAATGGCGAAAATTTTGTAGATGAAACTCATGATGAGATCAAAATAAGTGTTAATCATGATTTCATAGACTCTAATGTTGGATTTAAGACCCAACATATTCTAAACATCAATATGTGGAATTTTGATGGCAAGGATCCAGTAACATGGATACTATAGATGGAACAATATTTTGACACTACAAGTAAAAGACCCTCTAGTGGATTTTTTTAGGAAGTCCTTATAAAAATAACCCAAATATTCGTTTGTAGGAGAGGTCACTAGACGTGGTTGGCAGGTGGAGATTTTTTTGAATGTTTTTTTTGTTGTGCATTTATAATCATAACACGCACTGATGCATTTTATGAAAATTCCACCAGTGTGTACTATCAATTGGCAGAAGGAGACACCGTGATCTTCTTACAAACCGGTTTGGTGCATCTAAATACTCCAACAAACCAGAACTCTATGTACAACCTAGAACAATGTATCTATGTAATCCAGCGCATCGTAATGATGTGCAGTGCGCCATTGGTAAAACTTCCTAGTGCATCTCAAAATCGAGTGCACCAAAAAAGGATTAATTAAAAAAAATACTATCCGTAAAAATATCATTTTTACTTGTTCAGTGCTCTAGAGATCTTAAGCACCGGTGTGAGTTTCTCTTCTTTGAGGTACCCTTCCATCGGTGCTCCCATTGGCCACATTGTTGCCATCGATTGCTCACTGTGTGGAGTTCAATTTTTTGAAAACGGTGGGAAAATTTGTTTTTTTGTATTCCTTAGTAAAGCTTGCTCCTCGACATGAAAATTTATAGGTAATCTACTTGTTTCTCAATAACTAAACCTTTTATTGGATTAATTTCTCAAATTAATTTAAAGTTTCCTGTTAAAAAAAAAAAAATTATGTGTGGTACTTTCAAGTCATTCGCCTCGCACTGTTCATGGTGTTGCCTGTAAATTTGAGGCCACATCGCAAACAATACGAATAGAAACCACATCGTGTTCCAGTGTGGCACCAAGAAAACGGTCATCATTTTTTTTTTAATAGCATAGTAGTGAAGTCATTTATAGGACCACACCGTTAATTATGTACTACTTTCATGTAGTGCTTTGACCAAAATAACCACTTGGGGGTGGATAGTTTAGTCAATGCACTACCCGACAATAGTACATAATTAATGGTGTGATCGTCTGCAGGAGTGCACCATTAACTATGTACTGCTTTCAGGCAGTGGATTGACCAAAATTGTTTCCCCGAGGTGATAAGTTTTGTCAATGCACCACAAAAAAAAATCTTGGTTGCAAGGTGTGCGAACTTTTTTCATGTGCACTGTGCACGATGCATGATAAAGAAGTACACATCGATAGCGGTGTGTTACTATTTTTTTGGGTGCACAAAGTGTTTTTTTTAATAAAAATTATATATATATATATATATATATATATATATATATATATATATATATATATATATATATATATATATATATTTGTAAATACATTTCTCATTTAATAAAAAAAATGTATTTAATATATGAATCATTAAGCGACATCAACAGAGAGAGCAAAGGGAACAACAAAATAATATGGAGGATCGTTATAACATGAATTAGCTGTGGGAGGCATGGGAGAGGGAGAGACTTTTGTACCATCACCCTATTATGACACCCACTTAGTTGCTCCTAACAGAGGTAGGCCTCCTCATGTTGTACGAGGAGGTTACATCCTTGAAGGGGCATAGTGGGTTATTGGGTCAACCGATCTAGATGTGGGATGCCCACCGATAGGATTTCCGGGTCAGTCATAGCCAGTGGTATGAGCCCACTGAGGAGGACATCTATTTTATTACTAGCCTATCTAGGAGAGTGCAGGATTTTCCCTAGTTCTCGTATGTTCCCATCAGTTATGCAATAGGGAGTCAGTTGGCATACTCCTAAAGATGCATTAGGGATGATATACTTTCTCCTGCAGATTTTCAGATGTCCATTGATCAGTTACACATTGGTTCATTTGGTCCATAGGAGGTGAGATGCCTCTCACTCTTACTGAGGACCATTTCACACTATAATAGTGATGGGCATAAAATTAGTTGCCCTCTTTTATTTCATGTTGATTCTTTATCTAGATGCCATGACTTGTGAGATTATCTGCCAGTTTTTTGTGAAATTTTTGTATAACATTAGATAGATGTCATTCTTAGGCACGTGGGAGGTTTACCTTCCTTTTTTCTTCAAAGTTAATTTGTTTAATTTTTGAGAGGTTTCCGAAGACGAGGCCTGCTTTTGTTCAACAGCCTTGTAGTCTGATGTTGCATGTATGAATGGAAATGTGGGGTCAAATGATTCCCAAGAGGGGCCTATCCGACTATCTGACCAGGATAACTAGTGATGCACTCGAGTTACTAGCCAGTGCTAATGATCACTCATTTGTGATGGTGATGTGTCTGTAACTAGTTTTGTTTGGTGAGGGTGTACCAACATCCTTTTCACATAATATGAACAAGTGAATGCTAGAGGTAATATTAGGGTTTTCTTTAAATTAATATAGTTCCATTTTATTATCTTAATTAATTAATTAGAATACAATTTATTCTAACATTTTATTCAACTTATTTAATTAATTTTTTTAATGAAATTGTCTAATTATTGTTGTGTATTATATATTTTTTAGATAATGGCACATTCGTTGGGGACTTGATTCCACCCCCACCAGATGATCTGGGTGTAGATCATGATGAGGATATGGTAGAGGCATCGGATCAAGGTGATAGACCTGATCCTCGGGTGCAAATACCCACTGGGATGTGGCATTGGGCGGACCATTAGGGGAATTTTGAGGTCTAAAATGGGCCTCCTAAGGAAAATGTACAATCAAAATTCACTTTATGAGAACCAGTCACATTTTATCGGATTACATCATCCCTAATGGTTGAGGTGGCATTGATTGAGTTAAAGGTACTTACTTGTCATATTCTCAATGGTGGATAAAAACTCATGGTTAACCATGGTAGTGTTCTAAGTACTTTTAAAGTCAAAGTAAATTACTCATAATAAATGTCATTTCACACCTTTTGAATAAAAATATAATATTGACATTTAATATTTCTTGAAAGAAGCAATGCTTATCCCTATACATTTATTATATTATATTATATTATTTTTATATAGTATATTAATTACATGTTATTATACAATTTAAATAATATAAATTTTAATTAATAGCATATAATAATTAAGAATTTATAAATTTATATTTATATTTCATTTTAAGTAATTTAAGTACAAAGGAAAAATTCATTAGTTGTTCAATGATAATGACTTTTTCTTGAAAAGCTCATTCTTATTTATAGTCACATCAATACAATTTTTTTATTAATTTTATTTTGGTGAAAATTTTGAATTGAATTTAACTATGGTTACATGGATTGTGGTGCAAAAAGTGAATTTCAAATTAATATATATTATTTTATTATTTCCTTAGAAGGCCCATTTTATACCTCAAAATTCCCCTAATGATCTGATTCATGATGGAGTTGGGCGACTGACTATGTTGACTCCTGGTTGATGAGGGAGTCTATCCTACTACAATCAAAGAGATCTGGGATTATCGTAGTTTCACAGGGCTTTGGAGAGATATGCCCCACGATATGAGTAACCTTATGCGTCAAATCATTGGAGTTTCCAGAGTACTGGCGTCTAGGAGGGATAAGCATCGTGGAGATGCGCAAAAGAGTAGCTCATCTGTTGATGATGATCACGAGGGGATTTATCATCATTCTATTAATCTACCTCCTCCTCCTTCACGTCATGCTGGATATGAGAAACGAACATAGAGTCTTGATTAGTATGTATCTTCTTAGCAATCTGCACCATCTCATCAGGCACCTAGTCCTGAGCAAACACAACCATTGACTGAGAATGCACCTAATCCCGAGCAGGCAAGTCCATCTTGGAGGACACCATCCACTGATCAGGTTGCACCATCGACGAATCATTAGTAGGCACCTCCTCAGTATATTGCACCATAAAATGAGTAGGTATCTCCTGAGAAGATTGCATCTTTTGATCAACAGGCACCTTCAGAGAAGGCATCCCATCCATCTGAGCAAGAGGTTGCACCATCGACTAGACATGCCTTGTCTAGTACTAGTTATAGTATTCATGATGCAATACCACCAGATATTTCACATTAATATGTAGTTATATTATAGTTGTATATTTTTGTCATTATATATATATATATATATATATATATATATATATATATATCTATCTGTTGATGTTGATCTACTTAATTTACATGTTGGTGTTCATCATTATGTTTATATTGTTAGGTTATGTTAGATATGTTCATTTAATGTGCTTCTAGATAGATGTGTATGTAATAGCATATATTTGACATGAGATGTATATTTGATGTTTGTGTTGTCTTAATGTTATAGAATGCTTGTGTTTTGTTAGATGATCATGATCATGATGATTAGTTAATGTTAGAGAATTTGAATGTGTATTTTAGAATATTATGATTGTACGATGATTATCATTATCATGACGTTTATTTTTAATATTAAATCATGATATTTATTAAATATTATGTATTGGTAATTGTAAAATTGTGCAATTGTAGTGTAACTGAAATTTTAATTGTAATTATACTTGGAAATTGTAAAATTGTAATTGTAATTGTAATTGTATTGTGAAATTGTAAAATTGTAAAATTGTAAATTTGTATGAATATAAATAATTGTAAAATAATAAATATAGAATAATATGAATTTTTCTAAAATAATAAAGTTTAGAAAATAATGCAAAAAAAACTCATGTTTAGAAGTATCATTATTTTATTATGATCTTACATACCAAAAATAACAGTATACATTAATACATTTTTAAAAATTTTGAAGATATCATTCACACACATTTAAAGCAATCAAGTAGTTTTATTATTTTAGGAATTGACATACAAAAATAACTTGATACAGTGCATTGTTTTCGAGATCAACATAATTGCAAATTATCAAGTGAAATGATTTTAACATTAACACAATACAAACCAATTAATTTAAAATATATATTATAATGTTTCCAAAAATAGAGTCTTAGTTATAAGATTAAGTCCTCTTCTTTATTAAAACCCATCTTAGATAGTATAAATGATGAAATAACACATTTACCATATCACTCTATGTTCTCATGATCACCCTCATTATCTTCCAACTCGCTTGGCATCATAACAGTATTGTTCTTCCAAAATATGTTTTGATCTAGGGTCATGTCTCAATACGAACCACCAATCCCTATCCAATACATCTAGGTAAAATAACCCTTGGTTGCAGTGTTTGGGGAAAACTTAAGGCTCCTTAGCTTCATCCCACATCTTTCTAGAGTTGATACATATAATCCTACTATCATGATCTTACTTTAAATTATTCTTATCAAAGGTGACTCACCACTTTCACCTAAAAATAACACATTGGAAAGAAGAGAAATCCACTGCAATGATCTATTGTATCTTTCCGACATAACCTAATGTCCCTCGTACTAGATTTTGATCATGGTGGCTAGCTCGAATAGATGGATCAAACTCGATTTCCAATCCACATTCTTGTACCGTAATTTTGATATCTCATACTGCAATTCTTCCACTTCATCCATCATAGTATAGATTTTTGAGGAAGAATTGCAGTATGAGATATCAAAATTACGGTACCAAGTGCAACAAATTTCGATCTTACGAAGAGCAACCGAAGCTGACATAGATGGTTGAAAATAATAAATGGAGGCTAAGTTGGATGGTTTGAAGGATAAAATAATAGCTAATATGGATTATAAATTAGTGGAAGATGACATCGAGCATCAACAACAAGTTCTCCAACTCTCAAAGGATAACCTAAATTTGGTGCAGAATCTAATGAAACAACAGGAATATCAACATCACATCGAAAGAAGTTCTGAAGCAGTCCAAAAAACAAGAACTCGACAAGTACGATCAATTTCAGAGTATCTCAGCAAGTGGAAGAACTTTCCTGTAAAATATTTCACATGGGAGGATGAGAATTTTATACAGAAGCATCAAGAAATAATCAAGCATTGAGGACAACACTTGTTTGAAGGATAGGGGCATGTTACGTCCCTATATTAATAGTGTAGTCCCTTATTATGTTAGTGTAACCCCACTTATTGTTATTATTGTACCCTTATAACCCCCATATTGTTATTATTGTGCCCTTAAATTACTATTTTTAGGTCGGCTAGGATTACATTGTGGCCCACTACGATTACATTATGGCCCCATGGACTCCTATATATAGAAAAGAGGTTTTGTAAATTGTATCATCCAAGAATTGTTCATTTATGTAATATATTGGAGGTTTCCCCCTCGAAGTGGCTCATTTATAAGGCGTTTATATCTCTTTTCTTCTATTTTTGGAGCTGGTTACAGAACAGGCATTTTCTATGTGAAAATGGTGTCCATATGCCCACATAGATGGGAACAAATGCACCTATAAAAAAGTGAAAAAATCATATTGTCATGTGTCTAATAACCCAACTTTTAAAATATTAAATATAGATGTTACATTTCAAAGGTGAATTATTAAGTTTAAAATGTACATAAATATATTATTACGAAGTTTCTGCACTCAATACCTATGTTTAGTGCATCCTCTTCAGCACGTGGGTAACCACTAGTTGCACCGTATTTCTGTCTGACTTGGTCAACAACCCAATTTTTGGGGCATATAATTGGCATATTTTCTTTTAAATGATCAGGATAAGACACATTTATACCATTCTACCATCTGAATTATTTTCTGTCACTATCCCATTTCATCCTCTTTTGTTCGTACAATGCGACCCATGGTTGTGTCACTCCAGAATTGTAAAGAACAAAATTATTCATTGCTTCAATTTATGCATTCACTAATGAAATCAAACCAACATATAGTACATATAAGATCAAAATATACATTATATAAAAGTTCAGCGTGAATATTTCTTTGTGTAAATTTGAAAAGTTATAAGTCGCTTACTCTTTATCAAGCACCTTTTTCCATTCATTTGGATAATCTCCCATTATATTTTGTCTTCATCCCTTTCATCATCCCAAATCACCACACCTATTTTGGTTTTGATCTACTTGATGTACTCACTAGCATAATAGAAAGACTCATACAATATGTATCCATCTACCATAGACCCCTCGTGTTTTTCCCTTTGTCGAATTTAACCTTTCAATTTCTTTATGTAACTCTCTAAGAAGAACATCCAATGAAAGGAAACCACCCCAACTAATTCAAACTCATCTACTAGATGGATTAGAAGATGAACCCGCAAGTCCATGAAACTCGTCAGCAATTCCTTCTCAAACATAAAAACAATCTCTACTATCTCTTCATGCCATCGTGAAATGATAACCACATGAATCTCCTTTGACATGATCCAATGTGAAAATGTAGGTAATTTAGATATAGCATGTCCTAGGCCTTGGGGAAAGTCATATTTGACATACCCATGCACGAACAAAAGAGAATGACATTGCAAAGTTATAAACACATTCAATAATATACAAAATTAGTTATGTTTTATGATACATGCATGGGATAAAATTGATTAATATAAAAAATAATAAAATCATGCTTTTGAAATTATATGTACTCTTAGAAGATTCAAATGGCCATGTGATTTCAACGCCAAAAAATGGTCTTCCATGGCAAAGTAGCATTGTAGTGAAGTTGCATATGGAGATGGCACCCTCACACCCATTATAACTTCCTTTTCCAAAGAAAGATCATATTTTCTTAAAATCCATGGGACATCACCTTCTCTGAAATACAAATTAGAGGGACTAGATGCCTATGATCCTGTACTTTCTAATCATCCTGGCCAATGTTCCCTTTTTTTTTTTAAATAATAATATTTTTCCTAACAGCCAATGTGTCACTTTGTTTCAATGATATGTGCCCCCATAAAGAAGATGAAACATTTTTAAATATATGCATGGGATCTAATAAGTGGGTAATCTTAAGATGCTCCCAATATGGGAGGTTATAAAAGATAGATTTCCTTTTCATCCCAGTGGGAAATTTATCAACATAGGTGTTGAATAATTCTAGATCATTGAACATAGTCACCCCATTTGAATCAAACATTTCTATGAACTCCTTCTTCTCTCTCTCATATGCTCCAAGACATTAAACTAGTGTCTTTATTGCAGGCCTTTGGGTTCTCTCTTGTTTACCATTGAAAGAGGATGTTCTTCTGTAAGATTGTTTTTCTCCGAGAAATACCTTGGAGTAGTCATACATTTGCTTTCATAGGCCATTGGAATATTTAGCTATCAGAGAAGGTCCACAACATTTACATCCATAATACCCTTTTGTTACAATACCTGCGAAATTATTGTATACAATATGCATGGTACATTAAAGAATATCATGAATATCAGAACAATTACAATAAATTAAATAATTAATATGCGAAATAATATTGTTACATAAATAAAAAAATCAGTAAACATGTAATTTACCAGAGAAAACTCCTAAGCCTGAATAATCATGTGTTGTGTAAGCACATATTCCATACAACGTAAAAATCCTCTCTATTGCGATGGGTGTTGATACATTGTATACATTCATCCAATCCCATAATTCCTTCGATTCATCTACCAATGGTTTTAAGTAGACATCCATATTATTCACTTTTCTTCTACCTGGGACTATGAGAGCCAACATAAGATGTTCATTCTTCACAGACAACCAGGGGGGATATTGTTATTGATCACTCCTATAGGCCAAACAGAATAGTTTGTGTTCTGGAGGTAAGATGGGTTGATACGATCCGTGGATGTGATAATTCATAGACTTTGTACTTCATCCTTGAATTTTTCGGGCCATGTATCCTCTATGTGCTTCATGGATATTGAATCTGTTGGGATTCTCATAACTCCCAACTCACTTCTATGTCAGGAATGCCATCCTTGCAACATAGTTAATTCTTTGTAACAAAATATCCTTTGAATCATTGGGATTATAGGCATGTGCCCTAATGTCTTAAATGAGGACCAAATGATTTACCCTTATTTTTTGATTTATCATACCTATCAAACCCACATTTTGAACATATCTCTTTGTCTACATATTCTCCTCTATATAGAATACAATCGTTTGGACATGCATGATATGATATGTAATCAACACCCAACCTTTTCAATAATTTATTTTCCTCTTCGTAGCTACCGAGCAAGACATTATCACTCGAAAGAACCTTATCTTTGAATAACCTGTAGTTGGTCATGTATAATATTAAATGTATATTGATGTCGATAATTATTAACGTTCATAAAATTGACCATTTGTAAAATTTATTATTTGACTATATTTCTCAAAATATAAGGGACTTGATGGTAAATTACCTCAAAATTTATGAGAAACATGCATTCGACAAGAAAACATTTTCTTTCAAGTTGTACAATAACATTGTTATCCCCAACTAGGTAGATTTTGACTGATCGCCAAGTCCAAAGAGAGGGGTGGTGGAAGAAAATTTAAGGCTTTCGAAAAAGGTATCAGCAATATGAGCATCATTCCCTAGCTAATCATTGTTATGGAATGTATCCAACAACATTGTCTCCATGGTAGTCATATCCCTTAATTAATCATCCATACCAACCTCTATTTGATTGCCTCCATTCCCATCTTTTGAAGAACTACTATTGTTGCATTCATTCCTAAATGGTGAATCTGGACAGAGTGTGAATTGAATAGGTGGTTGATTCGACCATTCTTGGTATCATTTCTCTCCAAGTCTTTCTCTTAATTCAACCTTCTCTCGATTTGACATTTTTGTGGGGTGAAACGGATGATGGTAGGTAGGTCGGTCATCATCACTAGAATCCTAATAATTTCAAAAAATATATTTGGACGTGATTAGTACAAAATCAATGATATCAATTAGTAAGCACGTCAATGCATGATTAATTGGTTCGACATTGAAATATTTACATTATTCCAAACAATTATGATTACCATCATTGTCCTAGGATTGTGGCTAGAAGATGGCATGTTATAATTGGTAGGGTGAAGCAACTGTCCATTTTCATCTACCAATTATGCCTTGTGGTACGCCGCTCCAGATAAGAGCTTCTGATGATTTGGAACTATTTGAATATTTTGTGCATCTTAACTTGATTTAGAATCTACATGAGCCTACAAATTTGTATATAAAAACCAATAGCTGATTGACATGGATAAAAAAATAAATTCAATTAGATAATGAAAACATAAATAAAAATTTAAGTAATTACATCTGGAGATGTATAAGGAGAACTCCACGATGAAATTTGAGAAATATTATGGAACGAGCTAGATTTTGAAGAATTTTCTATTTGATATAATTATGATATTTTCTCTCTGAATTTGAGAAAAATAGACAATAAATTTTGGTGCCTTAAAAAAGGGCTTATTTTTATCGATTCTAATGTACTGTTAATGACACTAGTGCGGTTTTATTAATGAATGCACCTGTGCTATCAGTTAACAAATGCATTAAATATCAGGAAAAAAAAATGTAACTTTATTTTTTTGAAGTGAAAAAAAATGGTAAGTTGAAAAATGGGCGTCAAATAATTTTTGGAAATCTAATTTCATAAAAAGGTTCTTTAAATAGTAAAAGCTATTCATTATTTCGTTATTTTGGCAAAAAAATTCAGGGAGGGATTTGCATGAGAGACATACATGGAGCAAGAAAGAACGAGAGCATTGTGGAGCAGAAAAATACTTTCGAACAAAACCACTATTCAAAGTATCAGAATTTGAAACATCTCGTGATTCACACAAAAAACCTGTAGTATAGTAAAATTGTTAATTTTAATGTAATAATTATTTTTTTTATAGTTTCTATTAGATTTAATACATGCAAAGTAAAATTTTTAAAATTTACTGTTTATTTTACTAATAAAATGATTTACAATCTCTATCCTTATTTAAATTTAATTAAAATTTAGAAAAAAAAACAAAAAAAAACCATTCTTATATTAAACCCTTTCTTCTTCTTTTTTATGTGACTTCACAATTAGGTCTTTTTATTTTAGATTTATAGGGTTTGTATTACTATATATATATATCTATATCTATATCTATATCTATATCTATATATATATATATATATAAGAGTATGAAATCTAACACGCGGGACCACTTGCAGAGTTAGATCTCAATCTGTGTCATTCCTTGCACGATTTTTAAAAAAACAACTATTTTTTAATTGGTGCACACTGTTTAAAATAGTGCAATGGTGTGCAATTGTAGTATAGCACATGGGGCGTGTACTGAAAAAAAACATTGTTTGATAAAAAAAATCTTTTATTAATTTATGTTTATTTTAATCGATGCACCGATATCAATATAATGCACTATGTATCCTTATTGAGAGAGAGCATTGTACGATGTTTATAATGTATTGGCGAAGCATTTATAATAACCTATCGCACCACGTTCGGTCTATACATGGAAAAAGGCACACCTTTTTGTTGATTTTTATTTATTTTTACATGAAAAGTATGTGATTTATTTATAAAAATATATTAATGAATGGTACAGGTTTCATATTGATAAACAAATGGCTCACAAGAGTTCAAGTAACAAAAATACTGATAGAACATCCATAAAATTAAAAAAAGGCAAGTTCTTTGTAAATTCTTTACAAAAAATATTATTTTTGAACTATATATAGTTTAACTAATCTGTATTGTTTAGTGTGTATCATGCAGAGCCACAAAATGATGAACCGCAATAAGGTTATTTCTCATCTAAGATGTGAAGAGCATAAAATATTGATGGGAATATTAAAAAAGGATGAATCAGGTGAATGAAAAATACTATCGATCTAATATGATTTTATTTTTTGAGTTTTCTTTAATAATATACTTAAAAATATTAAATAATATGTTTCAAACAATATATTAATTCAGATATGTTTAATGTTCTATAGGGACCAACAATGAAGAAAAAAAATGTTGTTCTAAGAAAAGAAAAAAAACAAAACATGCAAATGAAAATGAATTTCTCCATCACTCATTTGGAGTGGTGTTATAGGTTAATGAAAGTGGGATAAACTTTTACAAAACTTTGAGTGATATAGTAGAATGAATGTATAGACGTTGTTTCCATTTACAATACAAAAATCAATCCAATGATTCCAAGAACCAAATTTTATTTAAACTACATGATGGGCTTCCAAAGAATTGATCAATGAGACATGTCATACTTTTAATAGCAAAAACGTACAACAACAAAAAAATGAGGATTGAAAAAATAATATTCCTTTAATTTTTTTTTCTAGAAATATATGTATATATTACTACAAAACAATAATTTATAAATATCACTTTTGTTATATTTACTTTTCATATATCAATATAAAAATTAAATAATTTATTTTCATGTTACATTTTCAGGAATATTATGAAAATCTAAAAGTATGTGTTCAGCCTCCAATTTGTCATAATTTTGTTGATGAAAACATCCATTTCGACATCATTCCATTCACCCGTTGTTATCATTTTTAACCATATTTCTTCATAAATGCACCAAATTCCCACATACATGTTTAAATGGTTTTGCTCTTATTATTTATGTTATTTTGAATGAATTAAAGAGAATTATGCATGGTTTTACTAATGATATTTTGATTGTCCAAGTTTCTATGGTTTCCGCAGTTCTCTCCATGACTGAGATAGTAGCATCACTCTAGAATGAAATCCAACACATGGAAATTGTTTCTAGAAGCTCCAATATGGATTTTCGTTGGTCAAATTCCACTCAGCTCACACATGTGGACCTCGAGGAAAAGATCAAAGGAAAATCACATTAGTTTTGACCAATCAACTTAAAACTCATTTTCTGAGAAAATAAAGTGAATCTCACAAAACCCAAACATGGGTTTTGTTAAGCACAGACCCTGTTAAGGTTTGACTACATAGTTTTCCTAAATTCCTTATCCTTTGGGATATATTTTAGGCTATTTAGAGCCCTATTTTGTAGTTCAATGAGAAAACATTGCGCCCATGTGTCAATAAACATGCAGTCAAGAAAACTAAGGTTGGAATGGACTGTGCTTCATTAAATTTGTGGAAAATAGGTGTCCATTTAGTTATAATATTTAGCCATATTAATGTCCATGAAACTACATTATGACCCATATATGGACAATCCATTGAAACAAAGAGAATAGGTTAATTTTCTTAAGCATAGAGTGAATTGTTGAAACTCTATTTTACATTCTTTTTAATGAAGAAGTGACTTGAAGATTTGACCTGTAGCTGACTATTTGTGTGAATCTTTGAGACCACCTATTTGTGGAGGGACCTTGCAAACAATGAAGGCTCTGCATTTTATGTTTTTAGTGTAATTGTTTTCATGTTTTTATTTTATCATTTGATGTAGTTATTTTTAGAATTCCATTTTTTCGTTTGTTGTAGTTGTTTCCATAATTCCATTTTGTCATTTGATATAGATGTTTCCATATATTTATTTTATCACTTGATGTATATTCATCAATCTTCCCTTTCGAATTTTTAAATTGTAGAGAAATTCATAGTTTTTCTTCTAGATAAGTAGTAGTTTTACAAATTCATGTGTGTTTTATTTCAAGAGCATTGAGTGATTTATTTTCTAGTTTACGGATAGGTTTATTTCAAGAGCATGAGTAATTTCCTTTCAAAATGTTAGTGATTGACTGATTTTGTTTCAGCATATGAGTGTGTTCTTTCAGGTCAAGGGTTCTTTCTTTTCAAGAGCTATCCTTATTTCTTTACAAGTTTCATTACCATAAAATTTCATTTCAAAAACATAAAAGTGTATAAATTTCCTTTTCTATACGTTGATTTAATCTATGTACACTAGAATGTAGAATTTTTAGAAACTAAAAATTAGTTAAGATTTCTTCATAAGATAGAGAACGGTTTGTTTCAGTTGTTGCCTCAAAGAAAGCATGTTGATTTTTATAACTTAGTTGTAACTTAAATTTATTTCATCAGGAACATAAGAATAAAAACATCCTTATAAGAAATATCTACAAATTCAATCATCACATCAATAAATTGAATTAAAAGAGCCTTCTAGCACATATAGTGCACTTGCACTTCACAAGTTTACCAACTCCGTTCGATAATTTATGCAATCAATTTAAGACAATTAAATTGACATACATTTTGGTGTCATTTCGAGGGAAGTGTAAATAGGAGCCTTTTTCTTTTCATAAAAAATAAAACAACAAAAAAAAACTTAAATCACCTACCACACCCACTATATCATGTGGTGCAGTAAGACCCACATATCCACAACATGAATTATTTTTTTTGTAGGTAGAAGAAGATGTGACAAAGAAGGTTGAAGAAATGGATGAAGATGATGAAAATGAGGAAGATCCTTTCTGATTTCCCATTCAAGAAACTGATGTGAATGGTAATATGAAGAGCATCCCTCCACCTGTGCTTCCTAACCTCAAAGGTATGAGATCAAAGGATGCAGAAACCTTTGCTTTGGAATTTGAAATAATTTGTAGATCTTATGGATACTCATTACACATTCAAAAATATAATTTTTTTCCAGAAACATTGAAGGATAGAGCTCTTAGATGGTTCATGACATTAGGAACAAATTCTATAAGGACATGGGATGATATGAAACTAGTATTTTTTGGAAAAATATAAATATTATTGCATACACCATGAACTTAGGAATGAAGTCTTTAAGATGAACCAAAAAGAGGATGAAATCCTAGAAGATTTAGTGGAGATATTTATCTATAATAAAAAGATTTAAATTGCATAATTTAGGATCAGACACATTAAAAAATCTCCTACTAAATTCTATAAAGGATGAGTGGATTGATATTCTTAATCTGGTGGGAAAATGAGATATCTATCAGTTTTCATTTCAAGGGATTTGTGAACTGTGCAAGAACATAGCAAGAGGAAAATAAAATTATGTAATATCCCTTGAAGATCCATTTAAGGCAAGAGTAATTAAGTCGGCATCAAGATTGGTAATTCAAGCTAAAATTAACAATTTTCTAAACATTCTTGGTAATTTAAATGAACAAGGTGACATGCTAAGAATGAAAAACAAGAAAAACATTGAGAATTCTAATTCATTTATATTTTTCCCTTAATGTAGAAAGAAACGTGATTTTCATGAATTTCCACTTGATGACATTAAAATTTGTGACATTGGTGTAGGATCACATACTACTAAAGGTTTTCCATCATTACCAGGGTTAAAGGAAATTTCCACTACAAGGAAAAGACCCTCTAGCAGAGGTTATAAAGGAGGTTTTTAGGGTTATAAAATTGGCCAAAATTTTCAAAAAAACATTTGCTACAACATTTGTTTATGGTTACAGAGGTTTTGGAGGATATTTTAATAGAAATTCAACACAAATAAAATAAAATGGGCGGTCCGAGGCATAGAAAATTTTAGGGGCTAATATTCGCAAGTGGGCTAATTTTCAATGATTTTTCCAAAAAAAAGATTCGCCAATTTCCATTTTTTATAAAAATGATTTGCCCAAATTTTACAATATAAATTATTTTACATTAAAAATTGCCAACATTATATAGATAGTATATATAAAATCATTATAAATTTGAATAATTTTACAAATACACCAATAATAATTTTATAGTTTTCATATTAGGGACTAGTGAGATTCACCAATTTTTTAAAATTCAAGATAATTTTCCATCCTTAAAATTTTACCTGGGACTCGGAGGTTATAACAGATGCTTTTTTTCATCGGTGCGCTACTCTGGCTTTAACACACCGATGCATACATATAGAAGGTGCCCTGGGGTAGTCGAAGGACAATGCACCAGGCTGTTAAGGTATAAAACCTCACCGGGTGTAGTGTTGGTGATACAATGCATAGGGACATTCTAATTGGTATTGGGATTTGTAAAGTGCCCATAGGTCGTATCAACGCACTGGTGCGTAGACTTATATAAATGCACCGGTGCATAGTATCACACAAATGCACCGAGATTTATAATTGGTATTAGTATTCATGTGGTGCCCATAGGTTGTACAAATGCACCGGTGCGTATAGACACACAAATGCCCCGTTGTGCAGTATCACACAAACACATCAAGATTTATAATTGTTAACAGTATTCGTGCAGTACCCATAGGTCGTACAATGGCACTGGTGCGTATAGACACATAAATGCATTGGTGCGTAGTACCACACAAACGTATTGATATTTTTATTTGGTTTTGGTAATTTTTCGATGCCCATAGGTCGTATAAACACACCGGTGTGCTTCATAATACAAACACACCAGTGTACAGTAACTAACATGCACCGGTTTTCATTTTGTATTTTTTAGAAACATCAACTTTTGACAGTGAAATTATTGTGATTGTGTTAAATTCATTATTCATCAAAAGTGGACACATCTTATAACAATATTCATATTAATTAAATTTTTATTAATGCATTTGAATGTGATGTTTAGATTAATTTTTTATATCATATCATAATTATTTTGATTTTTTAAAAATTCATTATTCATCAAAAGTCGACACATATATATCTTATAACAATATTGATATGAATTAAATTTTTATTAGTGCATTTGAGAATGACAATGGAGAAGGCAATAGAGACAATGGAGGATGCAATAGAATAAATTAAAACATATTTTATTATATATATATATATATATATATATATATATATATATATATATATATATATATATATATATATATATATATATATATATATATATATGAATAAGACAGTCTTTGTCATACAAAATGGGACAGTTATTGGTATCCCTTTCTCTTTCAATAGGGACAATATGTCCATTACATTAAACAAAATGTCTGATTTCACAAGATAGTATTTCAAAAAGTACAACGTATTGCTTTGATATCCCAACATAGTGATCATCATTCTTCGCTTGAATTGTTGTCGCTACTACAACTACTTCCATGACTTGGGTTATTTTTAGGAATGTTTTGTTCACTGTGTTGATTGTTTTCTTCTTCTTCACCTTCCATCTAAAAACGTAAAAATAAATTGTAATGAGTGTATATACATTGGTGAGAATAATGAAAATTTAAATATTAAATAATATACATCAATGTAAATTGAAAATAAATGACGTACCATTGCAACAATTGACTCATAAACTATACACATTCTTTCAAATCCATGTAACATGCCATATTTCAAGATTTCATCTTTTGGCGCAGCTCCATACTTTGTTTCCTACAAGTTTTATACCCCATAACAAATCATATATTTAATATAAAATATTTTTTTGTTCTATGAATTATAGACGGAGCTAAGTAAAACAAGATCGATAGATGCTTACAACTTCCACAACTAATTTCTAATATGCCAACATATAGTCACAACCCATATTTAACCCAATTTCAGTCAATTCCTCTGATGGTTCTTCTTTGTATGTTAGCACCTGTTTGAAGACATTCACTTATGATTTTTGTAAAATAACTTAAAAAATAAAAGTAAAAAATGAAATCTAGTTAAGTTGTTATAAGGAAGCAATAACTACTCACAAATCTATATATCAACCCTTTTCTTCCTTGTCATCATGTTTTATGTGCTGAATGTGTTCCATTTTCTTTTCTTTTTTGCAAGAAAATACTTGAAAATTAATATTTAATGCTAATTTTTCTAGTTATTGTACCTAATGATCAAAAAATTCAATGATTACATATTACATTTGAAGCACGTTGTTGTTGAGATGGCTCCTTCTGCGATGCAATTTTGTCCATTTCTTTGACCATCTCCTTGTACACCTTTTTGGACATTCCTACTGGCATATTTCTGATATCAGCTCATTCATCTTTTGAGATTTTCATAATCTTCCTGCAAATGTAACATGAAATAAACTATTTATTTTTTATATTGATATATGAAAAGTAAATATAACAAAGCTGATATTTATAAATGATTCTAAACAAACATTTAAAGAAATATTACTTTTTCTTTCCTTCTTTTTTGTTGTTGTACATTTTTGCTATTAAAAGTCTACCATGTCTCATTGACCAATTCTCTCGAAACACTTCCTGTAGTTAGGATAAAATTTGGTTCTTGGAATCATTGTATTGGTTTTTGTTTCATAAGTGGAAAGAACATATATACATTCAATCCACTAGATCCCTCAAAATTTTGTAAAAGTTTTTTCCCCTTTCGTTAACCTCCAACACACTTCCAGATGAGCTAAGAGGCAATTCATTTTCATTTGCATGATCTGTTTTTTTTCTTTTATTAGAACAACATTCCTTTTCTAATTTGTTGGTCCCTGTAGAAAATTAAACAAATGTGAATTAATATTTTTTTTGGCACATGCTATCTAATAATTTTAAGTATATTATTAATTAAAATTAAAAAAAGAAACTCATATTGGATCGATAGTAATTTTTCATTCACCTGATTCATCCTTTTTCAATTTTTCCATCAAGATTTTACGCTCTTGTGGTCCTAGATCAGAAATAACCTTATCAAGCTTCGTCAATTTGTGGCTCTACATGATACATAGAAAAAAATACATATTAGTTAAACTTACATATAGTTCAAAAAAAATATTTTTTGTAAATACTTTACAAGGAGCTTACCTTTTTTTATTTTCTTTATGTGTTATTAGTATTTTTGTTATTTGATCTCTTGTCAGGTATTTCTTTATCAATTGGAAACCTATACCATATCATTCATTAATATATTTATAAATAAATTGTCAACTTTTCAGGAAAAAAAAATGTCAAGAATCTGGTGCACCATTTATTCTGTATGCACAAATGTCAGTGAGTGGAGATATTATAATTGCACCACAAAAATCGTATAATAGACTGTATGGTGCTCAATGTCAAAAAGGGGCACTAGTCTGTTACATGCTAACCACCGCACCAATTAACACAGAGAAAATATTAAAAATCATCGAGCATTACTTTTTGTAGCATAAATTGGTGCCATATTTTACATGTGGCACACTCATAAAAAAATAAATTGTTTTTTAATTTTTTAACACATTACTTTCCCAGTGCACTTGTACAATACAACGTAGCGGTGTGCTAGTTTACACCGAGCACACCGGTGAGAACAGAAATCTATTTTTTTTTTAAATTCACACAAGGGCCGACATGGATTGGGATCCGACTATGCAAGTTGTCCCGTCAGTCCAATGTCTAAGGCCTATACTTAGCAATACAAACCCTATAAATCTAGAATGAAAAGGCCTAATTCTGAAATCATAGAAAGATGGAGAAGAAAGGGAAAAAAAGAAAAGAATGTAGGGTTTGTTTTTAAAATGGATTTTTTTTTTTTTTTTTGCGAAATAGCACGTTAGCGGTGTACCATAATGAAATAGTGCACCGGCAACATATTTAACATATGGCGCACTTATAAATTTATTTATTTATTTATTTATTTAACAAAGTACCTTTACAGTGCACTTGTACAATAAAGCGCACCAGTGCGTTAGGTTACTCCAGGCACAACGATGAAAAAAATATGTTTTTTTTAATTTCATGGAAAGGCCGACATGGATTGGGATCCGACTATACAAGTTGTCCCATCGGTTGGATGTCTTAGCCCTATATTTAGCAATACAAACCCTATAAATCTAGAATGAAAAGGGCTAATTCTGAAATCACAAAAAGAGGGAGAAGAAAGGGCAGAAAGAAAAATAATGTAGGGTTTGTTTCTAAAATGGATCTTCTTTTGCAAAAAAACATGTTAGCGGTGCGCCATTATGAAATAGCACACCGACGACATATTTTACATATGGCGCACTAATAATTTTTAATTTTTTCTAACACAATACTTTCATGGTGCACTTGTACAATAAAGCACACCGATGCGCTAGGTTACGTCAGGCGCACCGATGAAAAGATTTTTTTTTTTTTAATTTCATGGAACGGCCGACATGGATTGAGATCTGACTATCCAAGTCATCCCATGAGTTGGATGTCTTACGCCTATATTTAGCAATACAAACCCTATAAATCTAAATTGAAAAGCCTTAATTTTGAAATCATAGAAAGAGGAAGAAGAAATGGCAGAAACAAAAAGAATCTAGGGTTTGCTTCTAAAAAATGACTTTTCTATTATTTTGTTTCTAAAAACTATAGAAAAGTTAAAAAAACAATAAACTTTGATCTTTTTCTTTTACCGCGTAAAAAAAATGGAGAAAAAGTATAAAAAAAAAAAAAAACTTTAATCACGTGATCGTTTGAAATTCAATGCTACAGGGTTTGAATTACCATAGGTTTGGAATTCTGATTGTTTAAATACTTCTGTTCGAACGTATTTCCCTGCTCCACAGTGCTCTCGTGCTCTTTTTTCTCCAGGTATGTCTCCTGGAAATCTTGGTTGAATTTTTTTGCAAAAATAGTAAAATAATGAAAATTGTTTAGTATTTAAAGAAATGTTTTATGAAATTAGATTTTCGAAAATATTTTTCCACCCATTTTTCAATTTACGACTTTTTTTTCACTTAAATAAAATAAAGTTGTAGTTTTTTTATTTGTAGTTATTCATCCCCAGTGTCTCACATAATAGCACCACACCGGTGCATCTATTTTTAAAATGACACCGATGTGCTAGGTTAGGACGGGCGCATCGATGAAAAAAAATCTATTTTTGTCTTTTTTTATTTCAAGGAAGGGCCAACATGGATTGGGATCCAACTATGCAAGTCATCCCATGGGTTGGATGTCTTACGCCTATATTTAGCGATACAAACCCTATAAATCTAAATTGAAAAGCCCTATTTCTGAAATCACAAAAAGAGGGAGAAGAAAGGGCAGAAACAAAAAGAATCTAGGGTTTGTTTATAAAAATGTTTTTTTTTATTTTTTTTCTAAAAAATATAGAAAAAGTAAAAAAAAATGTAGAAAAAAAAAGTAAAAAACAATAAAATTTGATCTTTTTTGTTTTACTGCGTAAAAAAAACTGCAGAAAAGGTAAAAAAATAATAACCTTTACTCGCGAGATCGTTTGAACTTCTATGCTATAGGGTTTGAATCACCAGAGGTTTGGAATTCTTATTGTCTGAATACTTCTATTCAAACATATTTCCCTGCGCCACAGTGTTATCATGCTCTGATTGCTCCAGGTATGTCTCCTGCAAATCTCTGGATAAATATTTTTGCAAAAATAGTGAAATAATGAATAGTGTTTAGAATTTAAAGAAATGTTTTATGAAATTAGATTTTAGAAAATATTTTGCCGACCATTTTTCAGTTTACCACCTTTTTTGACTTAAATAAAATAGAGTTTCGTTTTTTTATTTGTGGTTATTCGTCATCGGTGCGTCACGTAATAGCGCCACACTGGTGCGTCTGTTTATAAAACGACACCAGTGCGCAGTACAAAAAATTTCACTGGTGCAGTGATCTATACATTAGCGCCGATAAAAATAAGTCCATTTTTAAGGTGTTGAAATTACTTTTAGGTGTGTGCACCAAAATTTATTGTTGATTTTGCTCAAATGCAGGTAGAAAATATCACAATTATATCAAATGGACAATTCCTCAAAATCCAGCTTGTTCCATAATATTTCTCAAATTCGTTCGCAGAGTTCTCCCTATCCATCTCGAGACGTAATATTTACTTCTAATTTTATTTATATTTTGATTATCTAATTGAATTTATGTTTTTTATCCATGTCAAACTTGCACAACTTAATTAAATTTATAATGTATACAAATTTGCAAGCTCATGATGTAGATTCAACATCATGTTCAGATGCATAAAACATTCTAACAGCTCCAAAACGTTCGAAGCTCTTATCAGGAGCTACATACCACAAAGCGCATTTGGTAGATGAAAATGGACAGCCACTTCACCCTGCCAATTGTAACAATATTGCATCTTCTCGCCACAATCCCGGGACAATGATGGTAATAATTATAATTTTTTGGTATATTGATTGATGTAATTATTTCAACGTCGAACCAATTTATAATAATGCAATATTTTCAATGTGGTTACTAATTGATATCATATATTTTGTACTAATCATGTTTAAATATTTTTTAAAATTATTACTATTCTAGTGATGATGAGCGACCTACCTACCATCTTCCGTTGCACCCCACGATAATGTCAAATCGAGAGAAAACTAAATTAAGAGAAAAAATAGGAGAGGAACGATACCAAGAATGTTTGAATCAACCACTGATTCAATTCCCGCTACGTCCAGATTCAGTAATTAGGAAAGACTACAACAATAGTAGTTCTTTAGAAGATGGCAATGGAGGTAATCAAATATATGTTGGTATTGGTGATTACTTAATGGATATGACCGCCATGGAGACAATGTTGTTTGATGCATTCTAAAATGATAATCAGTTAGGGGATGATGCTCATATTGCTGACACCTTTTTGGAAAGGCTTAAATTTGCTTCCACCATCCCTCTCTTTGGACCTAGCAGTTAGTCAAAGTCTACCTGGTTGGGGACAATGATGTTATTGTAGAACATGAAAGCACATTTTTTCTTGTTGAATGCATGTTTCTTGGAAATTTTGAGGTAAGATACCATAAATTACTCCCTTATATAAATTTGAAATATAATCAGTATACTACAATGAACATTAAAAATGGTAGATTTTATGAACATTAATAATTATATCGACATTAATGTACATTTATTAATATATTTTTCCATGATCACCAACTATAGGTTGTTCAAAGATAAGGTTCTTCTGAGTGATAATGTCTTACTCGGTAGCTGTGAAGAGGCAAAGAAATTGTTGAAAATGTGGGTGTTGAGTGCATATCATATCATGCATGTCCAAATGATTATATTATATATAGAGGAGAATATGTAGACAAAGAGATGTGTCCGAAATGTGGGCATGACATGTATGATAAATCAAAAAAGAAGGGTAAATCATGTATTGGTCCTCGTTTTAAGATATTGAGGCACATGCCTATAATCCCAATCATTTAAATTCTCTTTCGTTGCAAAGAATTAGCAATGTTGCATGGATGGCATGCCTAACATAGAAGTGAGTTGGGAGTTATGAGAATCCCTACTGATTCAATAACCATGAAGCATATAAAGGATACATGGCTCAAAAAATTCAAAGATGAAGTACGAAGTCTACAACTTAGCATTGTCATGGATGGCGTCAACCCATATTCCCTCCAGAATACCAACTATTCTATTTGTCCTGTAGTAATGACCAATAACAATATCCCCCCATGGTTTTCTGTGAATAACGAACATCGTATGCTGGCTCTCATAGTCCATGGTATAAGACAAGTGAAGAATATGGATGTCTACTTACAGCCACTAGTATATGAATTGAAGGAATTATGGTGTGGGATAAATGTATACGATGTATCAAGACCCATCGAAGCAGAGAGGATTTTTACATTCTATGGCATATGTGATTACACGACACATGATTATCTAGGATTAGGAGTTTTTTATGGTAAATTACGTGTTTAATTTATTGATTTGTTTATATACATAACAATATTCTTTCACATATTAGTTATTTAACTCGTTGTAATGTTTGCTATGATCTTCATGATATTATTTAATGTGCCATGCATATTAATTAATGTATACAAATATAATCTTGCAGGTCTTGTAACAAAAGGGTATTTTGGATGTCAATGTTATGGACCTTCTTTGAATGCTATATGGTTGAAGGACCTACGAAATCTAGCGTATGATTGGTCCAAGGTATTCCTATGAGAAGAAAACCCTTATAGAAGAGCAACATATTCTTTCAATGGTAAACGAGAGAGAACCCAAAGGCCTCCAATAATGACACTAGTTGAATAGCTTAGAGCATATTAGAGAGAGAAGGAGAAGGCTTTCATAGAAATGTTCGATTCAAATGGGGAGCCTATGTTCGATGATCCAAATTTCTTCGACACCTATGTTGAGAAATTTCCTATTGGGATGAAAAATAAATATATATTTTATAACCTCCCATACTGGGAGCATCTTAAGATTACCCACTTATTAGATCCCATGCATATATTCAAAAATGTCTCATCTTCTTTATGAAGGAACATATCATCTATACAAAGTGACACATTGGCTATTAGGAAAGGTCTTATTACTTCAAAAAATAAAAATAAACATCGGCAAATATGATTAGAAAGTATGGGACAAAAGGTAGGTGTTGGTCCCTCTAATTCATGGTTTTTCAAAGAAGGTGATGTCCCATGGATTTTTAAAAAATATGATATTTCTTTGGCAAAGGAAGTTATAATGGGTGTTAGGGTGCCAACTTCATACGGTTCTTCACAACGGCACTACTTCAACGTGGATGGCCATTTTTCGAGGTTGAAATTGCATGACCATTTGAATCTTCTAAGAGTACGTATAATGTCAAAAGTATGATTTTATTATTTTTTATATTAATAAATTTTATCCGATCCAGCGATCATAAAACATAACTAATTTTGTATATTATTGCACGTGTTTATAGATTTTTTGTGTCATTATCCTTTGTTAGTTGGTGAGTGTGAGAAACATGAATTCCCTCAAGACCTAGGAAGTGCCATATCTAAATTATTTGTATTTGTACGTTGGATCACATCGAAGGAGATTCATGTAGCTATCATTCCACGGTGGCGTCAAGAGATAGTTGAGATTGTTTGTATGTTTGAGAAGGAACTACTGACGATTTTCATGGAATTATAGGTTCATCTTTTAATCCACCTAGTAGATGAGGCTGAATTAGTTGGGGTGGTTTCTTGTCATTAGTTGTTCTTCTTAGAGAGGTACATGAAGAAAATCAAAGCTTTTGTTCGAAAAAGGGAAAAGCTCGAGGGGTCTATGGAAAAGGGGTACACATCGTATGAGTCTTTCTATTATGCCAGTGAGTACATCAAGCAGATCAAAAACAGACTGGTTGAAGTGATTTGGGATGATGAAAGGGATGAATACAAAAGAGAAGGGGAGTTGCTCCAAACGAGTGGAAAAAAGAGTAAGCGACTTATAATTTTTCAAAATTTACAAACAGTAATTAATATTCATGTTGAACTTCGATATAATGTATATTTTGATATCTATGTATTGTATAATGTTGGTTTGATTTCATCAGTGAATGTAGAAATTTAAGAAATCAATAAATTCATTCTTTACAATTCTAAAGCGACACATTCGTGGGTCATATTGTATGAACAAAAGAGGATGAAATGGGATAGTGATAGGAAAGAATTCAGATGGTTGAATGATAGAAGTGTCCCTTATTCTATTCATTTAACTAAAAATATGCCAAAAATATGCCCCAATAGTTGGGTTGCTGACAAAGTCAAAGAGAAATACGGTGCTATTGGTCGTTACCCAAATCCTGAAGAGGATGCGCTAAAAGTAGGGATTGGGTGCAACAACTTAGTAATAAAATTTCTAATTTATATGTAAATTTGAAACTTATAAGACATCTATATTTCATATTTTAACTGTTGGGTTATTATAAGACACATGACACTATGATTTTTTTAACTTTTTTATAATAGGTTCATTTTTTCCCATCTATGTGGGCATATGGACACCATTTTTGTACAGAAAAATGTCGATGCTGGAAACATCACACAAGACCATGGAGTGGAAGTCGAGTTCTATCAATCTAGTCGATCTAGCCACCATGGTCAAAAAATAGTATGGGGGATGTTAGGTTACGTCGAAAAGATACAAGAGATCATTGAAGTGGATTCCTCTTCTTTCCAATGTGTTATTTTTAGGTGCAAATGGTGGGACACTTTGATCGGAATAATGTAAAGGAATATCACGATAGTATGATGATATGTATCAACTCTAGAAAGATGTGGGATGAATCTAAGGAGCCCTATGCTTTCCCCAAACGTTGCCACCAGGTGTTTTTTTTACCCAGATGTGTTGGATAGGGATTGGTGGTTCGAATTGACAAATGACTCTAGATCAAAACCTATTTTTGAGAAAAATAGTGTTATCATACCATGCGAGCTGGAAGATAATGAGGGTGATCATGAGAACCGAGAGTGATATGGTACATGTGTTATTTCATCAATATTTATACTTTTTAAGATGGGTTTTTCGAAACATTATAATATGTATTTTGAATTAATTGGTAATTTTCATTGTGTTCATGTTAACATCAATAATTCACTTGAAAATTTGCAATTATGTTGATCTCAAAAATAATGGCGTACTCTAAAAATTAGTTCTTTTTTTTTGTTTGTAAGACCATAATAAAATAATGATAATTCTAAAGTACATGAATTTATTTGCATTTTTTTCTAAACTTTATTATGTTACAATAATTCATATTATTCTAGATTTATTATTTTACAATTATTTAGAATTTACAAAATTCCAAATCTAAAAATTTTAATAAATTCATTTCACATTAATACAATTGCAATTACAACTTTAGAATTTTACATACAATTACAATCAATTCACAGTAATACAATCAAAATGTTACAAATATTTTACATACAATTAGAATTAGAATTACAATTACAATTTTACAATTTCATGTACAATTACAATTTTAGAATTTTACATATATATAGGTACAAATTTTCAAATTAAAAAATTACAATTACAATTACAATTTTACAAACTTACATATATACCATTACAATTATAATTTTAGAATTTTACATACAATTACAATTAAAAATATTACAATTTTACAATATCATGATCATTTAATATTAAATTGATTTATAAACATCACGTTCACGATAACCATCATACAAACATCATATTTGACTAAAAAACACATTCAAAATCGCTAACATCATCGTGATCATGATCATCTAACAAAACAAAATTAACATTATATATTAACATCATCACAAGACAAACATCAAATATACATCTCATGTTAAATAACTCATGCTATCACATACACATCTATCTGCAAGCTGCACATTAAATGAACATATCTAACATGACCTAACAATATACACATCATGATGATCACCAACATGTAAATTAAGTACAACTCCAACATGAACATAAAATACCAGCAGCTGATCCATGACATAAATATTACATGTAAATTAATGTTGTACTACCAGCAGCTGATCCATGACATTTATATTACAGTTGTATATTTTTAACATTATTCAGTTATATATATATATATATATATATATATATATATATATATATAACTATAACTGAATAATATTAAAAATATACAACTGTAATATAAATGTCATGGATCAGCTGTTGGTAGTACAACATTAATAGAAGTACTAGCCAAGGCCTACTCAGCCAATGGTGTAGCCTCGACAGTCGATGGTCCAACCTACTCATGATCATGAGTACTTATGGATGTTCCAGGTTGCTGACTCGATGTGGCTGATGATCCAGCCTCATCTCCATGATGACTGCTACTAGATGCTAGTGGAGGCTCATGCTCATCTGGAGCGATGCGAGGTGAACAATCATGAGATGATGAGTCTCCAAAATATATACAAGTACACAACAATAATTATAAAATTTCATTACAAAATTTAATAAAAACAAGTTAAAGAACATGCTAGAATAAATTTAAATAAAACAATAATATTACCTCTATCATCTGGCCCCTCATCAGCTTTGAAGAGGATTTTGGAAGACTGTCACCAATCCAAACCCGCATAAGGATAAGGGAACATAATGAAGAGATGCTCATCAACACTAGCTAGAAAATCTAGTGCAACATGTGATATCCTCACTGGAAATAGAGTCGCATCCCTCTTGGGCATCATCTTCCCCCACATGTGCATACGTGCCTCAAACATCGGCCTACGAGTCTGCCGAAAAAAGGTAGGACTCTTCTTTGGAAACCTCTCAAAAAATAAACAAAAAATCTTTGAAGAAAAAGGGAAGTTGACCCTCCCTTGTCCATGAGCACAATATCTATATAATGCTGTATAGAACTACTGCAAAGAAATGGTAGACCACCTGACAAGTCGTGGCTCCTGTACTAAATAATCAAAATAATATAGAAGCGTGAAACTAATGTGTTGCCCATCACTGCTGTTGTGTGAAATGGTCGCAATGATATGTGAGAGACACTGCACCTCCTCACTACCAAATGCACCAATACGTAACTGACCTCCAATGACTTGAAAATCTATAAGAGATAGTACATTTTCTCTAATGTATCTCTGGGAGTAAACTAATTGACTCCCTACTACACAGCCAGCTGGAACCTCTGGGAATGAGGGAAAATTCATCGCTGTCCTCGATAGCCCTATAATGAAATATATATCCTCCTCAGTGGGCGTGAACCACTGGTTGATACTAACCCATAAATCCTATTGGTGAGCATTCCACCTTTGGATAAGATGTCTCAAAAACAAACTATGGCCCTTTAGGGAAGTAGCCTTCTCATAGAACTTGAGGAGGCCTACCTACCTTAGGAGCCCCTGCATAGCTATTGTATTAGGGTGAGGGTATGAATCTCACTCCATCTCTCATGCCTCCTGCAAGTGAACCATGTTATATTGCTCCGCCTATTGTTGTTTTTTTTCCCCCTCTTATCTCCTTTCATGTCTCTAAATTATTGGCATATTAAACAAAAAAAATTATTAAATGAGACATGTATCTACAAATATACATACATAATTTTTTTTTGAAAAAAGAATTAAAAAAACACTCAGTGTGCCAAAAACACAGTCACACACTGGTTCCGGTCCATCTTTCTATGAAGCGCACTGGCATCAGTGCATCTAATAATATTCAGCGCACCGGGGGTGATGCTCTAGAAAAATTTCTAGCACACCGTTGACTATGTATGGTGTCAAGAGGGTAGTGCACTAAATAAACTCTATATCCCGAGCCATATAGTTAAGTTAGTAGACCGACCTCATGCCATCATGACATAGTGAACGGTGTTGTCTTTTACAAGGCCGCACCGTTGACACAGGTGAAATAAGGAAAGTCGTGTGCTAACAAAAATAGCCATCTAGGGGCGGCTATTTTGTACAACGCACCATGTCGCCGCTGTTCCACTAAGTCAATGGTGCATCTAGGTAACTGACCACACCACACTTTTTAAAAATATTTAAAATAACGTGGTGCGTCTTGGGTACTACCCTGGAACCGGTGCAGATACCGTTAGCACCAGTTTACCAGGCCAAACTGTTGACCCTGTCGAAATGCGATATGTGGTGCACTGACAGCAACACCCACCTTGAGGATGATAATTTATTCAACGTACCATGTTGCCGCTATTCCGCATTGTCAATGTTGCAACCTATTAAACGACTGTACCACACTTTTTAAATTTTTAAAAATAACATAGTGCGCCTATCAGTACTACCCCAGAACTGGTGTAGATACTGTTAGAATCAGTTGCAGTTCAGCCTCTAAATTTATAGGCAACATCACAAACGAGCGCGAGGCAAACGGCTCGAGTCAACCGTGTGACAATTTTTTTTCTTTTAAATGGTTAATTTTAAGGTTATTTGAATTATAATCTGCTAAAAGACTTAATTATGGAAAAAGAATAAAAATAATTGTACATTTGGTTGTTGAGGAGGCATCTTGGCTGTAGAATTTGCAAAATAAAATTTGTCCACCGTTTTACAAAATTCAAGCTGGAGATTGGTGGGAAATGCACAACATGAGTGCATGCAATGAGTGCAATGGAGCACTGATGTTAGGGCAGCTCAGACAAGGATAAATTGTAATGATACTTGAGAGCTCTATAGCACTGAAAAAAGTGAAAAATATGGTTTTTTGGCTATAATTTTTTATTTATTTAACACTGTTCCGATGTGAGGGGTTTTTCAGGCACACCGGTGCATTTTTTTCATTCCACACCGGGCAGTTTCTGTTTTTGCGCACTTTTTATGAGGCAATGATGCAGAAGTGTTGTAAATAACCGGTTTGCTACAGTAATACAATGCACCAGGCAGGTGTCTACGGAGTGCAGGGTGTCCAGCGTGTCAACGTTTTGTGCAGTTTTTTGGCCCTAATATTTTTTTTATTTAACACTGTTCTGGTGCGTGGGTTTTTATGGGCGCACCGTTGCGTTTGCTTCATTCCACACCGAGCAGTTTCTATTTTCACGCACTTTTTATGAGGCATCGGTTTGGAAGTGTTGTAAAGAATGGGTGTGCTATAGTAATACAACGTACCGGGTAGGTGTGTACGGAGGGCATGGTGTCCAGTGTGCCAATGTTTTGTGTGGTTTCTTGGGTGTAATTTTTTTTATTTAACTATGTTTTGGTGCGCGAGGTTTTATGGGAGCACCGGTGCATTTGATTCATTCCACACCGGGAAGTTTCTATTTTCGCACGCCTTTTATGAGGCACCAGTGCGGAAGTATTGTAAAGAGTCGGTGCGGTATAGTAGTATAACGCATCGGGCGTGTGTGTATGGAGCGTATGGTGTCCGGTGTGCCAATTTTTTGTGTGGTTTTTTGGCCATATTTTTTTTATTTAACCCTATTTTGGTCCATGGGAATGTATGGGTGCACCAGTGTGTTTGCTTCATTCCACACCGGGCTGTTTCTATTTTTGCACACTTTTTATGGGGCACTGGTGCGAAAGTGACATTGTAAAGAACTGCTATGCTACAGAAATAAAATTCACGGGGCGAGTGTGTACAGAGCACATGGTGTCTAGTGTGCCAATGTTTTGTGCACACCGATGAATAATCTTTTTGAATGCACCAGTGCATTTTACAGTGATAAGCGCACAAGAAGAAATACATCTACAAAAACCTCCACCCACCAACCTCCTCTAGTAACCTCCTCTAGAAATGAATGTCCGGGGTATTTTTATAAGGGGTTCCTCAAAAACATCTGCTAGAGGGTATTTTCCTTGTAGTATTCCCAGGAAGAAAATCAAAAATTGGAACAATCTTGTTATGTAGCTTCAAGAAAATGAGGGTAGCCTCATCAGCCTAGTATGATGAAAGATCTCAATTCTCAATTTCAAGGATATGCACAACAATATAAATGTAATTGAAAAACACCCTTTCCTTGGCAACCTTGGACATCTCAATCCAAACCTCAAAACCAATGTTGGAAATAAATTTGGAAAGGCCCTACAAAGGAAATCTGTCGTATCCTCAATATTTCCCTCTCTACCCTCAGTAGCAATATCAATGTTATTAAAACCATTCACCTCCACCACAACATCAATATCACCCTAAATTGACCTCAATTCAACCTTTTGCATTACCATCCACATAAGCACCCTAAAGTTCCATTCTCACTCCACTACCTGCACAACCATTTCATATCCCAAACAATAAAACACCTCAATCAACTTACAATTTTTAGGTATTGAAAAATGATTCACCAACTATCATTGAAGAGCAACAAACAGAAGAAGAAGAATCAGATAAGTTCCAAGAATCATGGATTCCAGTTGAAAAAGAGCATTTTTTGGAACATTAGATTGAAATGTTTCTTGCATGCCTATCACTAGATTCTATAAATGGAGATCACATCTTTGAAGACTTGCATGAAATGATAGCAAGAATCCAAGGAAGACAAGATTACATTGAATCCTTGTTCAATATAGTCAGCAGATCCCAGTTCCCCATTCTTTAGTATCTCATGGCATCATCTCGGTGAAGAAAGTTGGTATCTCATATACTGGTACATATAAAAGTGTATCTTTCAAACCTGAATATGAGCTTATCTATCACCTTTTTACACACATAGTTCCATTTGAAGTATTCACATAATTGAAAAATATTTATTTTTCAATAAGAGTAGGGCAATTAGTCATGAGATTTTCTTGAAAACCAGGAAACTGGCAAGAAAATTTCACAATAAGTTCTACAATTTCATGATGGTTTCAATATTTTTTTGTGGTTCTTCAAATAATTTTTGGTTTTATCCTCGAGTTGGATGATGTGGAATTCCTTAAGGTCCACCTTCCAACAGATCTTGTCCCATCGATCTCAACACCTTATCTAGGATCAATATCAAGGATTAATTGGAGTTCCTTGGAACTTGCATACATCAATGGAAAGCCCCCTATTTGAAAAAAATGGGAATACAACAATGTCTCTTGATTGTTAGATCTTGCAGGTGACTATACTTCAACACGTTCATTCGTCGCTATCAAGATGCACCCAGGTACCTTGACACTCATTTACATTATCAGTGAGTTGTCTTGCATTGGTTAAATATTTTCATCATTGATCGGTAATCCAATTATTTCTTCCCATGCTTGAATTCGACACGTTCATTCACATGGAAAGAATTGTACCATGAATTTTGGCATTGATGAATAATAATTGTTAAATGGAACCAACAACCACTTGTAGCATTACATTTTATTAGTTTCTTGTAGCAGCATGTTCATCTTTTTTTCATTCAATAAAAGCATGATGGTACCATTACACCATTTTTTCTTTAATTTTCATTTTCAAGAAAAACAATAAATTTGGGGTTATTTAAATCAATATGAAATATGTTTCAGGGTTTATACTTCAACATGCAGTTCACAATTCAAATCAGCAATTCAAAATCATAGAAAATATTTTTTTACAAAATTGACATTTTTTGCCAGAGCTGCAGAAAGTTGCATTTTCTGCAGCTACTGTTATAGCAACCTATTTTTGCTATAGCACCTTCTTCGAGAGGCATTTTTGGAAAAAATATTCCAAGAGATTGGAGTAGAAATAAAAAAATATGACCTTCTAGGTTTTCTCAGAATATGATAATTTGAGTAAGACGCGAACGTAATTAAAAATAACTTGCAATTTTTCATGGCTTCTCAGTGGGTTTTAAAGGTGGATTTATATTTTTCACCAGTTTGGACAGATTAGGGCATATTTCGGTATTTTTTCATAGAAGCATATTTTATTCATCAAAATGGGCTTCTGAAGGCATGTGTGTTAAACCAATTTTTGGTCATCTAACCTGTTACTATTAGATGGACCAAGGTACACCATGTAATACCAATTCTAACCCAAGTAAAATTGTTGTCACTATGAAAAATAACTTAGTAATCCATAATTTATTAAGTTGTTTATGGTCTAAACAAGAAACCACATGAGGAAATATTGAATAAATCCATATCTCTTTGATTTTCCTCAAGGAATAATTAATTAAACAACAATTTAATTAATATTCTTGGTCATATTTAAACCCAAAACAGGAAAATTAATTAGATAAATCACTATTTATCTTATTATTTTCTAGGAATAATTATTTAAACATTATTTAAATAATATTCTTTGTTAAATTTGACTAAATCATTTATAAATAATTGAATAAATCACTAATTATTTAATTATTACTCAACCACACTCTTAAAATAATATATAAATCATTTATATATTTATTATTTACAAATAAAGGGATTTGACCAAATTCAAATTATTTTTCCCTCCAAAAAATATAATATTATATTCCATAAGAGTTGGATCTAGATTTGGTTAATAATATTTTAATTATGCACCAATATCTAGACTAACTCAATATTTTGTTATAAATAGAAGGGTTTTTCCATTCATTCACTAACTTTTGTTGCCTAAAGATCACTCTAGATATATAATTTTGGTCTGTCTTTGATCCTCCATCATTGTCATAATTTTTTACCCTTTTGCTTGTGAGCTCCCTTTGAGTTTGATCTTTGTCTGGGTTTTCTACACCATCAAGAGAGAGAGAGAGAGAGAGATTTTAGATCTGAAGTGCTGAGGACATACAAGAACCTATCCCATTGAGGGGGACTAGTAATATCTTTCTATGTTCCTTTCCGAGGTGTCATAAATACAAAATTGTTTAAAAATATTCTTGTCTTGACTATTTGATGCATGGAACAACTCTTGCTTTTATTTGTTGTATAATGTCTTTAACTCCATAAATCTAGATTTTGAATCATTTGTCTTGGTCAACTAACTACAGATCCAAAGAAATTGGTAGCCATATTTGATGTTAGGGTTGTTTGTTATGCATAGCTAAAGTGAGCTTTTCTCGTATGCTTACGATTAGAATTCACACTAACAACTAGAGATTCCACAAGGGTTTATAGTTACGACCGTTGTCATTTTTCAGGTCCATGCATGACCAGTTACCTCAAACCCTAAGGTTTTTCTTCAGCTTCTTGTTTTTCTTTTCTTGATGTTGTTTTTAACCTATAAAACCCTAAAATAGTAAAAATTCTAACTTACCTGTGTTTCTAGGACTATTGCATAGGTGACAGGCATTAGACGTAGCTGAGATGACACTTTTTTTCTGAAACCTACTCCCGAGAGTGCCGAAAGTGAAGGTCTCACTTTTTGGGCCAAAACCTGCGACCTCAACCTTCAGGATGCAGAAAAATGCCTAATACCTGCGACCTTTACTGAAAACAGGTTAGAAATTGTGACTTGTACTTTTTGCAGGAATTTTTCTATGATTATTCTGGTTTTGCCTCAGATACTATTCAGGGTTGTCTAACCTTCATCTCCACCAATTTTAGACCTTTACTTTCTCTTTTTTACTCGTATAAGTAGGAACCTAGCCCCTTAGGGCTTCATTATGCTTCCACCTTTCTAGGAGGAGTTTAGCTAAAGCAGGTCGTCTAAGATTTCAATGTGTTCAACCATTTTTAAGATCTGATCCTGTAGCTTCAGATCCATTTTATATTGGTTATTTATCCATCCAAAACACCTTTTTTCAGTTTTTTTTGGTCCTCCGCTAGGGTCCCCTTCGTTTCCCTTCAGGTTGTGGCCTTTCGCCACCTCATTTGCAACACTTTTCCCTCTGGTGTTTTGTTGTTTTATGCACCTATTTCTAGCAGATGTGATTTTTATATCCTTGTCCCTCCTGACTTTAGATCCATTGGCCACTGTTTTTGTGTTTTGACTAGATTTTTCCCACCCATAGACTAGTTGTTGGGAAGCCCGCCTCCTTGGGTGTAGATTGATGCATCTTTAGTTGTTTATTTTATTTCATATTCAGTTTACTTTACTATTATTTGTATATTTATTTACAGTTATGAAACACATTTTTTCTTTTTCTCTACACACTTCTGCGTTTAAAAATTAAAATTAACACACTTAACATGCACACCCTAAGTGAAGAGCGCCTATTTTACACCGTCAGGCCAAGACTATAAGATTGTAATCAATTGATCCCACACCTCTCTGCCCTTATTTTGAAATTGTAATCATTTGATCCTACACCTTCCTTTCCTTTTTGGTCTCTCTTCCTTGAGTGATCAGTGCCTGTTCTTCCATCATTATGCCCCCAAGGCATTTATCCCGGATACTTCTTGGCCTTCATCGTCAGTTTCTGTTAGGAAGACTTACTCCTCCACATAGGATTCGAGTTAGTCCTCCACGAAGTACCTATTATGACTCTGTGTCTCGTTCATCAGGTTCCCCTTCTGGTTCTATTCCTAGTTCTCTTCCTTTCACCTTCACCATGTCTATTTTAGCACCTAACACTGGTGGTAGCCCCAGCCTTAATGCTGGGAATACTACTAGTGGGACTGCAACAACAACTATCTCGACTACTCCCTTGCTCCCTTATATGGCAGGCTTCAGTCTTCCTTATTTTAGCTAGTTGATCAATGACCCCATACACCATGATCATGGTTGGCCTACTATGCCAACCAAGCTCCCTTCCGACATCCCCAAGTTTGAAGGTCTTGCTGGAGAAGATCCTACAAACTGTGTTCAATATTTCCACATGTGGTGTTCTTCTAACTCTATCATTGATGACTCTATCCATATTCGATTGTTCCATCTTACACTTACTGGATAAGCTTCTAAGTCGAAGAAAGAGCCTATGTTGATCTCCTACCTTCGAACACCATGTCTACAGGGACTGGTTTCTCAGATCCCTTTTTCCTGCTATTGGAAAAGATGTCGCATCTCATTTCCCTCAAATCAAAGAAGTTTCCCTCCATATTGTGTTGAAATATCACCTGATCTATGCAAATTCTGGCTATGTTTATATTGTATTACCTGATCTCCCTAAACCAGGTGGTTCCAATGCACTAGGGGAATCTCATGCTGTCGACGGTATCTTTTGAGCCCTTTCTCATCTGTACACTCATCCTCCCATGGGTTATGGTTTCCCTCAGGGAAGGGCCAACTCCTCCAGGGCTTTTCCCCCTCCATGTACCATGTATAGAGGATATGGCATGCCTCCTCCTTTTGCCCAACGTATTTACCACAATGTTTCCCAACCTCCTTATTATCCGTATCTGCAGCCTAGTGCTCCAGTTCCTCTAGCATTAGCACCTTAGCCTCCTGTGCCTTCTCAAACCCTGCAACAACAACCACCACCCCCTAAGGGACATGTGTATGAAAAATAGGGTGTGACTAATCCTCCTAATTCCAAAAAGAAGAGGAAAGGCAACCAAAATCACTCTGCCCCAGGTAATATAGGACCCCATCCCCAAGGGAATACACCTAACACTGCTAACCAACAACAGGGCAATTAGCCGAAGCAAAATAGGCTTGTTCGCATGATCAAACCTTGTTCTTGTTGTGGCATCTATGGTCACTATACCCATGATTTTCCTCTTTTACCTCAGATGCGGTAGATGTGAGAAGCTCAAGTAGCATCCTGAGGACAACAAGCCTCCCCTTCATTTCCTCCTCATGTTGCACCTATCTAGCCAGTTGTGTTTACCAATCCTTTCACCCAACAAGGATTCGTGGCTACCCAACCCCCTAAACATCAAGCATCCACTCAACCACCTCCATCTGGTACCTATAATTATTAGATTCTCATGATGAACTCTGACCAACCCATTACCGTTGACCTCAACCTGCAAACTCGGTCTTTTCGGTAAAACAAGCTTCCTACTATGTCTACCTCTAAGCCCCTTTCTTTAGGTTCCACAGAGCCTCTTTCAAAAACCAATGGTCCTTTACTGATCCCTCAGCCTAAGGTACAGGTTCATACCAAGATCCCCAAAGGACCATTACGCTAAAATTCTGCTCTCGTAAAGCTTCCCATTTGTATAGTATAGTAGATGATTTGGCTCAATATCTTGCTGGCATCTCAACGTCAGAACTCCTCCAGTCATGCCCTTCACAACAAAAATCTCTACTAACTACCATGGGCACTATGGATCCTTCATATGATCATTTGATCATCTTTGATGTTGACCAGTCAGAACATCCTCCACTTCCTACTTTTATCACCTTCCAAATCCCTGTTAAGATTCAGAATGCCAATGTCTCCTATTGTATCATTGATGAGGGGGAATCCAATTGTGTGATGTCTGCTTTGGTTTGGAAGCAACTTTGATTTCATGATTTTGCCCCTTCCACTATCCCCCTCCAAGCATGGGATAGGCACTCTTCCCAATGCATAGGCATGTTCCACAATTTTCCTATTACTCTTGCAGGCAAGACTATTTTTGTTGACGTAGAAGTCATTGATACCCCCTTAGATTACAACATTATATTGGGTTGTAGCTACAATTATGTGATCTCTGTTGTCCCATCTGTGGTTCACTACAAGGTTTACTTTCCTCACAACATATATATTGTAACCATATACCAGCTGACATAATATGAACCGATGTCTCACACCTCCCCTAAGTCAATCATCTATTCAGTGGCCAATAAATAGATATTCGACCCTTTGACCAGTGTTTCACCAAGATTCTACAAAGCATCCTCTTTACTTGGATCATTCCCTGGTATTTCTCCTCTTGTATTTGATCCCAGCTTGTCGAACGTTTGCATGATGCAATCATCTGAGTCTAACCTCAAACAGACTAGTTTGACTAGTCAAAAACCCCAGCCTTTGCAACCTGCTCCTTGTGCCTCGACTTAGCCTTCAAGACCCCCTCCTCCAGGTGCCTCATCTGCAGGTGGTATCCATGAGCCTATCTAGCCTCCTAAAACAATTCCACCTGGCCTTAACCATCTCATATTTTTCTCACCTGGCCACTACCTCTCTGGTCAAATACCGTTTCTAGCTCTCCCTCCTAGAATATTTTCCGTACTTGTTATGGCTACCTTATCTCTTCCTAACATGACCCTCGAAATCCCAATCTAGTACATTGATCGCCTAACCACTATCCCACCTGGTCAGCCCAAACTTTATATGGCTTTGACCTCGGTCCAATCAGTCCCCATGACCCCTCCCTTTGCTTCCATGCCTCATCCACCTCAATAGGAACCTACTCTTGTTGCGAACGCTTCGGGTGAAGGGGAAAAATCTCGCAAGAAGTCACCTAAGGACAAGGCTGCCCAAACAACCACTACTCCTCGTCAGCCTCCAAAGCGCACCACCCAGTATGCTTTGTGTGATGTTGTCAGTCATGCCACCCATACCTTTCCTCAATTGCCTTGTATCAAACCCATTGTCAATAAAGCTTTTCTAGACTCTGATATCCCAGAGGTATATGTCACTATACCGGATTCAATCATGAAACTCAATTATTTGTGCACAAATCACCCTTGCACTTTGTGTGATTTCCATGGCCACTATACTCACCTTTTACCCTGCCTCAAACACTACCACACCTCTTTGGAAGAAGTCCATCAATTTGAGGCCCAACGCAACGTGTCCACCTCTCCCTTATTTGTGTGTTTTTCTTCAGCAGAACCAGAGCACATGAATGCTCCCATTGACATTCCCCCTCTTGATGTCAAGATGATGGAGCCTTTAGCCATTGTCCACTACCTGTCGTCATCTAAGAGATTCACGGTGGAATATCCCCTAGGGACTTCCCCTTCTATTTTTCCTGACCTCCCTTTAGAAATCACCTTGGGCTCAACATCAGTGGATCCTTCATCTACTTCTTGTTCAGTCACCCTTTGGGACGATGCGCATGTGAACCTTTCTTCTCATGATGATGATTTAGCTAGGTTCGTCGCATTAGGTGGTTTTCCTTCCAGCATTCACCCCATATTCTATTACGATGAAGAAATTATCGAAGAAATCACCACCCCTGACTTTATCTATCCCCCCTTACATCGGAAATATACATTCGAACCACATTCAACTTGTGGTCATTACATTGACAAACAATGTTTTGGTCATTAGATTCCCCTTTTCTAAATACATTTTGGCATGACCATAACATGCTTGGGGGCACCTATGCCCCTCAACCATAAAAATCCCTTCTCTCAGCCAAAAACAACACTGAAACCCCCTTTCTATTATAGATTTCACTTTTAAGCTCATTTCCTAGGATAGGTCACAATTTTTTACCCAGTACTTTCTATCCAGGTCACAGAATAGACACAAAAATGTGTGACCTAGCCATTCCCAAGCTCTTGGTGCCTAATCTAAAACTTTAGTCCACTGAATTGAAAGAGTATGGCTAGGTCTCTTCCTTGCAACCAATGGATCTTGATTCCAACGATCGGTTTGTTCGCTACGATTGCTGCAAAATTTAGGGCCTTTTCTCTTCTCTAAATTCACCATAGCCACACTTGTAAATGAATCAAATTGGAGGGAAAATTCCTTATTAAAAGAGAAACCCTAGATTTTTCTTTCACCAATTGCGACCAAATCATAACTCGGTTTGAAAAACCCTCAACACCATTGGAAATCTCTCACCAATTTCTCAAATGGGTATCGTTTATTTTTTTGTGATTTGATACTTTACCCAGACACATTTTTTTCCACGAAAGGTCACTTCACCACTCAAAACTGAATTTCTTCACTTGCAACACTTGTACTTGGGGCACCACTTTGCCTCCATACTTGTCCAAGATCATGTCAATTTTCATCGTGAGTCACCATCTTGTACTCATGTTTTTATGGTCCCCACCAGACCTTTTCTATGTGGCAGCATCATTGAGTCGTCCTTGTTTAGAGCATTCAAGTTGAGAGTCATCATCGCATCCCTGGAGTATATCTAGAGTACCTTTGTATCCCGCTATAGTATTCCATCCTTCATTGCTTGGTTCCTCTCTCGTGTTGCACATTGTGGCATTCAGTCAAACTATCCCCTATCCCCTTTGATATTGTTTCAGTTGTTGCCAGGTCATCCATCCCCTTCATGCTCTAATAAGGAAAGTCTTCAGCCTGCTACTCAGTACTGCCCCATTCCATCATCATCCCTAGTGTCAGTCTGTCCATCACTCTACTATTATCTCTCGTGCCTTAGTTGAGGATTACTTATTGCCTTACCTATGGCGGACCTCCTTTTTTCAACTTCATCTCATTCATTCCAGAAGACAGGTCTAGAGGGAAGTGTACCTTCCTTCCAGCATTCACTCTTATTTGGTGCCTTGGATCAGGCAAAGGGACTCGTTATTTCCCTTTGAATTGACTGTTTCTCAGTTCTAGCTCCTTACGACATGAAAAATATTGGTATAATTGATGGGCCATTGATGTAGCAGATTGTACCAATGATTCTTGGGTGTGTGTCAGATGTTTTAGACCTCATGGCGGGGTGGCCTTTCAGGTATACCCCCACATACCCGGATGACTTCTCTATTACAATCTTGATGCAGCTCCATAGATTTGATGGTTTCGACCTCAACCACTTGCAGCGCCTTTTAGTTTGCATGTATCATTCAGATTGTCAGAGCCATCACTTGTTTTACAGGGCCTATTTGGTTGTACTTATATCTCATATACTCAGATATTATTGTATAAGTCATGGTTGCTATCACAGGCACAGTATGTATGTGGGATCCATTATCATGTTTTTATCTGGCCCATGTTTATGCCAGCATGTACTATGTAGTTCAGTCCCTTGTTTACAAGACACATTATCCTTTGTACTTTGTTATCTCAATGGACATAGGTATGCCTCCCCTACGTCTTGTAGAATAGGTACTCACTCATAGAAGGGACTTGCCGCACTTGTAAGTCTCACCTCCTCAAGGTCTTATCCTCTAGCACTTTATTCTACCATATATTTCTCTCTCGCTAACTCCCCCTTCGGTCTCTGGTGATTGAGTTCTTACAACATAATTCGGTCATACGATTAGCTCTTAACGCTCGCACGATGGGGGCCAATCTGTTACACCAATTTTTGATCATCTAACCTGTTACTATTAGATGGACCAAAGTACACCATGTAAGACCAATTTTACCCTAAGTAAAATTGTTGTCACTATGAAAAATAACTTAGTAATCCATAATTTATTAAGTTGTTTACGGTCTAAATAGGAAACCCCATGAGGAAATATTGAATAAATCCATATTTGTTTTATTTTCATCAAGGGATAATTAATTAAACAATAGTTTAATTAATATTCCTGGTCACATTTAACCCAAAACAAGAAAATTAATTAGGTAAATTACTATTTATCTTATTATTTTCTAGGAATAATTATTTAAACATTATTTAAATAATATTCCCTGTTAAATTTGACTAAATCGTTTATAAGTAATTGAATAAATCACTATTTATTTAATTATTACTCAACCAAACTCTTAAAATAATAAATAAATCATTTATTTATTTATTATTTACAAATAAAGGGATTTGACCAAATTGAAATTTTTTTCCCTCCAACAAATATAATAAAATATTCCATAAATTTTGGATCTAGATTTGGTTAATAATATTTTAATTATGCACCAATATCTAGACTAACTCAATATTTTGCTATAAATAGAAGGTTTTTTCCATTCATTCACTACCTTTTTTTGCCTAAAGATCACTCTGGATCTATACTTTTGGTCTAACTTTGATCCTCCATCATTGTCATATTTTTCTACCTTTTTTCTTGTGATCTCCCTTTGAGTTCCATATTTGTCAGGGTTTTCTACACCATAAAGAGAGAGAGAGATTTTAGATCTGAAGCACTGACGACATACACGAACCCATCCCATTGAGGGGGATGGGTAATATCTTTCTATGTTCCCTTCCCAGGTGTCATAAACACAAAATTATTTAAAAATATTCTTGTTTTGTTTATTGGATGCATGGAGAAACTCTTGGTTTTATTTGCTGTTAAATGTCTTTAACTGCATAGATTTGGATTTTGTAGGATTTGTGTTGGTCAACTAACTGTAGATCTAAAGAAATTAGCATCCATCTTCGATGTTAGGGTTGTTTGTTATGCACATCTAAAGTGAGATTTTTTTGTACGCTTGCGATTATAGTTCACACTAACAATGTGGTTGTAGAAAAGGTAGAAATACACGGTTTTTATTTTCAATCACTCAATTCGGCCTTAGAGTGAGTTCGTGGAATATGTTTTTATTGCAACATTGGGCAGTGTGAAGGGTGAAACATGGTAGAAATTGATTTGATCATAACTTGAAAACCCGACATGCGTTGGGCCTAAAATTTTTATGGTAAATTCATGGAGGTAGGGTAAATGAGAAAATAAAAATTTAAGAGAATTACAACGTGTATGTTTCATGAAATTGGCCACTTTCATCTACATCGATTTCTCATTTTTCTCGAGATCTATGCACCCATTGGCTAATATTTTTTGTGTGAAGATGAATAATACTAATAGTAACAATATAAAAAAAATTCACTATAATATGATTTACCATTTGAGATAAATTGGAAAAAAAAATTTGCTACATGAAAAAGATACATTTGTGGAGAAAGGCCAAATTGGAGAACACATCATGGAGTAGAGTACCTAGGCGAAATCAAAACCAAATCCACCATCTGATCATTTTCTCTTCGCCAATTCAAAAAGGTAAATTTTAGGTAAAACTAGCCTTAAAAATTTTAGAAATTTTGATGAAAACATATTGTAAAGATGTAGTTCCAATTTTTCTCTGGCATTATGTTTTGTCATACCTTCTAACAACCAATCCCACAAGTTTTGATTGATTCTTTCTCAAACAATTCCTCCCAGCCATGCAATCATCTGATTGTTTTCCATGGTCATAATGATGTTCTTCTATGAATTCATCATTTTCTTGTTTAAACTTTCTCTTCTTGTTACACCATGTTTTCCTTAATGGTCCATAAACATGATGTTCTTAAGAAAAATAATTATTTCACAAATATAAAAAATTGAATTCATGGTACATGTTTGTAGCATATGATCAAAAAGTACACGGAGCACTTTAATTATTTGGCATCATCTTCAGATTTTTAATGGAAGCCAAGAAATGATGAGTAGAAACCCACAAGAAGAATATTGCAACAAGGCTTTGTTCACACACTCTTGAAATCACTTGGAAGCATATTTTAAGCTTTGATGAGTTGTATAACACTAAAAAACAACTCTTATTTTGTTTTATTTGCAACTCATCTTGAAAAAAGTTCCACATTGGGAATTATTCTTCATTAATTAGTTTTTCAGTTCTTGAAGAAATTATTTGATAGCATTGTTGAAATATGATTGGTTGCTATGCATGGAAGATAAGAAGACAATCATTATGGGTGGCAATATATGACCATTTCTAGCCATAGTAATGGGATGAAATTCACAAGGATGCAAAGTACATTCTATAGATGGTGTAAAATTCGTGATGTGTTCTTCATAATATGGTATTCTACCAAGGCTTGAACAATTTAAGCACAATTAAAATAGTGACAATTACTTGGATATGATACTATGTGAGCATCCTTCCTTTTCGCACAAGTTGCATATAATAAATAATGAAGGGTTGGATAAAAGTGCATCTTATTGAGATAAAGGGTCAATATTTCTCTCTTGGATATTTCTTTAAGGACTTAGTTGAAATAACATAATAAAGGAACACAAGGAACCAATTGGATTATGAAACTTTGCAATGCTTTGTTTGACTGGGGACATGAAAAATCTATGGTGTGGTGGAATCATGAGCCTCCAATTTGTCTTAATTTTTTTTATGAAGCCATCCATTTTCCATGATCGAGGTGGATCAAACAGGTCCAAGTTCGAGTGGCTTAAGTACAAAGACTCAAAAATCAAAATGCCAGAAATGCGGCAAACTTAGTGTCAAGTTAAAGATCTCATATTTCTGATTCCAAAGGTGCAAATGACACTCAATTCTGAGTATGTATGAAGGAATTACAAGCATTCAAATTTCTGGGTTGACTTGGTGACTTGGAAGGTTTAAGGAAGATGCAATTTCGACCTTTTTCGGCCATCGGATTCTGGCAAAATTCGGATAGATTTTGAGAAAATTTGTGGCATCTTTAATTTGACTCCTACAGTCAAATTCGAGTTTTTTAAAAACTTATAATTCCTTTTAAAACTAAAAATAGTTTAAAAAATAGGGTGGCGGGCCACCACCCCCACCACCCCACTCGACCACATGTCACAACTATATAAAAATTAAATATATTAATGGGTCGGCGGTCCATAACCCCCGTTGGACCCTACACTACCTCGTCATTTTAAAATAAACCACATATACATACATATATATATATATATATATATATATATATATATATATATATATATATATATATATATATATATATAATGGTGGGGTGGTTGGTTCTCAACCTCACCACCCCAACCATATAACATATTATATGTTATCTATAATGCAACAGGCATGGGGAGTTGGTGGCCAGCCACCCAATGCAGGCCTAGTCACCTCAAAACATTTATTTCTGATGTTTAAAAAAATGATGCATGCAGATTCTGTGCGGAGATGGGATTTGACCCTTTGACCTCCCCTCAACGAATTTTCCTTTCTTGCCATTCCGCCAACAACTGTGTTGCTTAATCTACGCAGCTATTTCATATTTAAACCATTGATTTCAAAAGTGTGCCCAGGTAGTGAGGAGCGGGCATGGAAATCGAGATAGTGGAACCATGAACACAGTGTAGGAGGGGGGCAGAACCATGATCTGAGCTATTTTCTAGAGGGTCCAGATTTTCACTTTGTCAGATTTAGGAAAATTTTATATGGATTATGCACCTCTTGAAACCACGAATCCAATGGTGTTGTCCATTTATTCATCAAAGGTCTTTAATTTTGAGGCACTTTCATCAATGGAGGTATAAGGGTGTAATTCTGCATTTTACACTTGTACTTTCTTTTTTCTCCCATTAATGAAAGAGGGCCTCCCAACTATTTGAGCAAGGCCTGGAGACATAGTACCTCCTGGATGAACTCTGATATCAATTATGTGTCTTCTTTAATGATGTTAATTTCTTCTCTCTTCTTATGTATATGCCTTTAAAGTTTCATAGTTAAGTTGCAATCTTTACTTGTAATTATGTATCACATCTCAAGCAAAATATTTTCGATCAAGTGGTATCAGAGCAAATGCTTTTAGATGTGAATTACATGCTTGTATTCTAACTAGAAATAGGCTGCGATGAGGCAAAGGGACACTACGGTCTTTTGATCCTGAATTAGGATGTGCACATCAAATAAGAAACATGGATGATGATGCTCGACACGAGGAAGAGCTTGACTTCTACAATACCTTCTACAAAATTGTAGACTGGGTCGAGAAATTGTTCTCTAGACTTGATAAACTAGAGAAAGCAGGGGAGAATGCTTCAGAAGGACAAGGTTCAGGGCATGGAGGTAATGGAGGAGATACACTTCCTTCTCCTCCAGCAAGTGAAAGTTCTTCCTCCTCTTCTCACCATCATCATAGGAATTCGAGAAATGCATCTTATAAGCCTTTATTTAAGTTAGAAGTCAAATTTGATCTACCCATGTATAATGCTGAAAGTAATGTAGAGAAACTTAACAACTGGATTAGGCAGCTTGAAGTCTACGGCAAGATTTAGCGGATTGTGGAGGATGAGGAAAAGATCCAGTTGGCTTCTCTTTGACTAAATGGCACCGCTCTCATCTGGTCGGAGAGAAAACATCAAGGCAGTAGTAATTTTGGAGACCTCCTTTTCTCGTGATCAAATTTTATCTTTTTTCTTAAATATTAATTCTATCCCTTGGGTTATAAGAAAAAATCCCTAATGGAGTGGCACTACCTAAGGCAAGGCAAAGGACAACATGTGCAAAGATTTATTGAGGAATTTAGAAAACAAGCACTAAGTTTGGGAATTTCATTACATTCATCTAAAGTTATAACTAACTACATTGGGTCATTACATAGTTACATAAGACATTCATTATTTTTTTTGGAGCCTCCTACCATCTATGAGGCCTTTTTGAATGCCATGCACATAGAAAGAATGGGGACGCATGAACAAAGTGACCACCAAAAAAGGACTATCACAGCCAAAATAAAGGGAGAAAAGCCCTCTTGCACACATTGTGAAAAATAGGGACATGACGAAGAAAATTGTTGGAAGCTACACCCTCAATTGAGACCTCAGAGAAATGACAAAAAGGAGAAGCAGAAGACCGTCACCACCATACAGCAAAACCAAGATTCTGAATCCAAGGAAGATGAAAAGGTCACAGCTGCATGATTTGCACGAGGTAGACAAATTGACCTTGGGTCTGATTCCAGCAATGAAATGAAGCTTGAAACATTTTGGATTGCATCAGAAGGACCCATAGACTGGGGTTCTGATAAGGCGATGAAACAAAAATATCAATAGATATTGTACAAAATATGAAAAGGACACTTACTGCAGGAGAGTTCCAAGAACTTGAAGATACTAACCAAGGCATCCAATAAAAAAATATTGATCTAAGAAAGCTCCTGTAGCAAGAAAGGGAAGCAAAATAATGGTTACTATGCCAGTTAAAAGCTAAGGATAATGCCTTGGAAAATTTGTGACATAACCAACCCGAGATAAAAATAAACCCTTCAATTTCATGTACTTTTAATGATGATTAATTCACTGCTTTTGAAAAATATACTATAGGCATCGAGTCCAAACTGCTGAAGAATATGGGGTATCAAGGAAATGGCCTCAGTATAAATGCGAAAGGAATCATAAACCCAATCGAAGTCGAGGAACTTCTACGGCATGTAGGACTCGGATGCACCAAGAAGGAAGTGGGAGAAAGCTCCAAAACAGCCAGTGACCCACCAACAAATAATGATGAGAGCACTCCCCACACCTCAGTGACAGTGAGGGATTCATCGGTACTTCTTGGAGGCACATCAGGAGGAGGCATTCCGAAATGATACGAAAGGTGTGGAGGAGGAAGAATCATCACAACAAGAATGAACCCCAGAAACCTGCATGTCAAACACATCAGGAGAAAAGAGCATCCATACCGAGTTTAGTCCTCGAAGCTATTCAAAATGCATATCCTGCATAAGGGGATGATCGATTTACCTTATTAAGTAAAATATGGTTCTTTTAGGCATCTTAATGTGATGGCAAGATTTGTAAATCATACATTGCAAGTAAATGTAAATGTGATGGTGTGTTTCCCATCACCTAGAAATGAAACAATGATGTTTTGGCCTTTCCTGATGAGTAGTTGAGGTATTGATTGTTTTTATGTAATCCTTGGCCAATGAGTGTGTGCTATAAACTCTTGTCAAGGAGGGGTTTTTGATTCATGTGTGGTGTTCATGATTGCAAATGATGTACTAGTTTCTCATATAGGAGATTGAAAGTGTGGTTTTGAGTGTGTTAATTATTTTGGGGTCCAAAAGCTCTTCAGTGGGGAGGAATGATCCAGGTGGATCGAACACGTCCAAGTTCAAGTGGCCTAAGTACAAAGTCTCAAAAATAAAAATCTTAGAAATGTAGCAAACTTAGTGTCAAGTTAAATATCTTGTCTTTCTGATTCCAACGGTGTAGACAACAATCAATTCCGAGCCTGTATGAAAGAGTTAGGAGCAGTCAAATTTTTCGGTTGAATTAGTGAATTAGTGGGCTTAAGGAAGGTGTAATTTTGACCTTTTCTGGCCACTAGATTCTAGCCAGATCCAGCCATATTCTGGGAAAATTTGTGGCCTCTTTAATTTGACTGCTATGGTAAAATTCGATTTTTTTTCTAAATAGATAATTCATTTTAAAACAGAAAATAACTAAAAAGGGGGGTGATGGGCCACCACCCCTACCACACCACTCAACCACATGTCACAACTATATAAAAATTAAATATATTAATGGACCAGTAGGGCATAACCCCCGTTGGACCATACACCACCCCATTGTTTTAAAACAACCCATATATATATATATATATATATGGTGGGGTGGTTGGCGGTAAACCCCAATGCTGGCCTAAGCCCCCAAAACATTTATTTCGGATGTTTAAAAACATGGTGCATGCAGATTCTGTGGCGAGCCGGGATTTGACCCCCTGACCTCCCCAACAAATTTTCATTTCTTTCCTTTCCAAAAACCATTGTGTTTTTTAATACACCCCACTTCTTCATATTTAAACCGATCATTCCACAAGTGCACCCAGGCAGCCAGGAGCGGGTACGAAAATTGAGACAATGGAACCATGAGCACTGTGCAAGAGGGGGCGGAACCATGATCTAAGCCATTTTCCAGAGGGTCAAGATTTTCACTTTGTTAGATTCCGGGAAATTTTGTATGGATTTTTCACATCTCGACACCACAAATCCAACAGTGTTTTCCATTTCTTCATCATAAGTCTTCAATTTTCGAGCACTTTCCGCTATGTAGGTATAAGGATGTAATTCTGCATTTTATACTTGTACTTTCATTTTTTCCATGTAATGAAAGAGGGCCTCCCCACTGTTTGAGCACGACCCAGAGATTTAGTCCCTCCTAGACGAACTCTGATATCATTTATGTGTCTTCTTGCATGATGTTAATTGCTTCTCTCTTCTTATGTTTATGCCTTTAAAGTTTCATAGTTAAGTTGCAACCTTTACGTGTAAGTATTTAACACATCTCAAGAAAAATATTTTGGATCATCGCATCATTCCATTAACCCATTGTCATTATTTTTAACCATATTTCTTCATAAACGCACCCCTCATACATGTTTACATTGTTTTTTATTATTATTTCTACCATTTTTAATGAATTAAAGATAATTATGCATGGTTTTACTGATGATATTTTGACAGTTCAAGTTCCTATAGTTTCCACAACTGTCTCCATGGTGGAGGTAGTAGCACCACTCTAGAATGAAATCCAACACATGGAAACTGTTTCTAGAACCTCCAATATGGATTGTTGTTGGATAAATTGCACCCATCTCACACATGTGGATATCAAGGAAAAGATCCAGGAAAAATCATAGCAATTTTGAATAGTTAACTTCAAACGTGTTTTATGAGAAAACTAAAGTGAATATCGCAAAACAAAAACATTGATTTTGTTTAGAATGGGCCCAATAAGGTTCTCAACGAGCCATTTTCTAGAATTTTTTACCATTTGGGAGATATTTCAGGTTCTTTGGAGCCCTATTTTGGAGTTGCGAGAGCAAACATTACGCCCATGTGTCAATAAATGTTTAGTCAAGAAAACAAAGGTTGGAATGGATTGTGTTTCATAAAATTCATTTCAAATAGGTTTCCATTCAGTTATGATCTTTAGCCATATGAATCTCCATGAAGTTACATTGCAACCCCTATATAAATAGTCAATTCAAACAAAGATAAGAGGTTAATTTTCTGAAGCATACAATGAATTGTTGAAACTCTGTTTTACATCCTTTGTAATGAAGAAGTGCCTTGAAGATTTTATGTGTAGTTGACTATTGGTGTGAAGCTTCGAGACCACCTATTTGTGGAGGGCCCTTGAAAATAATGAAGGTTTTGAATTTTATGTTTTTAATGTAATTTTTTCATGTTTTCATTTTACCATTTGATGTAGTTACTTTTAGAATTCCAATTTTTCATTTGTTGTAGTTGTTTCCATAACTTTATTTTTTCATTTCATGTACATATTTCCATAGATTTAATTTATAATTTGATGTATATTCATCAGTATTCCCCTTCGAATTGTTAAATTGCAGAGTGATTCATAGTTTTTCTTCTAGAGCAACAGTAGTTTTACAAATTCATGTGTGGTTTATTTCGAGAACATTCAGTGATTTATTTTCCAGTTTATGGATAAGTTTATTTGAAGAGAATGAGTGATTTCTTTTCAAAACATTAGTAATTGAGTGATTTTATTTTAGCATATGAGTGTGTTCTTTTCAGTTCACGACTACTTTGTTTTCAAGAACTATAATGATTTATTTACCAGTTTCATTACCATAACATTTCATTTCAAAAAATTAAAAATCTATAAATTCCGTTTTCTAGAATTTAATTTTATCTTCGTACACTAGACTATATAATTTTTAGAAACTAACAAATTAGTTGAGATTTATTCACAATATAGAGAACGATTTATTTCATTTTTTGCAAAATAGAAAGCATGTTGATTTTTATAACTTGGTTGTAATTTAAATTTATTTCATTAGAAACATAAGAATAAAAACATCCTTGGAAGCAATCTCTACAAATTCAATAATCACGCTAATAAACTGAATTAAAAGAGGATTCTAGCACATATAGTGCACTTGCGCTTCACAATTTTACCAACTCTGGTCGATAATTTATGTAATAAATTTAAGACAATTAAATTCACAGACAGGATCAACGAGCTCATATCCAAAAAACGCCAGTAAGAATGTCAAAAATGGTGCACAAGGAGATGGTCAAATAAATTGACAAAATTACATCGCATGTGGAGCCATATCAACAAAAAAGTGCTTCAAATGTATTATGTAATCATTGATTTTTTTGATTAGGTACAATAAATAAACACTTTAGCATTAAATATTAATTTTCAAGTATTTTTTTGCAGAAAGTAAAAGAAAATCGAACTGATTCAGCACATAAAACATGACGACAAGGAAGAAATGAGTTTATATCTATGTTTGTGAGTAATTTTTACTTATTACAACTTAGCTAGATTTAATTTTCTTGTATTTTAAGTTTTTTTACAACAATCATCATTGAATTTCTTCAAAGTGGTGCTAAAACACAAAGAAGCACCATCAAAAGAATTAATTTACATTGGATTAAATATGGGTTGTCAATATATGTTAGCATATCAAAAATTAATTATGGAATTTGTAAGCATCTACCTTGTTTTACTTATCTCTATATATGATTAATAGAACACAAAAATCTCTTATACTAAATGATTTTTTTATGGGGTATAGAACTTGCAGGAAAAAGAAGCATGAAACTAAGCTAACAAATGAATTGTTGAAATATGGAATGAAATTTGGTTTTGAAAGAATGTGTATAGTTCATGAGACAATTGTTTCTATGGTACATTTTTTTTCAATTTACATTGATGTAGATATATATATATATATATATATATATATATATATATATATATATATATATATATATATATATATATATATATATATATATATATTCGATCAAAGTCTGTATTATGTTATTATATCAAAAACAAAATTTGTAGGAGCCAACATCGCTTGATTTCATTCAGTCAACCCAAAAGGCATGCATTTCCTGTAGAACTTGGGTGCTTGCCATGGAATTCAAAAAACTTGGTTATTTTCCGCAAAATTTACAAAAGACATACCAAAACTAGCAGCTTGGCGGTGGGTGCAGGGGGGCAAGAGGAGGAGCCTTGAAGAGATGATCCTGATGGTGGAAGTGATAGCTGATGCGATCTACTTGGGTATCCAGGGCTTAGATTTGGTCTTGATAGCACCTCAAAATGAGGTGCAGACTATCCATAGCCTTAATGGTCTTCGTCTGCAGGATTTGGACAGTGTTGATCTAAGCCACCAATTCATTGCGGTCTTCATACCTTTGACCATATAGGGTGTATAGATTGAGCTGGATCTATTAGATCTAAGCAGAAATGGCTTTAAGGGTGCCCGAGGCCTCAATCTCACTTTGCAATTGGGCTGGATAAACTGCAATGGCTGCTCTTGAGTGTTGGCTCTCTGTAGACTCCAAGTGGGAGCTCAGGTCTCTTAGAACCTCGTGATTGTGTATACCTCAGCCAAAACCACCATGGTGAGCACAAACCCATTCTCTTAGCATACAGGTGCCCTTCTCTTCTGCTCATTGTGCAGGGTTGCACACCAGTTCACCCCAATTCCTTCCACCCGTGTAACCCACGCTTCATCCCTGCACCCCTGGCTAAGATTTTATTTGGCCACGTCTCGATTTCCATAGAGGAGGGAAAATCGGCCACCACCAGTCTTCACATTGTTGTCTAGGGAGGTGCGAAATCTCCACCACCCACAAATATGAATTGCAGGAAAGCCAAAATATCCACTAGCTCAAGGCAAAACCACCTAGGGACTAGGCCATGGAGGGATTGTTGTTGTGTAGTCCACGCATTCTGAGTAGGCACCCAGGCTACAAACCCAAATCTCCATATCGAAGATAGTAACTCCACTCTGAATTCACTGCCAATACCTCATCCTCCTCCTAGTGTAGCGTGTACGATCTCGTATCAGTGCCACGAAGCTTCCCAATGCCTAACCTCTCACAACCACTGCCTAATAGGGCGGTCACCCTTCTTGTCCCAGGCAAGTGAAGCTGAAGCCAAGGCTTAAGAGCTAGTGAGTGTTATTCTGGATAAACCATTGCATCAAACTTCACCATCGCCCGTTGAAATGAAATTCTCTAAGCGACGTCCATCCCACATTTAGCCATAAACCAACCTGTCGTGAGAACGCCTACCTAGATCCTCTTTACCACTCATGCATGGGAGGTTGTTGAGTCAGTGGACACATGGCTTAGGGCTCGGTAGGCCTTAATTACCCCCATCCAACTTTTCCAAGTGATTGGAAACCCCTAGCTGGGACTTGAAGGTCTTCGTCCATTAGGCTTTGTAGGTCTTAACCTTTTCTAGGGTCCAAGTCTACTTTTATGAGTAGTTCATCCCAACTGCCATGAAATTCATGAGTTGGCTTGTTCATACCTCTACTCGCCAGCCAATCTGCCACCTTCTTCCCTAAACGGAGCATGTGGATTATAGTGGTGTATTCCAGTTGACTGATGAGACCTTTGATGCGGGAAAGTTGGGTGTGCAACCTCCAGATCTTAGTTATTCTCTGAGGGTCCGAGTCGTTGATGATTTTCTGGGTCATATACAGAATCAGCGGGGAGTCCCCAACTATGGGTTGTCGATTACAACTGAGTTCTCTCATCAGAGTCAGTCCCACTTCCAACCCAGTTAGCTCTGCAACATTATTTGTCATCTTACCAATGGATCATGCATAAGATACCTAGGGTGATCCCTTTTCATCAAGGAGTATTCCTTCATAGCCCACGTGGGTAGGGTTTCCCTTCAACGCTTCATCTAAATTGAGTTGAAAACAGCCCAGGGGGGAGGGAGAAGGAAGATGGGAGGGGAGGGGGGGGGAGGGGTGTCACTGATTCTGGTGAGGGTGGACCAAGTTGGAGGAGAGATTCAGGAGATGCAAGATGGCTAGATCAGGAGGGTCTGCATCTGAGTCTGTAGGGTCCGGGAGAATGGATTCTCAAATGTTGGAATGGCTCAAAGACTAGATGAGCGGGCCAGAAGAGGCTTGACTCTCAAAGATAGTGCAATTTATCCCCTTCTAAGTGTTCCTGAGTAGGAGACCAGGGAGAAGCCACCATGCTTTGGAGACCACTGGGTTGGAGAATCTAATGGTCAGCCAATCTTCAAGCAGGGCTCTAGAGGTTGCAGGGAAGTCATCTACAGAGATAAAAGTATCAAAGGCTTACAACCAGACCTCGAGGGTTAAGGTGTAGTCCATGAGGATATGATGCTAAGATTCTTCAACCTGCTGACAAAGGAATCACATGGATGGCCTGATAAAACCTCATTTAAGGAGATGATCCCATGTCAAGATACGTTTTTGCACCACTAACTAAAGGAAGTGAGCCACTTTTCACCATAGATGGCGGGTCCATATTCTCTTCCATACCTCAATGTTGGGGATGACCAGTACTGCCACAAGAAGGAGATATGATTCCTTGACTTAAAAGGCCTTGGAGCTCTAGAGCCCAATCTTAAATTGTCCAGACCTTGGGAGTCATGGATTTTCTACTAGGCAAGATACTGGGAAAGCTGATTAGACCCTTGGCGGGGTAGGACTATAGGCCAATATTCTACAGTTTTCCATTGGTTCCAACCATATTAATTCGTTTGATTACGAAAATAATATTTTATTGTTGTAGATTCGTAGGAATGGAAGAGGGGCATGAGCTCCGCCAAATAATGGTCCTGAGAGAGGTGGGGGGATTGTTACCAAGAGTCCTCCCATAATCATTTGGTTGCCCCATCGTGCACCTACCAGAAGAAGTGCTTGCGAATCAGGTCAGTGGTAGTATTGGAGAGGTTCCAGATGGTTGATCCCTGGATATGGAGGGGTGTGTGAAGGAGTTCACATTGAGTTTTCCCGTCCCCATATTTTTGATACCAAATATTATTCCATAGTTCTGGTCCTCCTTTCAGCTAGTGCCACTGTATTTTCACTCCCAGAGTTACATTTGGAATAGCTCGGTCCCTCAAGCTGAAGCCCCCCATTAGCTTTGGGAGACATAGCATGTGCCATACTACTAGAGACCATCTTCTATTTACCACAGTACCTCCCTAGAGGAATCAATGGAATAAGGGAGTGAGTTCCAAGTAAATGCAATTCAAGGCCGGAAGAGTAGACAACTAGTAGAGGGGCATTTCTTGCAGGATATTTTTCAAGAGGGTGGCATGGCCCATAAGGTTAAGGAAACAATGTGTCCAATTAGAGAGCTTACTAGCTAGTTTAGCACAAAGGTCTTAACATGGGACAATGCACATAGGATTGAACAAGAGGGGGACTCCCAGGTATTTATGGGGGAGAGAGCCAATATTCACACCTAGGGTTCTTGCTAAGTAGGATTGAACAGGGAGGGGAGTATTGAAGAAATATATATCAGACTTAAGCTTGTTAAGGATCATACCTGAAGCTTCTTGGAAGTCCTCCAAGATGATTTTCAGCTGGGAGCCTTCTTTTAGAGTCGTGGCACAAAATAGTAGTTTATCGTCCACAAATGAGTGGTGAGTCATCTCAATGTTTGATCCAGGCAAGTGAGGCCCTATTATCTGATTCGATTCTTTAGTGGCCTTGATAAAATGACCCAAACCTTCAACAACAATAATGAATAGGAAGGGGGAGAGTGGGTCACCTTGACAAATTCTCCTCAAGGATTGGAAATTTTTTGATGGCATACCGTTTATGAGAATGGATAAAAAAGGAGTGGAGATCATTAATTTAATCCATTGAATCCATTCAGCTGCAAAACCAAAAGCCTGTAGGGTTGCTATAAGGTAATCACAGCTAAGGCGATCATATGCTTTTGATAGATCCAATTTCAGCAACATTCCATGCATCTTATGCATTTTTATAGAGTGGATGGTCTCGCGCGTAGAGACATTGCCATCCAAGATTTAGTGTCCCTCCAAAAAACTCGACTGAACATGACTAATGATGCAATTAAGCAATGGCTTCAGCCTATGAACCATGATGGTAAAAAGAATATTATAAATCATGTTGTAGAGGGAGATAGATCTGAAATACCTCATTATTGTTTCCTTCTTCGATTTGGGGATGAGGGTGATGAAAGTGGAATTAAGGCCAGACCATACCTGTCCATGCTATCGTGATTCCTCCACCAAATCCCATATGTCTTCGGTAAGGAAAGGCCATCCATATTTGAAAAATTCTACAGTGAAGTCATTTGACCCAAGGTACTTAGTTGACAGTAGAGCCTTCACGACTTCTTCCACCTCCAGGAGGGATATGGGTTTGAGAAGAGCTTCATTTTGGTTTTGAGAGATCAAAGAGGGGACATTCTGAGTAACTTTATGAAGAGCCTTTGATCTGTCTAAACCCTCATCTTGCAGTACGGTGGAGAAAAAGGCTTGAAGTTCTATTCCGATGTTTTCGTGGTAGTCTAGGTACGAGTCGTAAGCTGCTTGAAGGTGGGTGATTCTATTACTTTTCCAATGTTGGATCATGGATTGGTGGAAGAATTTAGTGTTTTGTTCTCCTTCTCTCAACCACTGAATTCTGGATTTCTACCGTTATAGTATTTCCTCCTGCTTCTTCTGTTCCTCCAGGTCCTTGGTCAAGAGATATTATTTTTTGGCCAGCTCTTCTATGCAGCCATCCTAGATAATTAGTTGTTCTACTTCCTCCAGGATGGATTCAAATTTTCTCTTCTACTCAAGTTTATTCCGAAAATTTTCACAGTTACAGGCTGTGAAATAGACCTTGAGGCCTTAAAGCTTCATCTGAAATGATTGAATTTTGTTACTAGGTCGTGTACCTAGAGTTTTCCGCCACGAATCCAATTTATCGATGAATATCGGGTGTCGTAGCAAGAAAATATCGAACCAGGATGGATGTCTCAGTGGGGGGGGAGATGAAGATATATCAACACTAATAGGCCAATGATCCGAGATGATAAAGGGAAGGATCTCAAAGGAGAGTCGGGGTTCGCTCATTATAAGGTGATCTAAGAAGAGGAACCTATCTAACCTATAGGAGATTTGGTTCTCTCCCCCTCATCCTTTGTTCCAAGTATGGAGTGCTTCTCTGGGGATGAAATTCACAAGGCGGAGATCCTCAATAGTGTCAGTGAAGGCATGCGAGGCTGGGTCTAAATGATGAACTCCCCTGTGATTTTCTTCCAGGTTTCGAATCAAGTTTAAATAACCTTTGAGGATCTAATATTCCTTGGTCCATAACATGTTGAGACTCCGCAGATGCATGAGGAACACTAATTTGTTGCGAGGCATATCTGGGTCATAGACCACACTTAACCTCCTCCACTGGTGTCCACCTATCAATTGAATCAAGGAAGACAACATGAATTTGGTTCTGACCTAGTCTTCCAAGATAACATGACCTGGTTCCCAAAGAATTTTTATACCCCCAGTAGATTCGGTGGCTTCTATCGTCATAGCTTGGCTATTCCTCCGACATCTCTAACCATTTTCCTTAACTTTTTCGGTAGTCACCTTCGTCTCTTGTATAATAACTACCTATGGTTTATAATTTCCTATTTTATATTTAAGGGAGAGGGTGTTATATGGCCTATTAAAGCCCCTGATATTCCATGACATGATCTTCATGAGGAAGGATTAACAGATCTAGGAAAGAAATCTATCAATTGTCCCATCTGCCCTGAGTTTAACAAAAGTTCGTCGGCTTCATGAATAATCTATTTGGTAAATTTGCAACCCTTCTTACTCTTCTCATTTCTCCCAAGGTCTTGGATTACTATTCTAACGGGGTTCCACTCTGTACCCATATTGTGGAGATTTAAGTCTGCCCGTCCAGAACGAACCACCCATTAGTTGAAAAAAGGGTGCCAAAATGGTTCAGTTGATTACCTGGAATATATTTAATGCCTATCTTGCTGGAGCTTTTGAATATTTCAAGCATATTTTTCTTCTCTGCTTTGAGCCTGTTGTGTCACTCCTTGGCTTCTAGGATCTTGCTCATTTTCCTCAGGATCTCCTATATGCATTGATCTGATTCAATGTGCTCAGGGATCTTTCTCTTGGAGGAGAGCTTGTCTCCAGGGGTGGAGAGTGGCTTGTCGATGTCGATAGATTGTGGAACTCCATGGGATGAAGAGGGGAGGCCTTCAGAAGATGGGAGGGGTGGGGTGGGGGTGAATAAATTAGGGCCATGGATTCATCAGCCAAGGTCGCAAAGGATTTTTTATATTTACGATGCACCGCTTTAGGGGAGGAGGAAGGGGCCTAAGGCGACGAGGGGCGGGCTTGTGATTGGGTGACTGAGAGATTAAGAAGATTTGGGTGTTGTGGCCAATTTGTCTTGGATTGTCACCCTTGAACTGATTGAAATCCATCGTCGTCTTTAGCCAACGCAACTGCATGAGCCCCTTCTGCTACTGTTAATGGGTAGTCGCAGAAGAGATGGCCATACTCATGGCACCTATGACATTTGAAAGGGACATGCACATACTCTAGCATTTGGGTCCTTGTAGATTCATGGTAGATTAGATCGATGGATTCCAGCTGCAGTTGTTATATTTTAATATGGACACAGATCCAGGCATAGATCGCATGCCATCGACATTTGGTGATATTCGAGGTTTTAAAAAATGGACCTATTTAATTATCGATTCATTCCAAGATGTTTGGTTCCCAAAAGTCATCGAGGAGGGAGTAGAGTTGTACCCAGAAAGGGGCCACGATGAATTATTCTTTGTCTAGGTTGTATCATTCCTCCCAATGGCAAATGAATAGGCCTGCACTTCCCATGAAATATAGTTTTCTTTTGAAGATCCACTTGCGATATTCCAGAATGTTACATAGCATTTTGTCATTGTCCCTGCAATCCCTCATCCCACACATTGGAGGGCCTTTTCCATGACCTGTGAGCAGTGACATGACCTAAAACCAATTTCATGGCATCCCCCTTGACAAGGACAATCATTCCTCTGAAGAACATTCTTCATTTTGTTTCCTTGACAGATATTGATATACCCTAGCACCCTGCGCCACATCCTTAGTACCTAGCATGTATTGGCATATCTTGGCACTATTAATTGGCACATGATATAATTAGCACACCCTGGAACTCCAAATAACACTTTGGGAATTCTTAACATGCCTTGATATTCCCTAGCATGCCTTACCAATTCTTAGCATACCTTGTCACTCCCTCCTTGGCATGACAACTAACATTGACCATTAACACTAGTCTTTGGCAATACACGTTCCTCATTTTCATTAACTTCCATGAATTTTTACCTAGTGCTCCCTTAATGTTTTTTCTTGGTACTCCTTAACACTCATAAACATGCATTATCACTCTCTAGCACACCTTAGCACTCTTCAATATTCCCTTCCACTTCATAACATGTATAACACTAGTCCCTGACACATATTAAATTAGTGCTTGGAAAGTCTTAGCATGTATGGAATACGTTGATATGCCTTGGTATGATTTAGCATGGTTTAATATTAAATTTATTTGTGATGATCAATTGTTGGAAAGTATATGAGAAGAAACAAAAGAATACTTGGCACTTAGAATGCACTAAGAATTTTCACTTGGAACCTATTGCCGCCTAGTGTTAGCATGCCTAGCATGCCTGTCTTGGAAAAGGTAATTGATGACTTATTAATCCTCTTATGTGTTCATTTCCTTGTAGTTTAAATTTTTTCACCCTTTTGTTGTCTTCAAAGTACCTAATACGCATTGACACACCCTTTCACATCTTGGCATGTCTTATCACTTGGCACATCTTAGCATGTTTGACATGTATTCCCACTATCTAGCACATCAAGGGGGTGAAGAGAGATGTAGTCCTAAATTAGGTCGATTACGAGGGCCGAGTAAGGGTTGCTGAAGGGAGGTCATGATCATCCTCCAAGAGCAAGATCATCATGTGAGGGTTCAAAATAATGTTGCATACCTTAATGGTCAGTTTGCACTAGGAAGTAGGATGGAATATTGTTGGTTCTCTTCTGGCAGATCAAGCTTAAGAGAGGTTCTCATGAGAATCTGGGCATGTGATTTCACTGGTGTCTTTGTGTGAAGGCCGCATCAAATTCTGGAATGTTGAAATTTGCAACAAGAAATAGTGAGATTGGAAAACATAAAGGAAAGAAAAAATGCACCCACATTGGTGAGGAATTTTGATGCACCAGGAGTGAGGAATGTGGGGCGTCTAATTTAATTCTCCCTTAAATAAATTGGACAATAAATTGTAATTTCATCTCATAACAACTTGTGTCAGTTAATTAAGTCATGATGACCAAGTTAGATCAAGAAATTCAAGTTGAGGTTCTAATATGAGGCATCTAGAGGGATTCTAATATTTTTGGGGTCGAGTTGAAGTTGATGCATTAGTGGGGTGCAAGTGGAATTAACTCAATTAAATGAGTTAAAATCAGTTTAACTAGTTCTAACTGAGTGATGAGCTAGTGAGAGGTCCAGTGAATTAATTTAGATTTAATTCACAATGAGTGATCAATTAGATAACTGATAATTCACTATTAATAGTTGCATGCATGTCAGTTTCGAGGAATAACCAGTTGAGACGGAGGTTAAAGGGAACATAACTATCAGTTTTATTCAGAGAAAGTTTCCAATGTGCAATTGTAAAGTCATTGGGATGCCATGATGGATTGCGTAATCAAGGAAGACTGATTTTCCTAATTAATAAGGAGTTAATTTCCTAGGAATTGCATGAGTAAGGCAGGCTGAAGTAAATATTATAATTGGCTAAGTACTAAACTGAGTTTTCCTAGATCAATGGGAGACAATTGACAAAGTGCTGGAGAATCTCATGAGAGATTAAGCATTGTATTGTTTCATGATTCCTTGACTTAATACAAAATAGAGATAGAGGGGTTTTGATTAGTTTCTTTCCCAAAATACATCATGTTGTTGTGCGATTGATAATTTATTTCTCTTACTTATATATGATTGTGCGATCGTGTTTTGTTTCCGTAAACTGTAGGAAGGATTCAGTATCTTGTTTTAGTAGATTACAAGATCAGATTGAATCTCGTTGGTTAGATTTTCTACATGGTATCAGAGCAGAAATTATTTAGGTGACGATTTTGTAGAGAATATTTGAATATTTTGGTGTAAATTTTTTGAAAACAAATAGGATATTTGGATTCCTTGTGAAAATCTACCCAAATGGAAAAATAATCAGTCAAATCGAAGCTTGGATCAAGGAGATATCATCGATTTAAAATCAACTCTTTTTTAGAAACTTTTTGTAACTTCGAGACAATTACACTATGTGCGAGTCAAGAACCTATATGCACTTGAGGTACCGGATGCATGAAAATCTTTGAGGAGAAAGGAAGAAGTTAGAGACTTGGTGGTTTAGAGGGAGCATAAATTACCTCTCAACATGCATCCTCATGAGAAGCAGTCTCAGAAGGTTGTGGAGTAGCTGCCACAATTGGAGAAGCATAAAGGAGAATGAGTGGAAGTATCCACTGAAGCAAAGACCTCCATGAGGGGGAAATTTCGAGCCAAATGGGAAGATGGAGCAGCCATACCTTGCGGTGTAAGGTGGGGTTATGTGTAGACATAATCCCAGGATAAGAAATTTGGACAAGGTCCATTGAGATGGTGTGTCTCATGGATCAAACCTGGCTACGAGGAGCCTACAGTACAGTAGTAGTAGGAAGGATCAGTTAGATTGATGTAGTCAGATGTCAGCAAGACAGAAATCATAGTGACAAATGTCAAATACTGGAGCACAAATAGATTTAGCAATAGTTCAAAGGGCACGAATGCAAATGTTAGTAGCAGTGTAGAGAATCTAGTACTAGACAGGTGCAGTATCTAACAGTAGCCAAAAGACTCCGATGAAAGATGCATTATAATGATTTAGTTGTTCAGAGGCTATTCAATTTCAGGAGTTGTAGGTGCAAACAACACTAGATAAGTGTAGCATGTAGAACATTCCAAAGGTATCGGATGGGGATAGATTGAATTCCTTCTTGTTGAGAGGGATTGTTGAAATTTGCAACAAGAAACAGTCAAATTGGTGATTACAAAGGACAAAAAAAATGCACCCACACTGGTGAGGAATTTTTATGTACCAGGAGTGAGGAATGTGAGGCATCTAATTTATTTTTCCCTTAAATAAATTGGACAATAAATTGTAATTTCATCTCATAACAACTTGTGTCAATTAACTAAGTCATGGTGATTGAGTTAGCTCAAGAAATTTGATTTAAGGTGATCGATGTGGATATTGGTGGCCACCTGTCTACTCCACTTGGGCCCTCACCATTGTCTCTTTCATTTTTTCAGTTTCCTTAATTATAGCATAATTTACTATTTTTCTTAGTTTTTCGGGTCCTGAACTTTTGAAGTCGTTTTGAGGCCCCAAACGATGTTTTTTGGGCATGAAAGGTTTGGCACTTTCATATAAATCATATTAGTAGTTGTAGTCCTCAGAGAGATATTTCTAACGAGGTATCATGTGTGTCAAAGGAAGTTCATATAACCAAGTTACAACCCCGGGAAGTTGGCTGCCCAACTACCCCAACGGGGCCCATAAACTCTTGGTGTTACATCTCCTCAGGATAGGGTTTTGGTTTTTTATGGTTTTATATTATTTTAAATAATAAAAAGACCCTTGATACTTATTGTAACATAGTTCATAGGAACATAACTATCAATTGTATTTATAGAAAATTTCCCATGTGCAATTATAAAGTCATTGGGATGCCATGATGGATTGCACAATCAAGGAAGGTTGATTTTCCTAATTAATATGGAGATAATTCCATATGAATTGTGTGTGCAAGGTAGGCTTAAGGAAGGATGAGAATTGGCTAAGTACTAGACCGATTTTTCCTAGATCAGGAGGAGACAATTGGCACAGTGCTGGAGAATCTTAAGAGAGATTAAGCATTGTGTTGTTTCATAATTCCTTGACTTAATAAAAAATAGATATAGAGAGTTTTGATTATTTTCTTCTCCAAATACATCTTGTGTTGTGTGATTGATAACTTGTTTATCTTACTTATATGTGATTGTGTGATTGTGTTTTTTTCCACAAATTGTAGGAAGGATTCGGTACCTTGTTTTAGTACATGATTACAAGATCATATTGAATCCCATTGGTTAGATTTTCTACATGAAATAGAAGATAGGGTTGATACCATCTTGCCTTGTGTTTCTTAGTAGGCTGCAAGGTCTGTGATAAAGACCAACATAAATGGAGGAGGGCTTTCACTGTAATTTAGAGCCGTAATAGAAGTCGACGCAGGCATAATATTGACTGAGTTAACCCTAGTTTGAGGGTTGACATTGAGATTTTAAGTTCATGTCAAGATTCAATCAAAGAAATGCCCAGAATCTATGGATCCATATGAGCTAGGTCGAGTCTCTTATAGAGGCAAGAGTCGTGTTTTTTCTATGTGTGAATAGCGTTTGTTCTACAAAAATTAGAAGTACATAAGTATAATGCCATAGTTATGACAGTTTCATAGCATGTTTAGTTCATAAGGTATGACCTTAATACTATGAAAAATTTCTGTAGAAGAAGATGGGTTGTGACCCTTAGAGCGAGGTTTATTTCTGAAATAAAGACCACAGATCTGGAAGATGGTTTGCAGATTCAGTATGTGTTGAGACAACAGATCCAAAGGAGGGTGGAACCTAAGCAGAAGATTGAGCATGCAGAAGAAATGTGCCATATGAAGAATGGATTGAAATGCAGAGGAGTTGGTTTTGGTGGAATTTCCATATATTTTTAGACAAAGATCTGAAGAAACCTATAAACAATTAGTAAATGGACTGTTAGTGGCTGATTTAAGACCCTATTTCAGTCATCTATAGATTTTTATAAGTATGATAAGAGGAGTAGTTCATATTTTTTCATAGATTGGAAAAAAAAAGATCAAATTGTTGATACGCAAGAACGGTGATCTTGAGAGGACTCAAACCATTGTTAGGTGGAAGATTTGAAGAGCCTTAGATGAAGACAATATTGTGGGCCCTATATCAGTAAAAATATTTGACTGTGGTTGGGTAGATTGATGGTAGGCCAAGTACAGTTGGAGGGCTGTTAGGGTACTATCAAAGAAGATCCCCGACTCTTGTTCTGGTGAAGGACAACAAAAGTGGTAGAAGGGCAGGTGTATAGGGCCTAAGGATGTGCAGACTTTGAAGGACTAAAGTAACATTCAAGTGGGCCAACCAACTAGCCCTATTTCACTATATTGTAGAGGATTGATTCAGTGATAAGAAGGGCAACCTCCATAGCCCTAGACTTCTCATCTTGGAGCTGTAGTATGGTAAAAGTGGGCATACCAAAGAGTTTTTCACAAATAGAATTGTGAACAACTTGTTACCACTCAAACTAGTAGTGGATCTAAAAGGGGTTCCTAAGAGGGAAACTACTAGGACAAGGGAAACGAAGGAGGCTTAGCCCATTCTCACCACAGCTAAGGCTCCTTGCTCTTCACAAACTTTCACCGATGGGTGGAGTCCTGATAGTTTAGAAAGTCACTTGTAGAGTATAGGTCAATGAATAGGTGGGAAGTGACCCTCGAAACCCTTTCCCTAAGATAAAATAAAGAGTGGGACTTGCTTTCCTTTTAAGCAAGGGAATTATCTTCTCGGAAAGAGGGGGATTGAAGGGTTGAGGGAGAAGAATAAGACTTATGAAGGAAGTTCTCAATCCCTAAAATACTTTGGGAACTTGGACTCCCAAATGGTCCTTAATGAAAGGCCTTTGACACCAAATGGGACCCCACGGGGTCAAGTGGACCCAACCCAGGTTTGGGGATGTAATTTAGCAACCAATGATGTTCCTATCCTGGGAAAGGATCACACAAGTGTTTTTACTTCGATAGGTCAAATTTATCCTACTAGGTTCTATCCTTGGGAACACCTAGGAAAAACTTGATCCTAGAGCTAGGGCTTCAGGTATCCGGAGATTCCACTGTCGGAATTGGCCCATGTTCTGAGGAGAATGAGGTCACCCAGCAACGCAACTGCCTATAGGAGATAGAAGTTTTCCTCTAGCTAGATTCCTGGGAAATTGTTGCCCTAGGTGACCTAATGGGGCTAGACCTAAGGAATGTGGAAATTTCTTAATCTAAGAAACTCTATTGCAGTATCTTGATTTAATTCTCCTACTTGAATTAAGTTACAAGTTAATTTATGAAATATTTAATAAATTATCAAAGTAAATAGTAAATATAACTAGCAACCTACACATACAAATCAAATACTGAATAACATGCTCATAGACAAAGTGAAACACAAATTTTCTGGACAACTATCCCTAGAAAAATCGCAATGTGGGAAATTTTGTGTAGCTAGCTCTAGAGGGTTTTCATTATTATGCAGAATCTAAGTACAAAAATCCTGGGCAACAAAACTGGTTCACCCAAAAGAGAAATAAAAATGACAGTAATACGCTGCTCTGAATCCCTCTACATTAGTCTAACTGGCTTGTGTTGGTCTCTGCGCTTCTTAGTAAGGGCCTGCGTCACACCTGAAGGGCTTACACTACCCCTGGGCTGCCATGATTGGGCCTGCATGGCTCCTGTTGCCTCTGTGCTACCCCTGTTTCTCTGGCTGGCTGGAATGCTTAAGCAAAAAAAGCATAGGTAAGAAAGAAGGATTTGGCCAAAGGCAGCGCATAACAGTTAGAAAAATTGAAGAAATGAAATGAAAATAGATCAATTTCCAAAAATAAATTAAATAGCTTAATGGGACTAGAGAGTAAAATCTTTGACAACAGCAATAAGTGCTTATACAATCAGCTAAGAGAATATAGGAGACTAATTCATGAGGTTAAAATGTTGTATAATTGTTGGCACAAGAAAATTGTAGAATTGTTAGAGTAAATCTCTGCAGGTACCATTAGTTGGTGACCATCGATAACCATTTCATTTCATCAAATACCCTAATGAATGGGCCTTACAAGCTATTTGTGTATACAAACCCCACAGAAGTTGTGTGATGGAAAAATATTCACACTATATTGAAGAAAACACCTACCAAATAAGGATGACATTTCAAATGGGGCAAGAAACAGTAGAGAGATAGAAATTGAAAAAGTTAAAACGCTAGGGAAACATGAAAGCAACTAGGTAGCATGGTAGAAAGCACAACAAAGAAAATTATAAAAATGGAAAACCCTACAAATTAGCACCCATCCACACATCACCACAATTTTTTCTTCAACTCTAAATCTCCAAATTCATCAAATTATATCTTGTATTCAAACCTGATTCTCTCTGTTAGCCATTCTGAAGATAAGGCTGAGAAATTACTACTGAACTATCACCTACATGTTGTCATGATCTTATTCTATGACCAGACAACCTACTTTCGTGAAGACATGGAAAGATAAACACTCTCAGCCAAGATTTTCCATACATCCCAGGTTGAGCAACCACATATACATCACCAATTTTTTCTTTTCATATTTGTAACTTAGAAGAGATTTGTTTGACCACCTTCGGGTTGCTCCCAAAGTCACCCAGGAAAGCCCTCTCAACATCATCCTCTTCCATATTTGTGTCACTATCTCCCTCTCTTACCATTCTCTACCTCTCTCACTCCTCTCCCTCTCTCTCTCTCCATTCCTTCTCTCCCCTCTCCTTTAGTTTATCTCCATCACTCCCTTGTGACTCCCCTTGTCTCGCCACCTCTATCAATATATGTCTTTATTATTCCTTCTCATATATATATCTATATTTAATATATATCATGACGTATTGGGACCTACGATTGGGTTAATTACGCCTTGTTGGCAAGGTTAAAATGGTTAATCTTCGATAGACAAAATGTAGATCAAATATTTCATCAAAAATAGGGAACCATACCCTATCTTCCAAGCTATGCCTATTAGTTGTTTGGCCTCTTCTTGCTCTCACATGAATGTAGTCTTTCTTGACTGGTAAAGAAGAAGGTTTCACATTATCAAGTATTTTTTTGGGACAACTTTTAGTTGTTTCAACACTGCTACATTCTTCAAGCTTATCTGTTAAACCATCTTAGTCTTTTGTAATCTCTTAAACTTTGTAGTGCTTTCCATTCCTCTCAGTCACATATGTTTCCTTGGTCTATTAAGGGACAAGGTCAACAACATTAGGATGTTTTTTCAATAAACAAGGTTATTTCCAAGACAAAGTCAGGTGGAGCAAGAGTATAAGAGCCAAATTTCTCATGAATGTGGGACACTCGAACTTAATATTTTCTAGAGTAGTCATGAGGTGCAGTCTGGTTATTAAGACTTCATCAGATGGCCATTCTCCGGACTTAAATTGTGTGACAACACTGTGGCTAAGTTTGAAATTGAAGATTGAACATAAATTTGGTTTGATTTCAATAGAAATTTTCATCAATAAATGTAAAGCAATGGCTAAAAAATACTATAAATTAATAAATAAAGAAGACATGGCAACAAGCAACAATACTTACAAAATGTTTACATTGAGACACAAAGAATAAGAAACTATTGTGTACAAGCAGAGACCAATGAAACTATCATCTTAACCCCTAACCCCTTAAACACTAATTCCCAACCCCTAACCCATTTAACCCCCTAAGCCTATAAACCCCTGACCTATTTAAACCCTAAACCATAAAGCTCTACACCCTTAACGCTTAACCCCTAAACCCTTAACCCCTAACCCATTTAACCCCCTAAACCCCTAGTAAACCCCTAACCCATTTAACCCCCTAAAACCTAAACCTATAAAACATTAACCCCTAAACCCTTAAACCCTTAACCCTAACCCCTTAAACCCTAATTCAGTTAAAGAAGTTCCCAGAATCTATGGGTCCATATGAGCTAGGTTGTGTCTCTTATGGAGGTAAGAGTTGTTATTTTTTCTATGGGTGGATAGGGTTTGTTCTAAGACAATTCGAATAGAAGTATAATGTCGTAGTTAAGGAGGTTTCCTAACATTTTCAATCCATAAGGTATGCCCTTAAGACCATGACAAATATGTGTAGAAGAAGAGGGGTCAAGACCCTTGGACAGAGGTTTATCTCTACAAAGTATACTACAAATTTGGAAGATGGTTTGCAGAAGTATGTGCGAAGATAGAAAATTCAAAGGAAGGTGGAACTTGAGTAGAAGATTGGGTGGAATAATTGTGGCATATTATGAGGAATGGATGGACATGAAGAGGAGTTGATTTTGGTGGATTGTCTAGAGAGTTCTGGACAGATATTTGAAGAAAACTATAAACAATTAGTCAATCGAATTTTAGTGGATGTTTTTGTGACCCTAGTTCAGGCATATACAAAGTGTTAGGCAGATGATAAGAGGAGTAGTTCATATTTGTTCATAGACTGGACAACAAAGAAATTGATACACAAAAATAGTGATTTTGAGAGGACTCAAATCACTATTAGGTGGAAATTTTGGAGAAAATTAATGGTATTCCAAGAACAGTTGGATGGTTGTTAGGTGACGATCAAAGAAGAGCCCCAAGTCTTGTGCTTGTGAAGGAAAACAAGACGGGTAGAAGGGTAGGTGTAGTGGGCCTAATGACGTGCAAAATTTGAAGGACTAAGGAGTTGGAAATGAATAGATCACTCATAAAGACAAGGCCTGTCTAGCCCTAATTCATAAGGAGTGAATGCTCAATATAAATATTTTTTTTTTAAACAAACTCAATTGTGTCAATGTAGAATACTATACATAAGAGAAAATAAAATGATATTATCCACATCAGTGCTTGAAATAACTTCAAATTAGCCATGGGTGGTGAGCCAAAGGGTGAATGTGGGGCACTATTAAAGTTACATCATGCTTAAATTCCTTTTACATTGTGAGGTTGTTCTCCAATAGGGTTGAAGCATCATCACAAGGAAGCATGGCACAGTTTTGTTGGGGAGTGATTAAAGTTGCAACACAATTCAAGTGATTTACACCTCAAATGTAAATGCCATCATTATATGTTTGTGTCAGGTTGTTAGAGAGGTTATTTATAGACAATACATTCAATGTACTTGGACTTCATCTTTTTAGGGCCTCGACTGTAACATGGATTTGTATCAGGAACACTTCATGCAAACAAAAGAGGGCCTTTTTGTTGAACCACATACACTTAAGAGTATCAGATGTTTTCCTTCATATCTCCCTTGGTGCGTTCAAAGTGGGGTTACATTCGCGTAGAGTTGAAATTAATCATAATGACCTTCATCTTCTTGATAACATCTACTAGCGTTTCCATTTGTAGATGCCCCCATTTATTATGAGATTCAAGGGATGTTCTATTGTCTTTATCAACATTTGGACGAGTTGTTATCTACATTCTTTAAATACATGTCTAGAAAATTTTATGAGGGAGGTACTTGGATTTATATATTTATATAAGGCCTTATGTGCCCTTCCCCTTTAGAACTCTTCCAAGGGGGTAACTTCCTTCTATATTGCCCTACCTACTTAGGTCCAAATTGACAAACCAATATTTAAACTTCTTCAACTATCAAATTAGTGAGGCATTGTACCTTTTCTTGACCTAAACCTCAACGAGATACCAAATTAGTGAGGAATTGTACCTCTTCTTGACCTAGACCTCAACGAGACATCTTTCTTCAAATATACTTTAAGGATTTCCCACCATATATCACAAGTTGGATGTCATAGGATATGTTACCCCATTTTTTATATGGGCTTTTAGAGGATATTTTAAAATTTGATTGTCATCTCAACCCCTATGATTCGTGTCACATTGATCATTTTTTATCTAAGGTATGTGGATCTATATGTAATTCATGAATGTATCATTGGTTTGATGACACCTTGCCTTAGCCATCTAGGACACTATGTGTAGGAAGAACAACCTTTAGCTACCACATTTAGTTGGATATGTATTATCCATATGTATATGATATTATGTCCAATGTGTACTATTTTTATTGTGTTCACTTAAACACTATGTTCTAACTATTGATTGATTGAATATAAGTTTTAATCTGATTTATTCCATGGTGTTTCATAATTTTTCTCATAGAAGGTTGTCATCTTGATGGTTTGGATATATTCTTGGTGATTTGAGTAGGTGCTATACATTGATCTTATTGTACCCCTTAATTCCTTTAATCAAAATTTATCCCATGTCTCTCTTGACAACACATGTGAATGCCTTATAATTGGGTATTTTTAAGCTCTAAATCAACTTCCTCAAAAATAGGAAACTAACTATACCTACTTAAATTTATTGATAACATTATTCATAGATTTAAAGATAATTTTCACTCCATTAAAGGTTGATAGATATTTCTGAGCTCATGTTCATTTTCCCTCTTTATATGAACATTCTTACTTATATTAGAAAGATATAATATAATTTTGATTAATTAGGATTCTTACTTATATTAGAGAAGTATAATATAATTTTGATTAATAATCTAATTAGTTTAACATTATTTTTACTCACATAAAAGTAAAACTTGATGAAAACCTAACCGACCATAGAAATTTATTTGACTACCTATTAAAATCTAATTTGGTGGCTACTATAAAATCTAAATCGACCTATTAAAATTTATTTTCTCACCGATATTATCCTTGCCAGGTCTAGGACAGAGTTCGATGCTCCTTCTCTACTCATAATTTTTATGATTTCACTGCAGATTCCATACCCTTCTTTGACATTCAATTCTTCTATCCACTCTACTAGATTTTTAACCCGAAATTATTATATCAGATCTGGGTTCACTCTTTTTCTATATTTATTTGAAATCTTCTTCTCCTGATTTGGGTTTTTCGCTAAAATTCAGAGTAGAAAACATGTTCAAGAACTTCGAATTTGGCTATAGTAAACTATATTAATTTGTCATTGCCCTTCAGCCTTTACCTGCTTGCCTTCATCCAAGAGGCTCGATTGATATTGCCACTATGGTGAAAATCCCGCCAGTCAGGTAACAAAATAGACTAGTCTTCGTGGGATGGATGGTTGGGATCGTTGGCTTCACCAACGAATGAGGTAAGGATTGATGGATTGAGGAATGAATAGATAAAGAGGATGTTCTAATATGGTCTGATTAGTAAGTATTAGTAAGTAGTCGAGCTTCATCTATTTTATTTGTGTTTTCGGTGGTTATAGCTTCTGCATATGCACGTTCATACTCTTCTAGGGTTCTCCTAAAACCTCTTCATGCCTTTAGAATTTTTCCCATATAGTATTAATCTTAATGCACAACTGATCCAACCATCCAACTTGGGTGTTAACTACCTGATTGGATAAATTAGGGGCATTCGCCTAGCATCGGTGGAATTAACCTTTCCATTCCTCAGTGCTTTCATATGTCGGGGGTTAATGTTACCAGGTTGGCTTGCTAATCCTTTCGAGTTCTCCAATAACTTTGATACAAGGGTTTCCACTTTCATGTACTATCCCTCATCTTCTTGGATTTCCACAGGAGGGAGCTGAACAAAGTGGATATCTAGACCCTATGAGGACTTTATGCATTTAGGACCGGATAACATCCATTTGCATTTAATGAACGCAACGGTGAATCCATGGTGTGCTGAGAGGCGCTGGGCGAACTCGATGAATGGGATAAGATGGCCCATTCCTCCGCTGGGAAAAATGGTGACATGAGGCTTTCGGCTTCCCATTCTCACTGCACTTATCTTCACAGGATAGCACTGATGCAGCTATGCTTCACGACAGTTTCTTGCCATTAGCATTTAGCATGGATCCATGTTTGAGCGCATATGGAGATAAAATTGCACCCTTATAGAACTCTGATAGGGAGAGTCTGTATGGATACATTTGACAGGTATTTTTCTGATCTTATTTCTATGATTTTTATGGTTAAAATTTCAAAGGATTTAAACTTGTATACTGAATTTTTTTTATCTTATCAATAAACATGTTTTTCCCAACTTAATTTGTTTCCTCTTTGACTTGCAAAATAGGAATGTCATGCAATACCTGACTACGCCCTACCTCTTCTCTAAACAGGTCGATCTCCCCTTACTTATAACAACTTGGAATCATTCCACTCAAACAGTCTCTATGAATGACACACAAGAGATACAAATCTATTTAGGCTATATGGCTTATTCCGGGGTTTTGGCCAATCTAACAAGGTTTTTTTTTTCAATGTGGAAATGCTCTTTGAACTGGAATATGAGAAAAACAAGCATGATCAGGCTCCCCGTAGCAAGTTATTGTTGTCATAAATTTTGCATGCAGTAAATTGTGTCTATTATAAACCCTAATTTATGATAGCAATCATTAATTTAAAAGTATCATGTATTTGGGATCTAATTAAGCATTTCTAGTACTATATTAGCCCTCTAGTACTTGGGGGCTTTCTTCAATCTATAAACATGGGTTTCCTTGTCATGTTCCTCAAAGCCCTGTGGTTGTCATGACTTGGCTGAGATTATTGACCTCATACATCCCAATCAATTTATCATACATCTCCTTTGACTTCTTCAGCTTGGACACATAGGTGATGAAATGGTCTCTAAGAGAGTCAATGATGAGCTTTTTGGCCTTGATCTCAACTTTATTGTACTTGTATATGACACTGGCATTGACATTCTCAGGAGGTTCAATTACTTGGCCCTGCACATATTCCATCACATCATTCTCTTCAAGGGTAAGATCCAATCTAGCCCTCCATGCTGTGAGGTATCATTCAGTTTCTCTTCAACCTTGAAGTAGGAGGAAGTCATATTGCCAAGAAATTTGATCACAAATCAGCAAGAAAAATGTCTTAAAGGGGTGTTATCTGCTCTCCAGTAGCTAATATTCACCTCACTTTGATACCATGCTAATTTTACACAGTGTTCTATGTTGATATAATCACTTAAAACAATTTCATCCAATTTCATTCACCCTAGGAACAATTAAGCAATTATAGATAGAATAGTAAACAATAGTGCACAATAGAACATAGGCAAACATGAGACATAGATTTTGGTCAAAGACCAGGGAAAAACCCGACAAGGTTGAAATTCTTCTTCTTCTTAGTCAATCAATGTTCAGCATGAGATACATAGTCCAATAGTATATCCATAAACTAGTCAAAGTCAAAGCTTTGACATTCCATGTCAACCAAACCAAAACCAATCCAAATAGAGAGAAAATTCAATTCTTCTCCAAGATAACAGTCTGCAACAGAGGGCCAAAATTCAGCCTGTTGCAGCTTGGTCAACCATAGTAAACAACCTACAATTTTTAGTCAAACTCAACATCCAAACCTTCCTAGAAAGCTTTGGTCAACCCAGCAGAATATTTGACTTCTTTCTTAGTCAAATATTTGGTCAGCCGATCCAAAAAAATCTTGCAATCTTCAGTCAAATGAGAGATATTTAACTGCAGTCAAAGTTTAGTCGAATAGTGTGGTCAACCTTAGTCAATGGTTGGAGAAAATAGAGATAAATATGTGGTCATCAGAGTCAAATATTCTGGAATATTCAGCCTCCCAAATCATTCCAAACATCTTGGTCAAAACATAGTTAAAGTTCCCAGGTCAATGCAAGTCAAAGGAGAGAGAAATTGCTGGTCAACGCAAAACAGAAATGACTCCTTGCTCCTTCACACAAGTGAACTCTTGTGAATTTCAGATCAGATTGTGTGATGTGTGATAATGCCAAATGACCTCCAACGATGGGTCTATTTATCTGTGGTTGAGGAGGGGTCATTTCCATTGTGCGGCCGACTTGAGTTCATTAGGGCCGACTTGGTGAAGGGTCAAAATGTGACTTTTCTCCATTATTTTATTGCTGAAACTTCAACCATAGCTGCCCAATTTCTCAACAATTTATTCTATGAAAATCAAGTATAAGTTTGTTTTGATCACGAGCTCAACCCTTTGTTTGTATTTTGTTCTATGTAGAGGGATGAGGTACACCATCAATTCTTGGCTAAGGGTGCTCAGTTGATCAAAGATTCCTATCTTTGGATCGAAAATTTTATTCTGATTTTATCTTAGTTTTAGTAGCTTTGAGGAAGAGGTTATGATGTCCATTGTATATACACTTTCAATTTTTGTATTGTTGTTTGTAAATATTCTTCTGTAAATATAAGATGTACATTTAAAAAAATAAGAAAATTAAAAATAATTTCTCTTGATCTATGCTAACTTCTTGGAAAAGCAGTCTTGTCATGCTTGCCGAGTGCACAACCCTTGTGCGTTTTTGGCTTCTGGATCTTGAAGTCCGAAAATCCTTGGACAATGTGCTTAAGGGGTGGGAGTGCTCCATAGTGTAGGTGACTAAATTTATTTTGCAAAGGCTCTTCCATCTTGTGACTATCATGCACTAAAGCACCATTTTTCATTGGATCCACAGGAAAACTATATGGGCCCACCTTCTTGCACACATTTGGCCAAAACTCGACTATCTGTTTGGCTGCATTTTTTTATGATGACTCACTTTATCATCAATATTGGCTACACAGCTAAGGCCTGCCTTGGTTGAAACTAAAAGAAGATTCTTTTTCAAGCGAAGAACATTTAAAGGTATCATCTGGCTGTAGAACATCATCTGATACCCTTTAGTGTTGTAAGAACTTACCAAGGGGAACCATGCTGCCCTTTCCTAGTATCCATTTATAAATATTGGAAACCAAATGATAGATTCTAAAAGTTCGAGCATAATTACCCCCTAGTGTATTTCAAATTCTCAACTTTCAAGTGCTCTTTGGCATCTTGATGTTATCAATTCTAAGTTAAACCTGCTAACATAGATGTTTTAGTATATCAGAGAAATGGGTCTATCAACTATTGAATTATTGAAGGGATTAGTCACTAAGTAAAATATAGGAATAAAATGTATATGTTCCTGCCAATTTGCAAGTTTTGGTTCCTTTTGTGGCAAAGATCTGTTAACGCAATGTTTTACTTTTGACTTGCAACTGCAGGTGGGAAACCACCCAACTTTTACTTAAAATAACCTGACACGTGTGAAAATATTATCAAGGATGGAAAATGTAAACACGAAAATATATTGCATGAAAGAGCTGTCGATTCCTTTGTATAGATGAAGTTCAGTTTTATATCTTGACTCCTTGCTTTGATTTTATAATAAAAATATGTTGGAGACTTGGGCTCTAAATATCTATAGGATGCTTCTCTGCATATGAATGCATTGTACTCTTTTGAACATTTAAAAGTAGTACTCTGTGTGTGCACACTTTACACATGTTATTAGATGATATTTTTTGATATAAGTGGATAACTAGACAATGATTAAGAAAACATCACTTTTGATTGTTTTGAATTATTAAACTTCTACTATTTGAATTAATTTTCTTACTAACAGGGATGATAATGCTAATAAAGCTAGGCAGCAAGACCTTTTTGGTGCCAGCATCGATGAGATCATGGAGGCACCAAGTTATGGATTAGGTCGCAAGGGGCGTAGAAAAGAGGTGTTAATTTCTATATTTCATTCACACCTAGAAAACAATTCAAGATGTTCAAGAATAAGAACAATGTATAATGGTTAGATGAGTTTTCAAGCCTTTGGCTAGTAAGCATGACACAAGCACTAATTCATTTGGAGGTTGCAGTGCCAAGAGGTCCTTAATTTTTTTTGCACATATCTTGATATTTCCCTCCTTGTTGTCTCGTGTGATAGTACAAGAAGAGGAGTCGTAGAAAGGTGGATGGGCCAAAGTTATGTCCTGAAGTGACAAAGAAACTAGGTGATGCTAATCTTATTTATGCCACAAGTTGTTATGATGAGGTAAATACTCTCCTTGACTTACTTAATTCAACTCGCTTTGTTGTTTGGCTTTTCTAGGTAAAAAATTTGGATTTAGCATGTTATTGCAAATGATACTTATATTGATTACAAAAATTAGCATTATACAAAGATATCTTCAACCCCTGAAATCTAGAGGGATTTATGGGTAAGTTCACACTGTGCGAATTGGATAAACCAGAGGATAACCTCCTACTTAAACTCCTAAACTACAATTCCACAGTGTGAAAGAGACAAAACAATGTTGACCCTACTATACATAAATTAACCAAAATTGGGACTAAGTCCAATATCCATGAGTCCAGCATCATAAAAACCAAATTAAGCCCTTTAAGGGTGGTTAACTATATTGACAAATAACAGAGAATCTTGGTGGGGGGCATAGGATTTTTCTACATTGGTTGAATCATTACCTCACCTTGTCAACATCTCTCTACATGTCTAACAAGGCTTTTTTTTCATTGTGGAAATGCTCTTTGAACTAGAATATGAGAAAAACAAGCATGACCAAGCTCCCCGTAGCAAGTTATTGTTGGCATAAATTTTTCATGTAGTAAATTGTGTCTATTATAAACCCTAATTTATAACAGCAATCATTAAATTAAAAGTATCATGTATTTGGGATCTAATTGAGAATTTCTAGTACTATCTTAGCACTCTATAATTAGCCATAGGTCCTTCGAATTTCTTCCCTCATCTATCTCGGAGCCCGACCTTATTGAATAATATCCTTGGAATTTGGTGTGTATTTAGTAGAATCCTTGAAAGGTATTTAGCCTAAGAATTCTTGGGTTACTTAATCTCCAAGATTTTCTGAGATAGCCTTTCTTGTGGGGACATCCATCCATATAACATCAGAGGAGCAACTACTAAGGTGAAAGTGGTGATTGATCCCTATGTTTCCCTTGAGCTAGAGTACTTAGTGAAGCTTTTCACTAAGGTGTTACATTTTGCTGTAGCAAGCCCTAAATAATCCTATTTTACCCTAAGTACTATCCTTGGAATGAGGGGAGTGCCTATGGGTTTCCCCAAGATATGTATTTCAAGGAAACAAACAAGAGAATATAAGCTCCCTTTTATATATCCTTTCGCTTTTTGTTTTACTGTTGTAATTATTGTGTATATAAGATGTATTTTTCTATTAAAACCAAGCAGAGAGTAATTAAGATATCTATACAAAAAAATCCATTAACAAAACCAAGCAGAGAGTAATTGGTCACTTGCTTACATAGGGCACCCTAAGTGAGATAAACCCTCCTTAACATCATTGATACTAGTCATATGCAAATAGAAATCATAAAAGATTGTTTTTAGACAAATAAACCAATACAATAAGAAGAGTAAAACGAGACTATTTCGATATAATGGACTATAATATGGACTCCAAATGAATCTGAGTCCCATCCTGTAGCCAACATACTCACAAAGTGATAAATAGGAGCTAAGATATTTTAAAATAGCAAAAGGGAGGATCACTAACCTTCAACTTGCTTTTATTTAAAATCCCTTGGATAAGCAGGCACCAATGCATTTGCTACCAACAGGATATGAGTGATATTCAAACTCTTTTTTAGGCTGCTCCAAAAGAACCAAGAAATAGTCCCTGAAAAACAAATAAAAGGTTACTTTTCTCCCATACATGCCCAAAGCTTGAAAGTGGTCTCTTAAAGAATTCCATTTTCAGTGTCCTTTTATTTCAACATTGACTTCCTTTCCAAATCAGAGAAAACATACAATATGTAAAGTGTTGTTCATAACAAGGTCATGAAAAATGGAAAAACATTTCACCCATAGTAGATTATTAAGAGAGAGTAACAGACTTGGACAACTAAAATAAATTATTAGTAAGCATTAAAATTTAAAAGTCATCGATTCGTTTCCAAAAGGATGGTAGCTTGAATGTTATCACTTAAAGTTTGTGGATAGTACAGTAGTGCTAGAATATAAATTTTGATGTGAAATAAAGTCACCATAGTGATGGAATAAAGTAGGATTCATAGCATAATGGAATATTATCCCATATATGCCCAATGGTCTCTTAAAATTTTCCATTTTCAGTGTCCTTTTATTTCAACACTGACTTCCTTTCCAAATCAAAGACAACATACAATATGTAAAGTGTTGCTCATAACAAGGTCATGAAAAATGGAAAAAAAATTCAACCATATTAGATTATTAAGACAGAGTAATAGACTTGGACAACTAAAAGAAATTCTTACTAATCATTAAAATTTAAAAGCCATTGATTCGTTTCCAAAAGGATGGTCACTTGACTGTTATCACTTAGAGTCTGTGGATAGTACAGTAGTGCTAGAATATAAAGTTTGATGTGCAATAAAGTCACTATAGTGACTTAGGAGTGGTAGGTGCAGGGGTGGCTATTTACAACCCTAGAGGACCACAATAATTTACAATAATTTACTAAAACCCTAGCATTATTTTAAGGTCCTATGTTGTGTGCAAGGCAGGTCAAAAAATTGGTGGTAATTGGAGATTCCATGGTGGTACTTCAAGAAATAATCAAGCATTCAACAACAAGACCTTCCAACCATGTCCAGATTGCTAGACACAATTCATAGCATAATGGAATATTGTCCTTTGTCATCAAAAATCTAAATCAAGTGAATGAAAAAGAGAGGTATGCTTTTGTATCAGGGACAAATGACCAAAAATTAGGGAAAAATATTTTCACATTAACTTCCATCAAAATTTTCCTAGTCAACTACAGTTTGAATGTGTTAAATTCTCTAATCCCGAAAACCCGACTACTTATTTCCCGCTAGAATATTACACAGATCTACTGAATTGAAAGAAAAACTAAGATTTGATGATCCAAATGGATTTTACAAACCCGAAAAACTTATATCTTCAAAAGTTGATGCAAAGGTTTCCATGTCGAAGAGCTCATCGAGTGCTTTCCAACGATTTTTGAACTAAGTCAAACAGACGTCGTGTGAAATAGATGTTCTTCAATAGGTCTGCTAGATATATTCACTGTAAAATAAACTCAATATTGTTCCTCTCAAGACTTCTCTGTAATTTTATTGCAAAAACAAAGATCTGCAGGTCTAAATTTGTCTTCAAAACTGCCACTATAGATCTGAATTATAAGACTGTTGCAAGGTCACATATTTCACCACAGGTTTGAATTAGAAGGGTCTGAGTTGCAAGGAATAGTATCAGGTCTAAGCTTCTGGAAGGGTCGAAGTTACAGGCCTATTAGGGCCGAAATTTCAAGCTTTGATAGGGCCGAAATTTCAAGGCTGAATTCAGTTCCGAAAAAATTATTTCCACAGGTGCAAATAGGTCTATAAGAGATATATCCTTCTAGTCCAAAACGTTGTAATTATGATCTCCCATTTAACCTCCTTGGCCTCCTATTTTATCTCTTAATTCTCACTGTATTTTTCACCAAAATTTTCATTCCAAAATGATGAGCGTGACTAGTTATTTATAGTTGTTTGTGTATGAACTAAATAGTCGTGTCTTTTGATTAAGGAGCTGACATACCGATTTGAGCTGACCTGTGCATAATTTTTAGAATTTATTTAAAAACATTTTAAGACTGATACAGGGGGTAATTTTATGGTTAAATATGGGCCTCAGTGCTTGATAGGAACACCATACAATATAGCGGTATTTACTGTATATTCTACTGTAGTGTAGACATGTTTTAACACCTCGTTTGCTGAACACTTGATAGTTGTAGGGGATCAAAAAAATTATGTTATATCCCTCCTTTATGGCTCAAAGAATCTTTTTGTCATATAAAATTCTGCATTTCAAAGCCTCTCTGCTCCTTCACTTCCCACAGGACATGTCACATTGTCAAAGCCTCTCAGCCCTCCTGCATTCATTCAGATCACCAAACTACACATATGTTACCTGAAATAGTAGTGCTCTAGACCTCCACAAACATACATATATATACAGAAAAAGAGAGATTTTATTCCTGAGTACTGGTCATTATAGGGCTCTAGTTAGCTGGATAAAACATGCATACAGAATAGAAAATGCGTATTTTCACCATGGAGTGTGTTGTTTCCATCATTCTTAGGCCGATGATATGTTTTCTCATTTAGTGTGAATTCTCCATCCTTGATACGATTGGCTACACGACCCACCAAGGCACCAAAGTAAGTTCTACTGGAGCTCATGTTATGCATTAATAAACAATCTCATATTCCCCATGGTAACACATACATTTGATATCCATTCCAATATGTGAGTAGAAACTATAAATTTATCTTAAAATTCTAGCATATGATGGCAGTACTAATTTCCAAAGGGAAATGAAAATACATACCATGCATGAGGCAATATTGTCATAGCCAAGAAGTACGTCTGCTAGATGGCCTGAATGCATAAATACCAATACTTAATGAGCTAGCTCCCTCTTAGTAAATGATGGTAAAGCAATTGAAGGGTATGGCTTAGGGATGATTACCTTTAGCATCAAGGAGAGTGAGGGAGATGAGGGTAGCTTCCCAATTGGTTAGATTTATATACAAATCACCTCTGCGAAGTTGAAAGAAACTTGGGGCATTGATCTTTCTATAGGGATGACCATAATGAGCCAACTTGCCTTTCCCTTCCAAATTTCTTGGATTCAATTCCCATTTGTGCCCTTGACTGCTAGCATGGAATTTGTAGAGGTGAATGAAAACCTGAATGCACCAAAAATTCAAGAGAATGGATGACACTTTCACCATCATCGATTGATTGACTGATCAAGGGATGGATGGATAAGCTAAAGCAAAACATTCAATGATATATATAGAGAGACTCACATAGTCAATACTAGACTAGGGTGTGTCTGTATGCCTTAAGATAAGGTAATGGTGTAAGACATAACATGGATTGTGTGCAACTATAGACAACCCATGCACTGTGGCTACCAAAAAATGTAATATTTGGAATCTAAACATGTTACATTTTTGAGTTTTTGTCTTACTACCCCAAATTTTCTTTTGGCCAAATCTTCATTTTGTTATTTAAAATGGAATTTTGACTACATATATGGACTCAACACCTTGAAAAAACCCTATTGCAGTACATTTTTGTTGTTTGTAGATTGAAGGACCTAAACTAATGCAACATGGTTTTGTGGATGCCATTTCTAAAGTTGGGCTGGCCAAATTCCTTTCTGACCTTTCTACCACCTATATAACCAAGTAATTTTCTATCACCTGTATAACCTTGCCTTTTTATTAAAAAAAAGAGGTTCCTACACTCAAAGAATTGGCTTTTCCTGGCCATGGGGCAATTAGAATGTTGAAATTCTATAACATTTTATATGATTAGAAGATCCAATTTTGCCATGGCTAGTCTGAACTATGTTCAAATTGTGGTTTTGGGTGTAAACTATTGGTTATTTGAAACCCATTTATCAACTTCACTATCTGAGTAAAGCTTAGATAATATCTAAGATGAGGAGGTTGGACCTATTTCAGGCTATTGTACTCAAGCTAACGGTCAAGCATAAAATAATGCATATACATGTGGTTCAAGGTCTCCTTTTCCTCACGTTATTCTCTATGAATTAAGGAATGTATGTTGCCAAGTAGGAACAACTGCTGGTCTAGGATCTGATACAACCAACAATTTACTAGGAACACCCAACAGATTACTAGGATCTGATACATGCTTTAGATTGCTAGGATCTAGTCTAGGAACACCCAATAACGAGAGGTATATCCACAAACCACTCCAAGTAAGATATGAAAAGGGCTCTTGAAATGCCTTTGAATACCAAAGCACTCCAATGTTTATAATGACATACTGATGTCCAATTCAAATGCTACCTAAGGATTTCACAAAGGTTCTAGTGCCTTTTTTCAAGGGTTCGTTGCATGTTTCCAAGGGTTTCAAAAAAAAAACTTTCACTAGATATTAACAGCCCTTATGATATTTTTTACCACCACCATTTCCGCCACAAAATTTCTGTAAGGTGAAGACACATGAAGATTTAAATTGGTTCATCTTTGAAGGAAATATGAACTGTTTTGATTGATGGGTATTTAGAGTTTTATTTCTGGCTATAATTTTCTTACAATGACTCTAGATGTAGTCATAAACAAGTAATAAATATTATTGTTGTTCACAAGGCTGAAAAGTTGTCTAAAATCCCTCAAATTATCCCACAACAAGCTTCCCAAAAACCCCACATCATTGTTGGAAACATTTGTTGATTTCACCTTTATTTTTATACTTGTTTTCATGCTGCCCTATCTGTCCAAACATTGGTATGAGAGCCATAATAGTGCTGTCATTAACCCTAGTTCTATTTGTTGGTGAAAATTTACCACAATTGGAGGTATCAACCATTGGAAAGACCAAGACTATTGGGTTCCAAAGAACCGCCAATCAAAGGATATATCTACTGTTGTATCTTATTTTTAGGGCTCTTCACATGCTGCCATCAAATCCACGGTCATTTTCCTCTATATATCATATTCATATTGCCTCACAATCTTACAAGAGTATGTTACATGACCTCACATCCTCCCAACAAAATTTGATCTTATATGTCGAGTTATATTTATGCTTGGATGGTGATATGTTTTCTTTCTTTAGAGACCATGGAGGATGACAAGATTATTGATGTCAAACTATTCATGGAGGCTACCACCAAATATTGCAATAAGGGAGACTTTCCCATGATATTTTTGGAACCTTAAAACCATGTTAAAATTGTTTGAACATGAGCCCTAAAACTAAAAAAAATGCTACAACAAAATCACTATAATTTGATCCAAGTTCTATTATAGGACTTCTCTACTGCTACTCATACACTGTCTGAAATAATTAGGTTGAAATTTAGAAACTAACTATCGCTGGTCTAGTATGCAAAATCCAATTCCTAGCATGAGGAATATGATGAAGCCATTGGCTAGGTTACATGTTGGCAGTGTATGTTATGTTGATCTATTAATTTTTCTTTTGGTTATAAATTGGGAACTTCACCACAACATCATACTAATATGTAAAATCTGAATTAATTGTTGTGAGACAGCTAGCATCTAGGATATTTGTTTCTATCCCATACTTTGCCATCAAAATCTAAGTTGTATTTCCTGTGCATGTGTTGAATGGAGTATCTATTGTTGCATCGATTTTCAGTGTCAAACATACTATTCTGACATGTCTTCTCTATGTGAGGAAGGTATTGTTACATTGTATTTGCTAAGGATGCATGTTCACCAAGACAAGTCAAATACTTCAAAATGTTGGATGTGTTTTGCATTATTGTTCTAGAACATATTCTCTTTGTCTTTGTTTTGTATTATTGTTCGAGAAAATATTCTCTTTTTATTTGTATTTATTTCAAACGTTGTTTTAGGTTATTTGAGTGTTTTAGGTTATTTAGGTTTTTGGCCCTGAAATTAGTGATTGAAATTCCAAATAATCACTTTATAATTGTGGATTTGCTTTTCTATTTGAGTTATTTTACATAAGAAATCTTCATAAGTAGATATTAAGTAGATATTCCACCCTTAGCTCTATTTCAAAGTGTTGTAAGAATTTCTGAGGACCTCTTCTATTCCTTGACTCGAGGTGGTGGATTCCCCATCCTGCTAAGGCCTTTCTCTTTCATCTAGTCCTTCATTTTCCATTGAATATGATTCAAGAGATTCTCCCACTGGATGTCTCTTGGGGAATTCTTGTGGTGGTAGTCCATGTATAATTTTTAAAAGTCTAATTCTTCCCTTCACCTACTTTTCATAACTTCCATAACCATTAGGTAGGGACCTGCAATGTCGATGGTGTTTTTTTTGTTTAGTAAAAGATTGTCAAGACTTTAATTTATTGAAAGTTGTAGAATTTACAATCTATGAAGTTTCAAGATATAATTTTTAAAGTCTAATTCTTTAAAGGGTGCTATATCAATGGAAGAGCACCTGCTTTACAAGCAGGAGGTTGGTGGTTCGATTCCATCGTGCCTTGATCTTCATATATAGGGAATGACGAAGATCAATTTTTGGTGACGGATGCTCTTTTGGCCATCACCAATGAGATTATGGTGACATTTTTTGACCCTCACCAAAATATGAAATGGTGACGGTCAATGAATGCCACCATATATACACATCAATAGTGACGACCATTAAAGGTCTGTCACCATAAATCGTTGTTGTTGATATGAAATGGTGAGGGTCATTGTTTGTCATTATAGTCATTATTTGTGAGGGACCTTGATGTCACCAATGAGTTGATGGTAACGGTCAATGAACATTGCCATATATATGCACCAATAGTGACAACCATGAAAGGTCCATCACAAAAAATTGTTGTTGTTCATATGAAATGGTGACAGTCACTATCCGTCATTATAATCAATATTCGTGATGAACCTTGAATGTCACCACAACACATACTTTCGGCGACACCACCTTTGGTGACGTTCATTTTTTTGGTGACAGAGGCTATTTTCCATCACCTTTGCCCATATGAAATGGTGACGGTCACTATTCGTCACTATAAATCATTATTGGTGACGGACCTTGAAATTCACCACAACACCTATACTTTCGATGATGCCACATTTGGTGACGTTCATTTTTTTGGTGACGGAGGCTATTGTCTATCACCATTACTCATATGAAATGGTGACGGTCACTATTCGTCACTATAAATCATTATTAGTGACGGACCTTGAATGTCACCCCAACACCTATACTTTAGGTGACGCCACCTTTGGTGACGTTTAGTTTTTGGTGACGAAGGCTATTTTGACCCTCACCAATGAGCTTATGGTGACCATTTTTGCCCCTCACCAATGTGATTTTTTCTTGTAGTGAACATTGATGTATATTATTTAATATTTAAATTTTCATTATTCTCACCAATGTATATACACTCATTACACTTTATTTTTATGTTCGTATATGGAACTTGAATCATAAGAAAACAATCAATGCAATGAAAAATAAATTCCTCCAAATAACCCAAGTCATGGAAGTAGCTCGAGCAGTGATAGCAGTTCCAACGAAGAATGATGAGCAATATGTTTGGATATCAAAGCAAGGCATTGTATTTTTTTAAATATTTTTCTATCAAATTAGACATTTTGTTTAATGTAATGGACATAGTGTCCCAATTGAAAGACAAAGGTATACCGATAACTATCCCATTTTGTATGACAAAGAGTTTCTTATTCATATATACATAGTAAAATAAGTTTTAATTTATTCTATTACGTTCTCCATTTTCGATATGAAATGTTACACTGCTAATTGAATATATGGATGATTAAATATTATAATGAAGAGATGTGAAATATGATGATATTATATAGCAAATTCATCCAAACATCACATTCATATTCACTAATAAAATTTTAATTGATATGAATATGGTCATAAGCTATGCGTTGACTTTTGATGAATAATGATTTTTTTAAAACTACAATAATTGCACTATCATAGGTCGACGTTTCTAAAAAATAGAAATTAAACATTGGTGCGTGTTATTTAATGCGCATCGGTGCGTTTGTATGATACTACGCACTGGTGCATTTGTACAACCTGTGGGCATGGCACCAAATACCAATACCAATAAGAATTCCCTGTACACTTTATCGATGACTACCACCCAGTAGGGCAGATAGGTGTTTCATGCACCGGCATAGTTTTCCTTTAATGCATCGATGCGTTTTTATAACTTAACGGCCCGATGTGTTTTAACACCTAAACGACCTGGTGCATTTTTACACCTTAATGACATCAGTGCATGCACCTTCTATCACCCTGGTGCGTCTTTATGGGTGACATGCACCAGGACATTGCTAAATGCCTCAGGGCTTGCGAATTTTTTTCCGTCCCATAGCTTGGCATATTTATAGTACCGATGTGTATAGGGTAAAGCACTGATGCATTCACACGTGATGTATGCACCGATGAGGAAAACATCCATAAAAACCTCTGGCCACCCAGTTTTTTTTAGTTGTGTTGAAGTTCTGTTAGAATCTCTGTCAAAACCTTCGTTACAAAAAATAGATGTTGTTGCAAATGTTTTTTTGAAAATTTTGGCCAATTTTATAACACTAAAAACCTCCTTTATAACCACCACTAGAGGGTCTTTTCCTTGAAGTGTGATATCCATAATGTGAAAAACACATAAAAGGTACACCTTGCAACTTTATATATAGAACCAAATCCGTTTTTATGGTATCGATGGTGTTGTTCCCGTAAACCACTTTTCACTTGGTCAATTTTTACAGAGGAAATGATAGCACATTATGAGGATACAGAGAGAAACACCTTCTTTATAAAATTGTTAAATCTCAAACAAAAGGGTTAAATGGCAGAGAACATTGAGGACTTTCAAAAAATGAATATCAGGCTATAATATATTCCATATGAACATAGGATTGATGTCTTCATAGGGAATTTAAAGGATAATATCCAACTTCAAGTTCATCTTTGTGAACCTGATTCATTGGAGAAGGCATTCAGGGTGGCAAAAAAAGTTGAAAGAAAAATTATGGCCACAAGGAATTCTACCAATCATAACAATCTACAACCTACAAGGTTGACACCACAACAATTGGAGTAAAAAAGAGAAAAATGTCTTTTTTAGAGTTGTGATATCAAATAAAATAAAGGTCTTAAGTGTGCGAGAAGAAATTATTTTACATATATTGTGAAGAGGAGGAAGAAAAGGAACAAGAAACATCAAAAGAGGAGGATATACACCAAGAACTAGCCCTAGAGAAGTAATAAATCAATCCAACCATATCTTGTAATGCATTGGCAGGAATTACCACTCCTCAAAATCTCAAGACAGAAGGATATATCAAGTAAAAAAAGGTAATTGTGTTGATTGATTCAGGTAGTACACATAGTTTTATTCATTTTAATATAGCCAAGGAATCGAATTGCTTCATATATCTAGCACCAGAATGTCAAGTGATGGTCGCAAATGGAGGAACTATAAATTACTCTAGAAAGTACTATAATATCAAGATAACCATGGGGTAATATGTATTGGATGGTCCAATTATTTTTATTCCAATCAGTGCTGCCAATGTTGTACTAGGAGTCTAATGGTTACACTCTTTGGGGACTATAGATTTTAATTTTCATGAAATTTTCTTTATTTTTTTGTGGAAAGGAAAGGAAGTTGAATTAAGGGGTATGGTAGTGAAACTACGAAGGATAGTAAACTCTAATGGCATGAAAAATATTTTGAAGAAATAAAAACAAGGCGTAATTGCACAATTATGCTTACTACACATTTAAACATCTAAATCCTCTATTTCTCGAGATCTCCAAAAAGTCTTGGACAATCATTCCAAGGTGTTTGAGACTCCCAAATTCCTCCAACCTATTCTTGATCATGATCATGCTATTCATTTCAGTCCAGGAGGTTTTCATCCAAACATCAATACTTATAGATATCTGTATTCCCAAAAGAGACAAATTGAACGTATGATATTCAAAAATTTGTGTTGGAATGTTTGGTCTGCCAAAAAAATAAGGTTGAGACAATTAAGAACTCAACTCTACTACAACCTTTGTCCATTCCAAGTCAACTTTGGGAGGATATTTCAATGTATTTTATCATAGGTTTACCAAATTCCCAAGGAAAGAGTGTCAACATGGTGGTAGCTAATAGACTTACCAAATATGCACACTTTTGAGCATTATCTCATCCATTTAAATTTAATACAGTTCTTACTGCATTTATGGAAACAATTCAAAAGCTACATGGGAATCTAAAGATTATTTTAAGCGACAGAGATCCCATTTTCACTGGAATTTTTTGGACGGAATTATTTTCTTTTATGGGCTCAAAACTAGCTCATAGCTCGTCTTATCATCCTCAATTTGATGGGAAAAGTGAGATGGTGAATAAATGTTTGGAAGGATATCTTTGTTATTTTGTATATCATAAAAAAACATAATGGGTCAAGTCTTTACCTATGGTTGAATGGTGGTATAGCACTTCTTTCCACACTACAAAAAAATGACCCTATTTATGGCACTTTATGGGTATCAACCATCGTCCATCACATCATTTTTAGGAGAAATTTTTAAGGTTCAAGCAGTGAAAGATTACATCAAGCATCAACAACAAGTTCTCCAACTCCTAAAGGATAACCTAACTTTTGCGCATAATTGAATGAAACAACACACATATCAACATCACAGAAAAATACGTTTTTATGTAGGCGACTGGGTATTTTTACGACTATAACCAGAAAAACAAATGTCCCTCAAGAAATACATGAAGGATAATAAATTATCACCAAAGAACTATGGTCCTTACAAGTTGTTGCAAAAGATTGGTACTATGGAATACAAATTGGAGCTTCTTCCATCTTCTTGAGTGAAGCAAATTCTCCATGTTTCATGCCTAAAGAAGGTTATTGTTACACGTTATTTTGTCACCATGACATTTTACTGTCTATATAGGTTCATCACTACCTATATTATGCTCCCTTAGAATTCAGAAACCCAAATGTTCCTAAACCAAGTCTTGGAATTGGAGAAAAGCCCATTAAAACCCTTAAAAGTCTAACTCCGCACTTTTCCTAGATCTTTCCTATGGATCCGCAGATGTTTCTTCCATAGCCTGTAGAAGATCCCACACGTTCTACTTACAAAACCTGTGAACCACCATAAAAATTCAAATAAAGGAAAAACTAAGTTCTAGTAGCCCAGTTGGTTGAATATTCTCCCATATGGAAGCTTCTAGAAGTGTAATCAGTTTGAGCTCTATCCCTCCACTCATGGAGCTTATCCCTTGGTCTATGGAGCTCAAATCCCTTCATGATAGGAATCCATCCTCCTCTTCATGGAACTGATACTACCTCCATTTTCCTATAAATTGAGCTCCTGTTTTAGTCTCAAGGGTAGATTGTAGACATACATATTAGTTGCTGAAGAAATTCTCAAGAGAGCATACTCTCTACACTAGTCATTATTGGTATGATAATGATCACACACTCATGTCCATAATTTCATACTAGTTCAAAGAGAGTAAGTCTTGTCAATCTAAAGGAGGAACGATTGTTCAGGACCGCGGGAGGAACTTGTATGACATCAAGGCATCAGGTTGTAAAGTTACTCTTTTCATTCAAGATAGTACATATGGATCTCCTTTTCTCATTGAGTTGTTCTTGGGTCTATTTGAATAATTCAATACTCAGATTCCTTTATCGCTAAGTTAGATTAGTTGTTCTTAATTATTATATGTTGCATGTGATTCTAATTATTTTGTATGTATTTAATTGCAGGTTCTACTTACTAAAGAAGCCTCTTTGGAGCGACTAGATAAAAGACTGTGCCAAACATCGAATTTCAAGGTAAGAGCATGTCCTCTTTCTTTGTTTATAATAATTCTGAATCGTATATAGTCTAGAGAAAATGATTTACAAATGGATGTTTGTTTCTATCTATCTGTAGGATACTAGGGAGATCTCTCTTACCCGCAAGAGGGATTAATATGCATAACAGTTATAACTGAAAAACTCCCAAATAAAACAATATTTCCAGAACTTGAAGAGGAAGGAAAAATCATATTGGAAGCAAAGGCATTCATAGAAACAATAACTCAATAGCCACGAAATCGATCAATTTCATAGTATCTCAACAAGTGGAAGAACTTACCTACTCAAGGTTCCACGTGGGAGGATGAGAATGTTATACAGAAGGTTCCATAACTACTCAAGCATTGAGGACAACATATTTTTGAAGGAGAGGGGCATTTTAGGTCCCTATAATGCTAGTGTATCCCCTTATTATTATTTTTAATGTAGCCCCGTTATTTTTATTGTTGTGACCATGCATTCTCCATAATGTTATCGTTGTGCCCCATAAAAGCCCACTATTGTTATTTTTGCGTCCTTACATTATTATTTTTATGTAGGCTCTTATTATATTGGGACCCATTACACTCCTATATATAAAGTAGGTTTTTTTTCATTTGAATCATCCAAAAATTGTTCATTTGTGTAATTTAAGGGAGGTTTCCCCCTCGAAGAAGCTGATTTCTAAGTCATTGATCTACGTTTTATTCTATTTTGTGATTTGGTTGCATAACATCCAAAAATGAGAAGGCTAGGTTGACAACATTGTCACACCTAACAAAAGCCATGTCATGATAGAAAAAAAACCACATGAAGTACCATGCATTCCAAATATAAAAAGGAAATAACACATGAAAATCGATACCTACAAATAATCCTGATGTAGCTTCTGATCCTTCTCTTCCTTTCTTGTTTCCTCCTTCCTCTTACCTTCTTTTCATTTCTTGATCCAATACCAAAGTGCTTGAAGAAAATTCTAAGTGTCCAAGACTATGTGAGAGAGAGAGAGAATAATGAGAGATCTCCAAAACTGATTTGAAAAAAGGTACCAACTGATCCTCACACACCATTTTATTAACGAGGCCCATATTTTCTTCATTTTCCTCCACACATGCAACCTAGGACCTTTCACCTATGTTTTCTCATAATTTCCATTATTTTCGTAAACAAATGTGCTAAAAATACCCTTTTTCTTCTCTAATGCATTTTCCATTTCCTTTGCCAATTTCCTTAGCCATAAGAAACCAAATGAACACCCACTAGGATGTTTTGCTCAACATTAAGCTTTTAATAAGTGTCCCATCGGTCGTGGTTATTATTTTTAACTTTTATTACATGGAATTTTCACCAGGGATGTTACAATTTCATCATTCATGATGAAAGAAAATGATTAAATGCTTGATGAATGGATTTTTCTATATCAAAAAGTGGGAAAACATGTTATCGTATTAGTGAATAAACTATTGTAGAGGGGAGGGAGACTTGCCTTGGTGGAAGTTATCGTTGAAAAAATCCGTATATACTGGGCATCGATCACATTAGTGTCTAATGATATTCTCAATCAAATTCCTAAATTATTCTTTAGATTTATTTGGTGAGAGGAAGACATTTCAAAGTGTATACCCCTAGTCTCTTGTACCACACTACCCATGCCTATGTTGATGGGTGGATGGGTTCTTCATAATATTAATATTTTTTGTGAAGTACCAGGTACAATTGGTTTAAGGTGATTCATAACTAAGACTTCTTTATCACGTCAAGCCTTGTATTCTAAATACTTTGGAAATAGATCCATCCTCAAGTGATATCGTGACTCCATAAAATCCATTCCTAATGCTTCCACTATGTGGAGAACCCTCACTAGGTCCTTCCCATTGTTGCTGGTTAGGTGGTCTAGCGAATTATAAATGGTCACTCACTAAGCATCAATAAAGATCCACAATCTAGTTTAGGTGGTCATTTTTTTCTTTCTCCAAATTGTATCTATCTTTTTCACACCTTTGGGGTTTATATTTTGGCCAATGCAAAATCTAATAATCACTCCCCATTAGGAACACAAGAATGTAAGTTTGTTGCCCACCTATCTCTCAATGGGTCTGAAGCTATAAAATGGTGTGAATACGTTAGGAACTTGGTGTCATCCCTCATTTCCCTGTTGGACGTTTATCTAGATCATTTGGTTTGGTCTTGAAATCCAACATTTGGTAAATACACAAAAAATATGGGTTATTGTGCATATGTGGAATCTATGCAAGTATAGGGTCATAAGTGGTGGTGATGCTTCCTATGGAAACAACATTGTCCTTTAAAATGAAAATTTTCTTGGTGGATTTCTCTAAATTATAAATTGATGACGTGGGATAATCTCCTTAGAAGAGGTTGAAATGGGTCTAACCACTACATGCTATGGCACTATTATTTAGAGTCCATTTCTCATTTATTTATTTCCTATGTGTATGTCGAGAAATATTGAAGCTTTATTAGTTAGACTTTCTCTCCTTATTTAGATAGATGGAATAAACTGTCCCCCATTGATTTCTTGGAAGATTGGGTTGCAAAATCATCTGTTCAGAATTATCGAGCACCTCTAGCCATATTTGTGCATAACATTTGATGGGTCCAAAACCAAGTCATTTCCAGGAAACAATTAGTCCCCGTGAAGTTACAAGTGGGATCACTACGAAGATGAATAAAGAATTCAAGTATGAGCTAAAAGAAAAAATCCATGGGACCCCAACTTGTGTAACATTGATAAAAAGATACAAAGAGGATTCTTTATAATTATATAGTCTTTTTATATGTCAAGGTGTCTCTAATTATTTAAAGTTATATAACTGGTCTAAATGCAATTAAAAATTCTAATCTCCTTATAATATACGAGTTACCTCTCACATGAATTGAATCATGAAAAACCATGAAGAAATAACTTCATCACCATTAGATCAAATCTCTACCAACTGGAAAATTAAATTAGAGAAATGTAAGCTTTAGCAATAGAAAAACAATTCAATAACATTTTTAAAAAATAACCCTAAATTTTACCACTATCTCAAAATACCCTATAAGTTTTACTTAACCCTATAAATTATGATGAAAATTAAAGTTGTGATAATTATAGTCATTTTAGTATCATACTCATTTTATTATAGTGTATTAAAATATAAATACTTATTCATATTACATTAACTCTAAAATTAAATGCTAGAAATGTGGGCTTTGACCCACTCGTATGTATATATGAGTAGAAAAATAATTTAATACAATTTTTAAATCGTAACCCTAAATTTTACTACTCTGAAAATACCCTCTAACGTTTACTTAACCCCACTTAACCCCATAAATTGTGATAAAAATTAAATTTGTGATAATTATACTCATTTTATTACCGGTATAATAAAATATAAATAGTTATTCATATTACGTTAATTATTGAAATCCTTTATATTTTCACGAATCTCAACGTAATGAAGGGTCCGTACATCACTTCACCAGCCCAAAAGCTCCATTAAGCCTACAAGAAAGCCACCAGCCGATTCATCATAGCAATAAAGCGGACTTATTTATAACGGATCAATCAAAACATAATATACACCAAACCGACGTATGGCCCATACTATCCAGATCTCAGAAATATTATAAATATCGGTTTCGTTACTCCCCATTTTGAAATTACATTGTTGCTCACACCTTGTCACTCACCCTCCCCTACATTTCAGAACGTGTTCGATCCAATCGCTCTTTATTCCATTGTTAACAGTGAAGATTGCCCCATTTTTTCAGCGATGGCCGTGGCTGTGGATAGATTGTCTGAACTGCCCAATGGCGTCCTTTCCCTCATCCTCTCTCACCTCCCCATCAGAGAAGCAATCAAATGCTCCCTGCTCTCAAAGCGTTGGCGATTCCTTTACACAGAAATACCCGACCTCAGTCTCTCTCCCTATCATCTCATTTCAGCGTCTCAGGAGCATTGCACGTTTGATACAAGCTTAACATCAACTATTGAAAATAGAATATTCGACATACTGAGGGTGCATTCATTAGATCTCAACTCTTTTGTTCTCTCCGTGGCGCCTGATTACGATTCGAGGGGCCTCCTCTGGCGTGCCCCGCAGCGGTTTAAATCCAAAAACGTATCGAAATGGTTGCAGTGCGTTGCAAGGAAAAATGTTAAATACCTCTCTCTCCATTATTCCTTCGAAATGGAAACCCCGCCGCCTTCCCTTTTCTTGTGCACTCGTCTCACTGTCCTCACATTGAAGAGTTGTATTCTCACCACTTTTCCAACTGATTTTGTCGGATTCAGGCATCTCACTAAGTGCACCTTAATTCATACCCAAATGACAGATGACTCGTTAGACCGTTTGCTTTCACATTGCCCTATTCTTCGTAAATTCAATCTTACTAATTGCGTTGGCCTGCAAAATCCAGTCATCTCCGCTCTCAACCTAAAATCTTTATTTCTGCAGTTTAATAGCCCGCTACCATTGACAGTCAATTGCCCTAAACTTAGAACTCTGAAGGCCAACATGTCTGTTAAAAACTTGAGATTGAATGGAATCGAATTTCGTGAGATTTCCTCAACGATCGAAGGGCTTGAAATGGAGCGTGGTAGCAATTTGATTGAGTTGAGGTTGCATTCAAGAACAAGATATAATTTCTCCATAGACAGATTTCTTGAATTAGTAGGAAGGTTAAGATCATTGAAAGTGCTTGTATTCCATCTTGGGAATGCATATCGTGAGGCAAATGTATTCCGTCATGGGATTAAGGTTCCTCTCTTCAACCTGCTCTCAAGACTTCCTAACCTTGAGCGTTTACACCTGCGTGGAAAGCTGATTTTGGTAAGAAAATATTCCTATTGTGTTTAAGCATTCTTCCTTATTTATTGGGCTAGCAGAGTTCATCAACCAATGTTGCGGTACATATATGATTTTTGGTTTGTTATGCAGAAGGAAGCAGACGGAGATCCAATGCCACCAGTCTTAACGTATCCACTTGCTAATCTTAAATTTGTTGAGATAGAGATCAACAAACACGATGCTAGGGAACTTGGTTTGCTGCGCTGCTTTCTACAAATAGCACCTGCGCTCAAAGAAGTGATACTGCACCCTAAGGGAGGACGTGACAGGCACAGGTCATTTTTCGAAATGTGGGGATATTTGAAGAAATGTCGTGAAGAAGGAATGCTGTCAGAGGAAATATATGAGATTAGTTTTCTTTTTTAATATTGCATTCCACGATAGTGATGCTTGTGCTGGCTTTCGGTTTACCTGATTATTTTGTCTGTTCAAAATGATTTTGAAAGTGTCAACCTATGGAATTCCATTATTTAGGATCTGCAAGGTTTTTATTTTTGTAGGTAACCTAGTATGAGCTATTTAACATTTTTTCATTCCAATGTGCATGTTACCTTATAATGAGTTGAGGTCACCTAGTTTGAGCTATTTGATATTTGTTCATCTTTAATCCAATGTCCATGTTACCTTATAACGTGCAACTCATTTATGAAATTATGATACATTGATAAATGGATTTTCAGTTTGATTATTGCAATTCTAGATGGTTATTCTGTTTATCAATATAATTATTAACTTATTATTACGTTGCAATGTTTAAGGAAGAAGGGATGATTTTACTAACTATTTATTTTAGATTGAGGTTTATCGATTGTATAGAGGTATTATGTCTGAAGTTAAAGATAGATTTTAGATAATTTGTTTGCATTTAAAAAAAAAATTCTCAAGTTTTCAAAATAATATTTTTCATGCTTTTAAAATAAGTTTTATTATAACAAACATTATGCATAAATATATGAGGTATACAATACCATGTGCTTGTAAATTTACATTAATAAATCCATCAACAACTAATTTTAATAATTGCATTTTTAAATTTAAAAAAAATAGTAATTTAATTATAAATTTAAAAAATATAGTTATTTCTTATATTTAATATATTATATATATTATATTACTTATTTTATATATTATATTTCTTTAGTTTTTATATTTTTAATAAAAAACATAATTTAATTATATATCTATATATATATATATTAGTTTAGAAGATATCTATTACTTAGTATTATTTTATGTTTTATTAATTCTAGTCATTTCAGGTAGTTGGGAGGAAGGAATGGAATAAATTATTATTATTTTTATCTTATACTTTTTTTATTTCCAAACAATTTTGGACATTTTGAAGTTAATTATCATTAATTATTATGTAGATGGCAAGGATTTAGGGTCTGTACAATAATTTAGAATATTTTTATAGTATATAGAGATCAAAAGTAGTTATGTTTTCTTTTGTCCCCTTTACTTAAATTTATTAATTAAAAACGTCTAATGAATAAGTGCCATATGTGATGAGTTATGATCTTTTGGGCATGTGATATGTGATATTCATAAATGATGGTATTGGCGTGGTTAAGATATTCTCTCAAACAATTGATTGTGTGTGGAAGACATTTTCCTTATGTTGATACAACACTTCTCATATATATGTAATATTATTTCATCAATGCAATATAGATGTTGAAATATGCACTATAAACATTTTCACAAAAAATAAAGTAGTGTGAAAAACTATTTTTAGCCATTCAAATTAAATTCACAATATCTACTCATGTGTATTAGAAGTGAAAGTACTTGTAGTCTAGATGTTATTTATTGTTTATTTTTAAAAATATGAACATCTCATACATTCTAACATACACTATGAGCCTTTATAATAAATTACACATAAGTACAAACATATGGATAAAGGAAGGAAAATGTTAACCTTTCATGAAAGACCTACTATGAAGGACTTCCACTAGTTTTCAGTTAGATCATTTATGATCTTTGGGTTTGACATAATGAAATATAAAATGAGTTTGAAGAATGGGAAAAATGGAAAAAAAATATCAACAAACTCAAATGAAGAATTAAGAATTCATCTAAAAATATCAAAATCAAATGGGTAGCTGAACAATTAAGAAGGCAGCCACAAGAAGACATTAAATTTTGAATTTTACAATTTCATTAAAAATCCATCTAAAATTTCATCAAAATATCCAAAATACTCATCAACAAATATTTATGAATGTAGAGAAATTAAAGCAAAAAATTGCACTGATTCAAATTTTTCTTTAATTAAAAATTTAATTTTAGCTTCATAAAAAATCCTTGAAATTGTATTAGGATGGTGTAAAAATCAAAATACAAAGAATAACTAACATCCCAAAATTTACTTTAGAATTACTCCTTAGACAACTTCAAAACTATCGTCATTTTTTCAAAAGAAATTGAGAGTTTCCTCTACACCAGAAAATTTATCTCTTAATTAAATGAAAATGAGACCTATATAAATGGATTCACTACAAGGAAAATACCTTCTAGAAGAGGTTATAATGAATCTCTTTTAATTCTAATTAGAAAGAGTGAGACCGAGAGCGGAACATACAGCGAAAACCCTAGATGCCAGCGCCTGCAGAAACCCTAGCCGACTGATCAAACACGGCTGCTATCCACCAGGCTCACGGCTTGGGTAAATAGCCATGGCAAAAAGCCCGGGGGGGGGGGGGCGGACGGCCAGACCCCCTTTGCAAATAACGACACTTCACGCGCCAGTCCTGCACAAAACAATGATGGGGCTGACAAGCAGCATGAAACGACAGAACCCAAAGTGACTTCCACGCAGGTGCAACAGGACAAGGCTGCCCCCTCATCCTCCACCTGCAAACCCATTGCGCCAGAAAGACCAAAGATTGATCTGCCTAGCCACCGCATCAATGCTCGCATCCAATATATGAGAGACCACGCCCTCATCGGAAAATTTATCGGCTTCTGGCCAACTGAAAAAGCCCTGCAAGACTGGATCGCTTCCAAATGGAAGCCTAAGGGACACGTAACGCTCCAGCTTGGACCAAAAGGGTTCTTCACGGCGATATTCATCTGCCTCGAAGACAGAAACAGAGTCATGGATGAAGGGCCATACTTCTTCAACTCGGCTGGACTGTATCTCAGAAACTAGGTGGAAAGATTCAACCCAGATAAGGAAAATTTCAACTGGGCACCAGTCTGGATACGTTTATATTCGTTGCCGCTCGAATATTGGGATGAAGACTCGCTACAGGAGATTGGCAAGGGATTAGGACAGTTCATCAAAATCGCAGAAGAGACAAAGCTCCGTCGCTATACTTCTTATGTGCGGATATGTGTTTACATGCACTTGGACAAAGCCCTACCTGATGCAGTAAGTATCTACCATGATGATTTTGAGTGGATCCAACCATTGGATTACAAGCATGTTCAGTTCAGATGCCGCCGATGTCATGCCCATTGACATCATTTCAGAGATTGCCCCCTCAATGCTTCCACTCAGGACAAAGAAGCTGATACCCAACCAGAAGCAGATGGATTCACCAAAGTCCCTCCTCGCAGACGGCACAACAAGAAATCCTCGACGGTGGGTAAGAAATCGTCTCCTTCCTCCAATGCTCCTTCTACCAGTAATAGCTTTGCCATTCTATCCAACACGAATCCCTCGCCAGATTCAGGCCAACCGCCTTCCAACTCTCACCAACAACCCCCCATTACAACCTCGCCTCCTGTTCATCCGAACCCTTCCCCTTCTCAGCAAGAGAAAGCCGCCTCCATAAACCCCTCTTCCAGCCCTCTCACTGAAACTAAGCTCTTAACCTGGCATCCGGAGACCATGGATCTGGATGATCCTAAGTCTAGATCCTTCACTTCCGAGGGGGAAATTGCTACTCGCAGTACGCTCAATCCTATGGAAGAAGATTCTGACAGTTTAGAGCTTGGGGATCTTGACATTATTGGTTTGGAGGATGCATGCAAGCGCCAGGAATTTGAAAAAATCAAGCCCCATCAAATAGACACATTGGCAAAGGTCCTATCCAAGGCCCAGCAGCAAGAAAAACTTGGGGTTCAGTTAGGCAGTCACTGGGATAGCCTCAAAGTAGCTGAAGAATCTAAAAAGAGAGGTAGAAAGCCAGATTGGTAGCGCACAATCACCATTGGGGAAATGCTAGTTAACTCTGGGCGATACCCCAAGCTAACGCGGTTCTTCCCGCCCCTATCAAATAGTTCCTCATGAAGCTGATATCATGGAATATTAGAGGGCTCAACAGCCCAGGTAAGCACAAAATGATAAAAAATATGTTACAAAAAGAAAAACCAAACATTCTCTTTCTTCAAGAGACTAAATGTAACAGTGAAGTTCTAGGTTCACTCTTATCAAGAATCTAGCCTAATAGCAGTTATGTAGCAGTAGATGCCTCTGGCTCTTCAGGGGGACTCGCCATAGCCTGGGACACTCAGTCCATAGTCCTATCCGACCTGCATGCGGCACAAAATATCATTCAAGCCACTTTTCATCCTATTGGTACAAGCATCCATGGGCATCTCTCAAATGTTTATTTTCTGTAGGACCTTACCAAAAAGATAGCCCTTTTGAATACCATGGAAGCGCTAAACTCACACAGAATTGACCCTCTTTGGATAGCAGCAGGGGACTTCAATATGATAACCAGAATGGAAGAACGAACAGGTGGAAGAACCAGACCGGATTCGGAAAGTGTTCACTTCAAAGACTTCATAACCAATAGTTGGCTGATAGACCTCCCATTTTCCAATGGTACGTTCACCTGGAATAACAAAAGATCAGGGGCCCAACATGTTGCCTCAAAGTTAGATCGATTCCTCATTTCTGATAATGCCATACATCTGGGAGGCGATCTTGAGGCTTCGATTCTTCCTTTTGCAGGCTTGGACCATTGGTCCATTGCACTTCATTGGCACAATTTCGGTCCCCATCTTAAAAAGCCTTTCAAATTCGAAGCTTTCTGGCTTTCACATCCCTCTTTCAAAGAAATGGTCACCTCTGCTTGGCACAATTTTGCTCCTCCCAAAGGCTCTAGAATGTGCCAATTTCAGCAAAAGCTCAAACATCTCAAGGTGCAGATCAAGAATTGGAACATCACAATTTTTGGCAACATCTTTCAGGAAATAAAAGCCCTCGAAAGGAAAATGGAAGAAATACAACAAAAAATCATATTGGAAGGCAGAACAGAGGACTCAGCTACCCAAGAACAGGTGATCCAGAAGCAGCTAGAAGAACGACAAAGACAAGAAGAAATAATGTGGAGACAAAAATCCAGAATAAATTGGTTAAAGGAAGGGGAAAGGAACACAAAATTCTTCCATCGATCAATTATTCAGAGAAGAATGCAAATCGCATCCATCATATCACCAACCAACAAGGAGATCAAGTCGAGCAACACAAGGAAATTGAACAAGTTCTTTTGAACTACTTCAAAAACACTCTTCAAGAGGACAACACTATTGACAGGCAGCCAGCCATTGATGCGATCTCTCAGCTCATTCCCAAACTCATCTCTGAAGAGCATAACAAGATGCTTCTGCGCCTTGTCTCCTTCCAAGAAGTTGAAACAGCGATGGGACAAACCAAAGATGGGAAGGCGCGAGGGCCTGATGGATTCACTGCAAACTTCTTCTATCACTTCTGGGAGCTCATTAAAATAGAAGTTTGGGAGCTGGTGGAAGAATCCAGAGTGACCCATTGGCTCCTCCCCTCTTTAAACGCCACTTTAATAGCTCTGGTGCGTAAAGAAGAGCAACCCAGCACTCCTGAAAAATATCGCCCCATCACCCTCTGCAATGTGATCTACAAGATCATCTCCAAGGTCATCGCCAACAGATTAAAGCCCCTTCTACCGCTCCTCATTGTGCCAGAACAAACGGGCTACATGGAAGGTCGCCAAATCATGGATGGCATCATCATGACTCACGAAGTCATCCACTCTCTCAAGAGCACAAAAAAACCAGGTATGCTTCTCAAAATCGATCTCTCTAAAGCTTTTGATAAACTCTGTTGGAGCTATATTCAGAGCATCCTTAAAGCTTTTGGCTTTGACCAGATGTGGATACGTTGGATCACGAGTCTCATCTCTACCCCTCTCTATTCCATCCTTGTTAATGGATCCCCCTCCACTCCTTTTGTTTCTTCTAGAGGAATCAAACAGGGTGACCCTCTTTCCCCTTTCATTTTTGTTTTAATGTCTGAAGGCCTTAGCAGAATCATTCATCATGCTATCCTCAATGGGCATCTCTGTGGCATCTCCCTTCATGGCTCTCCCGCCACTACCCACCAGCAATTTGTTGACGATACTATGCTCTTTGGCTTCCCTTCAGCTCAAGAAGCTCGATCCTTCAAACGCATTCTGCACCTTTTTTCGCTCGCTTCTGGCATGACTGTCAACGTTTCCAAATCTCAACTCTTCTTATTTAACACCCATCCTTTAATCCAATCCTGTATAGCCTGTATCCTTGGCTTTGCGCTTGCTCGCCTCCCTGCAAAGTACCTGGGTGCCCCTCTCATTGATTATGCCCTTAAACATTCTGCCTGGAACGTTCTTCTAGATAAAATTGAAGCTCGCCTCTCCTCCTAGACCTTTAGAGCTCTCAACTTGGCCAGCAGATTGGTCCTCATCAAGGCTATTCTGCAATCCATGCCCCTTTACCTCTTTTCTATGCTTGCAGCTCCCAAATGGGTGCTTAATCAAATCAAGAACTTGCAGCGTCGCTTCCTATGGGGCTCTTCAACTCACACTCAGAAATGGGCGTTGGTCAATTGGAATACTGTCTGCACTCCTAAAGATGCAGGTGGGCTTGGTCTGAGAAACCCCCTTCACAGCAACGAAGTTATGGGTGCTCGGCTTTGGTGGAACTGGCTATCGAGCCCTCACACTCCTCGGGCCAAATTGTGGGTAGCCAAGTATGCCAACAATAGACCGTCGGATGAATTAATCAGACTCAAACCAGGGATAGATGGCTCTCTCATCTGGAACGCTGCTAAACAACATTATGCTCTTATTCAACAACACAGTTTTTGGGAAGTTCGGAATGGAAAAAATGCCAGATTCTAGGTAGACTCCTGGCAACAATGGCCGAAGCTCATTGACATTCTAAATCTGCCTAACGCTGAAAGATATAATGGGCCGGAAGAGCTAAAAGTAAGCTAGTGCTGGATGGCCAACTCTAGCAACGATTACAGGCATTGGAAACACCCGTCTCTTCTGCATCCTACTACTCCAAGCATTATTTGGGAAGCGCTCCAGGAAGAACTCCAACATTGCAAAATCCGCTCCTCGAATGATCCAGATATCCTTAGGTGGGGCTATTCGCCCAAAGGCATATATACCACAAAAGAGGCCTTCAACTTGATGCATCCTATTCCACACCCAAAAGACAGACTCTAGTAATTTTTTTTGGCTAAGGGGACCTGGCCTAAAGTTTCTACTTTTCTTTGGCTCCTTAGTCACAAACGAATACTCACCTGGGACAATCTTCTCAAGCGAGGTTTCTATGGCCCCTCACAATGTCCTAACTGCAAGCAGAACACTGAAACGATCCAACATCTCATGTTTACCTGTCAGTTAGCTAGCCAACTCTAGAACAAGATTTGCTTTAGAAGTCAACGAAGCAAACCTCAAGGGGACATAACCAGCATTCTGCGCCAATGGCCCAAACGCCCTTACCATAGCCCCATTCTCCACTCTCTTTGGAAAATCATACCTGGCCTCCTATTTTGGTCGCTCTGGAAAGAAAGAAACAAAAGAGTCTTCAAACATCAATCTACTCCCCTGGACATCATCTAGAGAAATTTCCACAACAACCTTCAAGAGTCTCTCTCTCTTCAATCATGACAGGCGGAGGATCTTCCCAACCACCCTAAAGAGAATAACATTTGGAAAAATTGGCAATTTACTATTTCCACCATTCCTAAAGTCATCAAGCAAAACCATCCTGAATCCCTCTCATGGCTTCCTCCTCCTCCAGGAATTTTTAAATTGAACTTTGACGGGGCTTCTAAGGGTAATCCAGGCCCGGTGGGATTTGGTGGTATCTTCAGAAACTCCCAAGGAGACATCCAGGCTATATACTACGGATCCATAGGTTGGGATACCAACAACTCTGATGAGATGGAAGGTCTTTGGCAAGGGCTCAACTTAGCGCACATCTACAACCTCTCGCCCATCATCGTGGAAGGTGATTCTCAAATTCTAATCAGCATGGCAAATCAATTGCTCCAAGGCACCAGATTGGCCAAGGTAGTCACCAGCTGGCGTTTAGCTTCCAGAATCTATAAGATCAGCAAATGGATAAATGACAATCAAGCTATCTCCTTTACCCACACCAAGAGAGATGGCAACAAGGTTGCAGATATCCTTGCCAATTTAGGAGTTGATAGTTTGGACACTCTAAAAAACGGCTCTCTTCAGATCATAAATGACAGAGACACTACTCAGAACTGCATCAAGTTGGTGCAAATGGATCAACCATCTCCGGATGCGGATGATTAGATACGTTAAGAGGCCACTTGACCTAGATCTACTCCCAAGGCAATTCACTTGGGGTGGCCAAATGGCCCCCCATGGCGCCTTTAATGCAGACTTCAATATGCCTCTGCGCTGGGCATTAATACCTCCTCACCGTCACCTTTCTTGCCTTGAACAATGTATTTGCTATCAAATGGATCATTTCGGCCCGAGCTCTCCAGATCGTTTCGGTTCTGTCAACCGACCTTTGCTGCCATTGCGCTCTCTCTGCCCAGGTGGTTGTGCTACGCCAAGTGAATGCACAGCTACAGGTCGTCGGTGTTCTCTGCACTGTTGCCTGGAAACCATTCCGAGCTTCCACTACTCGCACAGTAACTTCTACCCTGCTAATTTCAATTTTCAAGTATCTCCTGTTATTGTTGGTCAATTTGCTCCTATTCTTGCAGCTCCCTCCAGAGTCTGGTCGGATTCTCCTTAGAATTTCACCATGCCTAGGCTCAGGCAGCGGATGACTTGCAGGAGGGGTGCCTCTCGGGGCAGATCCATGAGCGAACGACCTCCCCACAGCTCTAGTGATGATTACTCCTCAGAGCGTTCTGAAAGGCGCTCAGCTTAGGTCAGTTTCGACCCTCCTAGCCTTTTCCATGGTAGCCATGCCACTGCACCACCTTTTTGCCCGCCCCCGCTTCATGCTTCCGCGGCGCCACCTCTGTCCTTGCCCCCGCTTCATGCTTCCGCAGCCCTTCCTCACCCTGGCAGTCACTTCCTGAGACAGTCTTCGCAACGAGCTGAGCTGCGCTTCGACTGTGCTTTTAATCGCCCTTCCATCACAGCCTTCATTATGGTTACCCTGCGCGAAGAAGCTTCCTTTCATCCTCCTCCGCCTCTTGGTCCCTTGCAGGCTCCTTTAGCGCCCACTTCCGACCCTACTTCTGGTCCCGGACCTACTCCGTTCATGCCCTCTCCCGGCTTTCCCCTTGCCCCTGCCCCTTCCTCCTCGGAACCTTTTCATTTGCAGGTGGAAGCAGACCTGTCAGGCGAAGATGGCGCCAAGAATGCTGAAGCAGAACCGGAAGATCCTTATGGTTGCAGAATTGAAGAGGAGCACCCTGCTCCAACCTAATTGATTTCTCTCCTATATGTCCAGATTCAGTATGAACTCTGCTCTAGACTTTTTTGCAAGATTTTTGGTTTCTATGATGATACATAGCAGTCACAGCTGCTTGCCTATTTTGTTTTTCTCTAGCTTTATTATGCTAAATGTAGTTGACTCTTCGCCAGTTTCCCAGTTCATGGGCGATGTAATTACTTTCAAAAGAACTGGTTTCCCGTCATGGGCAGTTCCATATTTAGACAGAACTTGGATATCAAGCCCAGTTTCAGGCTTCCTCAGATGAACCGTGGCAGTTTTGTAATTTTATGTTCATAATAGAATTAGTGCAATTCAGCAAAAAAAAATAAAAATGAATCTCTTTTAGTCATATAAAACTCGCAAAATTCATCAAAAAAAACTTTGCTACAACATCTATTTGCGGTAGCAGATGTTTCAGTAGAGATGATAATGGATCTTCATCACAACTAAAAAAGTATGGATGGTTGGAGGTTTTAGTGGATATTTTTTAGCGATGCACTTCATGTAAAGGTAGCATTGTTGTGCTAATTATATAAAAGCATAGGGGTTATATACTTAAATAAAAGCACAAGGGTGTTGAACACAAACAACATTGGTGCCTGAAATGTTTACCTCCCCAATCCATATATATTAAACAAATGCCTTGCTTTGCACTTTTCAGGAATAACATCATAGTAGGCCAAAACATATTGCAGAACGAATGCTTTTCTTTAAACTTGCAGCATCAGTGATTATGGTTTGTATAAAAGGACCAGTGTGCTATTAATATAAAAGGATTCTTATTTTCATTTTAATAATGCATCATGGATGGAAACAATATTGTGTAGAAAAGAGGTTTTAGATCTGTGAAATCACTAATGCTTTAAGAATTACAATGCAGTAGGGATTTAAATGCAAACAATACTAGTGCTTAAATAATATGAAGCTCCAATGATTACATTCTTTCAACACTATCATGTTGTACTTTTAAAAAAAACATCGACCATGCAAAAATGTTATCATAATGGTTCTTTTAGATAAAATAATGCATCGGTACATGTTTATTTTATAGATGCACCGGTCCTTTGTATGATAATTTGTCTTTTAAGAAACATGAACTTGTGACAGTGAAATTATTCCGATTTTTTAAATATTTTATTCATCAAAAGATCGACATATATCTCAAAAATATTCATATCAATAACATTTTGATTAGTGCATTTTCATATCATAAGGTTTCACATCTCTTCATTATAATATTTAATCATCCATATATTTAATTAATGGTGTAACATTGTAGAGTGACATCACACAATGCAATAGAATAATTTAAAATGTATTTTATTATATATGATTAAGATATTCTTTGTGATAAAATATGGGATGGTTATTGGTAGCCCCTTGACTTTCATTTGGGAAACTATGTCCATTATATCAGAAAAAATGTATGATTTTCACAAACAATTATTTTTAAAAATACAACAACTTTCATTGACATCCAAATAAATCATCTTTCTTCACTTGAAATATTATCATTGTTTGTGCTACTTCCATGACTTCGGTTAGTTGGACAAATTTTTCATTGATTGCATCAATTTTTTTCGTCTTCTTAATCATGTTCCATTTGTAAACATACAAAAGGTGTAATGTTTGTATCTACATTGGTGAGAATGATGAAATTTGAAATAAATAATATACATCAATGTAAAATGAATCACAATTTCCTATAACATGAACTGACTCATGAACCCTACACATGGTTTCAAAACTAGGTCTCATTCATTACTGCAACAACTCTTTTGTTGGCATGGTTCCATACTTTGTTTCCAACTAGTTCTATACCCCATTATAAATCATAGATTTAATATAAATAACTTTTTTGTTTTCTATCAGTTATAAACTTAGAGAAATAAAACAACATAGACACTTAAAAATTCCAAATTTACTTTTTTGTATGCCAACATATACTAGTAAACCATATTTAATCCAATGTGAGTCAATTCTTCCAATGAATCTTCTTTGTATGTTAGCACCTATTTGAGTACATTCCAAGATGGTTGTTGTAAAACAACTTAAAATATATAAAAATGAAATGTTGAGTTGTTATAAGGAAATGTTAACAATTAATCACAAACTTTGATATCAACCCTTTTCTTCCTTATGGTCCTGTTATATGTGATGAACGAGTTACATTTTCTTTTTTTTTCTGCAAGAAATAATTGAAAATTAATAGTAATGCTAAATTATTTGTTTATATGTAAAAATTTAATTATTCCAAACATTTGAAGCACATTTTTATTGAGATGGCTCCTCTTGTGATGCAATTATGTCTATTTCTTTGACCATCTTCTTATATACCTTTTTAGGGATTCCTATTGGTATATTTCTCCTATCAACTCATTGATCCTTTAAGTTTTCATAATATTCTTGAAAAAGTAAAACTATTTTTATATTGATATATGAAAACTAATTATAACAAAAATGATATTAGTAAATGAATGGTTGTAGTAATATGTAACACCCTCTTCCCACATCTACCCAAGTAATCGTCCAATCGGGGTAAACATGCGATGAGAGGTTACTAATATGAGATTCAACATCCTATATGACCTTAAGGAAGTGGAACTGATGGAAACACCATAAACACGCCTTAAAAAGCACCAACAACACCTTTAGGGGTTAAACCACCATTCGAGACCCCTGAAAATTGAAGGGGGACTAAATTTTGATCCTTAGCGACGAGCATATAAGGGCATGGGAGTGGTTATAGACCCTTAACCATGGGGATGGATTAGAAATGCAGTGGCTAGGGCCCCACATAGTAAATTTTGTGCCTGAGCTTCGAGATTTGTGCCACGTTTCTAGCCCCTGAGCCTAGGTCACTGCACAAAACTTTGTGTAAATTTAGGAGAGGACAAATAACATTAAAAAAAGGCATGGAAACAATCAAATCATCAGGAAATCATCCAAACACCGCCCAACCATCACTACCATTTCATCAAACATGTCACAAACATTGCATCTACAAGTGTAAACAATATAATTAAACATAGAGTTGTAATACTTATCTCAGAATCGCTAAGAAGCATTTCTCCCTTACTTCATAAGTTGCAATACAATCAATTTGACCATATATACATTGTATGTCCATTTAAAGGAAAAAAATTGATAAAGCCTTAAATCATCACTAATGAAATACATGCTTATAACTAACATAATAACAACAGAAATACCATGGATATAACATGAATGAAATCTACGTAATAACCAGTAAATTTTCATACCAAATACCAAAGGCATGTAAAAACCAATCAGAGATGGGACTTTGATGTTCAACCCACCCATAGATTAGCTGAGCCAAAAATTAATTCAACCGATCACCCCCCTGCCATATTCCAAGCTTGAATTTGGGACTCAAACCGAAAGAACCAATGAGGGCATCCCGAGGCTAAACCACCTCACCCTCATCGAATATAAATCAGGCTTTACCATGATCCAACTCAGATCACTAGCCCAACATAAGCATGGATATCACCGAATTCTCTCCCCTACACCATGGGGAATTTTCATGTCTCTTAGTATCTTAGGCTTTACTGCAACCCATAGTTCGAATGAGAGGTAGCTAGGCCCTAAACCAAGGTAGCGCCCTCTAGGCTATAATGTATATCCCACCATTCACCAACAAGGATTCCTAGGCAGGTAATCAATGGAAATCACCTTCAGGCTTTACCGCAATCCATACCTACATCACTACGACCTAAACCGAGGAAACACATTTTATGATTTACTATAAGCCATAGTCCAAATCAGGGGTCACTAGACCCTAAAATGAGCAACACATAAATTGGTTATATGTTATAAAAATAATAATATTCAGAGATCTACCTCACTCAGCTTAGAATCCATCTGATAATCTAGCTTCGCGAAAACATGGGAACTCCACAACACCATGGCTATCACGAAATGGAAAGGCTAGGATGAAAACACTATCACACCTGGAAAAACCAACACCAAGCTAGCATAGAACCACATGTAATACCATGCATGCCAAATATATCAAGGAAATATACACACGCAAATAAATACCTGCCAATAATCTTGTTGTAGCTACTTGAGTCCTACTCCTCCTTTCCTGCTTCCTCCTTTTCCCTACTTTCTTGCCTTTCTTACTCAAATTCCAAAGCTCCCCACAAACTATAAGTTTCCAATAGTGAGAGAGATAGAGAGAGAGTATAACGAGAGAGCTCCAAAACTGAACCTAGAAAAGGTACCAGTTGATCCTCATAAGCCATTTTAAGGAGAGGTCTCTATTTTCTTGATTTTCCATTATATTCCTTCAATTTCCTCCTCACATGTAACTTGTGACCTTTCATCTTCGTTTTCTCCTAATTCCCATTATTTTCATCAATAAATGTGCCAAAAATGCCATTATCTTTCCAAACCATTTTCCTTTTCCTTTTCCATAATAAACCCAATTAACAAACCCTAGGATGTTTTTCCTGACATTAACCTTGGAATAAGTGTCCCATAAAACATGATTATTATTCTTAACTTTTATTACATGGAATTTTCACCATAGCTGTTATAGAACCTTCCCCCTTTGAGGACACCTTCCTCGGGCTTCAACCACACATATACATCAGCAAAACCACTAACAAGCAACCATACTTCCCATGAAGATTTATAACATATCTCTATGCAATATTCACAATGATTACCCCACTGAAAAGAAACTAACATGACATCATAACAACATAAAAAATCAAATGACATGACACCATATCGCTTATTAGAGCTTCATAACATATCTCATGACGGTATTTATATCCATACACATATTTAAATACATCAAACCATCACATAAGAACATATATCAAAACATCACTGAAACATATACTAAACATATACCAACATCACACCAAAACTACTTTGCCTCAACCAAAAAACAAGAAAGGATACATGGCCCGCATCTCAACTTCCATCTCCCATGTAACCTCATCATGCCCAAAGTTCTTCCATTGCACTTTAACTTGATTTATTGTTGGGTTCCAAAGCATGACCACCTTTTTTCTGCAATATACACCGAGGCTCCGACAAGAATTATCCATATGTTCCCCCTATAATATAGACCAATCAATCACATGATTAACACCTTTAACATACTTCTTAAGAAAATATATATGAAAAGCATCATGTAATTTCAATGTTGAAGGTAGTGCAAGTCGATAGGCCACTAGTACGATCCTATCAATGATCTTTAAGGGTCCACAAAACTGTGGTTCTAGCCTGGCACATGATCCAATCCACAAGGAGCTCTTCTTGGGCTTGATCTATAAGTAAACCTGATCCCCAACCTGAAACTCATTGAACAACCTGATCCTATCTACATAAAGCTTTTTCCTATCATGTGTTTTCATGAATTTCTTCTTGATCCCTTGTTCTGTTTCTCCCAAAATCTTTGGTCCAAGAAGTACCATGTTAACCATATCACTCCAACTGATAGGAGTGTTGCAACTCCACCCATACATAGCCTCAAATTGACTCATCCTTAATGAATCATAGTACATGTTATTGTAGGAAAACTCTACCAGTGGAATACATTCTTCCCACTTGCACAAATGATGCATCCCATATATCCTCAACATATCCTCTAGTATCTTGTTGACCCTCTCAGATTTTCCATTTTTCTACAGATGATAATTTTTTTTGAATTCCAACTTAGTGCCCAATCCTGCAAACAACTCCTTCCAAAACTTGGAAGTGAAATTTTCATCCTTGTCGGACTCAATCTTCTTTGGAACACCATGAAGTATGACTATTTCCCTGATAAACACCTATGCTACATCACTAGCTGAGTATGTAGTCCTCAATGGAAATAAGTGTTGGACCATTATCAACCTATCCAAAACAACCATAATGGAATCATGTTGCCTATCTATGTTAGGAAAAATTGTGATGAAGTAAATGGAAATGACCTCCCATTTCCAATAAGGAATCAAAATTGGTTGTACCAATTGAACTGGATGTTTACACTCTCCCTTAACCATCTGTCAATCCAAACATATGGCTAAAAACCCTACCACATCCCTCTTTAGATTAAACCAATAGTAGAATCTCTTTAGTGTAATCAAAGTCTTATGGTAGCTTGGGTGACCTGAATATGGTTTTGCATGAAACTCCCTAAAAATCACCTTCTTCAACTCACTTTTATCCAAGACATATATCTTGTGTCTAAGTCTAACCAATCCATAGGTTGTGATACATTAATCAAAATCTTTGACACGTGTACTTGCACATGTACCTACACCTATATAACCTATACTCGTCCCTGCACCATTACCTTTACCTATACCAACACATGTACATGTACTTTTACCAATACATGTACTTGTAACTATACCAACACTTGTACCTATACTTGTACTTATACTCTTCTACAACATGTATGCAATATCCATATACCTGTGATTATGTTGGTCTGCCTGCAATATCTTATCCTGTAATATTTTCCCATAGGAGCTCATCACTGCTAAGTGATTTACCTCTACTCACCTGCTAAGAGAATCTGCCACCCTGTTTTTTTTTCCTTGATATACCTGATATCAAAGTCAAACTCACTAATCATACTCAACCATCAAGGATGCTTGACATTGAAATTTGGCTGGTCAAACATGTACCTCAACCCATTGTGGTCACTCATCAATACAAGCCGTGTTCCAAGAAGATAGTTCCTCCACATCTTCAGTGAATGAATGATCACTACTAGCTCAAGTTCAAGTGTTGGGTAGTTCTATTCATGTTCATTTAGCTTATGTGACTCATAACATACAACCTATCCATTTTGCATAAAGACTCTGCCAAATCCTCTCCTGGAAGCATTTGTACACACTACAAATGCCTTATCCAGATTTGAAATATTGTCAAAAACTACGTTAGCTACAAAAAACTAGCCTCACACTCTTTCCAATAAAACTACTTACCTTTACTTTGCAATGATGTAATCGAATAAAAAATATTTGATATTTTTGGATGAACCTCTAGTAGTAGCCTGCCAATCCCATGAATGATCTCACCTCATTTACATTCTTAGGAGCTATCCACTCCATGATGGCCCTTATCTTCTCTCGATCTACTGCAATGCCTTCTATGGATAAAACATGTCCCAAGTAGTGTACCTCAGTCTGGAAGAAGTTGCATTTGTTCAGATTAGGATAGAATTGATGCCCTCTCAAAAATCTCAACAATGATGCCAAATGTTGTACATTCTCTTCCTCATTTTTATAATGTACCGATATGTCATAAATAAACACAATCAAAAAATTTTCCAAATAAGGAGGCAACACATTGTTCATCAAACATATAAATGTAGTTGGGGAATTATTCAAACCAAATGTAACTACAAAAAACTCATAATTCCCTTACTTGGTTATGAATGAGGTCTTGCAGATGTCCTACTCTTTGATGCATACATGATGATAGTTTGATCTCAAATCGATCTTCAAGAACTCTGTTCTCCCCTTTATAAGGTCACCCAAATAATCGATCCTTGGTAGTGGGTACATATTCTTGTTGGTCACTTTGTTGAGCTATCTGTATTCAATGCATAGTCTAAGAGTACTATCTTTCTGCTTCATGAACAACAACGATGCACCCCTTGGTGATACACTTGTCCTAATGTAACCTTTGTCCATTATTTCCTTCAACTGCAATTTTAACTCTACCAACTCTGGTTAACTCATCCTATCAGGTGATTTTAATGCTAGAGTTTCCTCTGGTACCAACTCAATGGAAAATTCTACCTCTCTATGTGGTGGAAACTATGAGATCTCCACTGGAAATACATCCTGAAACTGCAAGAAAAATATATACTTGTTCTACACATGCATCATCAACTTCTTTACCTATATCACTAGAGATATCAACTGAAAATAGTAGACATTATTTTCTGTGACCACCCTTGGCCTGTATAACTATCACTGTCTTAATTGAAGTGGATTTTGTCTTTCCATGTATGAATTTTGGTTCTCCATTTTCATCCAAGCATTAAATAGCTTTGTCATAGCAATCTACCTTGGTCTTGTGAAGATATAACCAATCCATAGCCAATAAAATAATGGAAGAACCCAATGGAAATATGTTCATGTGCACTGATGGAGGCATACCATTTAGCTCAAATGCACAAGCTCTTACCCAATGGTGAACTATTTTCTTCGTACTTGTTGTCAACTGAACCAACCAAGATTCCACATGTGTTTCCTTAATCAAACCACACTTATCCACCAATTTAGGATTAATGTAGCTATAGTTAGATAGAGGGTCAATAAAAATAGAAATAACTTGATCACAAATCTTACCATCCATTTCAATGATAGAATCCTAGTGGTTTTCCTGTTTATTGTCCAATACTGCATAAATATGAGGAATTTTTTTTCCAACATCCCCAACAGTCTCTGCCACATGTGCAGTATATATCTTAGGAATACCACCCTGATTCTCTAGACAACCTCTCCTAATATGTTCCTTACTGCATGTCCAACATTCCAATTGTTCCATACCATTATCTCCATACTGATAATGTGATCTATACTGCTGTTGTAGCCTATGTCCATGTCCACCTGCATAAAAATTCTTTTGCAGTGCCACATTTTCCTTCTCTTCTGAATTATCAGGCCTTGATATCTTAGATTAACATTTACCTTTACATTTCCCTTTCCATCCCTTCTCAGACTCATTCTTGCATTTGACTATTTATAGAAATGCTTAGATTTCCTAATCACTTCCTGGTTTTTTTGAGGCTCATCATACTAGATCCGATATTTAAATTCTAATGGAAAACCACTAAAAAATCGTTGAACCTTAGCCTAATCATTGGTAATATATGTCACATACCTCAATAGCTCTAAGAACTTCATCATGTACTCTTCATCTGTGATAGAATTATTTTTTCTTAATGTCCTATTACCTCTTTGACAAGTACTTCTTCCTGAAAAGCCTCTTCAACTCATGCCAAATCAGGTCATATGTCTTGATGTGCCTAACTTGCTTCACATATTCCCACCAGATGTTTGTCTTACCCATGAATCTGAAGATATCAATCCTGGCCTTCATGTTATCTGAGTACTCATGCAACTGAGAGAACATCTTCATCCCAATTATCCAATATTTTTCGTCTTCTTCATAATCCCAAGCACCCCTTTTCATTCCTCTTGTATGGATGATACCAATGTTGATCATGATGCATATCCGAACCAGAACTAGAATGCCACTTGCACTCATCATCCCGCCTATCCAAAGTGTCCAAAAATCTTCCATATCTCACTTTATCTTCTCTATATGACATATATCTACTAGGATACTTAATGCCATATGACCCCTTAGTTCTATCCTCGTTTCCATAACTGATACATAGTGGCCCTTGTTTCTACAATTTTGAAAAGCTCTAAAGAAGTATTGCATTCGCCCCTGCTTTTTTGTCTTGCACCTGTATGAGTTTTTTATAATATTCCTTACAACTCGTTATTTCTTCTTTTAAGCTTCTTGATGTATCCTCCAAATTAGAATATTTCCCACCATGCTGCTCATATGATTCACAGGGGGTATCATTGTAGTCGACCATCTTTCTATCCATGTTGATATTTCTCCTACAAGGTATACTATGTCATCTAAACCAAATAACAATAAACCAACATACCTTAGTGTAATTTGGGGAGGATACTTCCTACAATATATAACATCTAGGAATATAAATGTATAAATGTCATTATAGTTGGATTCCAGTCATCCATGCATGGCCATACCAAATGCAGACCAACACAAGCTTGACCACACACAACCATAAGCATGAACCATACACAAACATAAACAACATGTAACCCAACATGATTGATTAATGGACATTCAAAATATAACATTACACAACCAAGCATACAAAAAAATACATAAGCATGACCCATATGTGATCTAGCATAACCAAGCAATGTACATAAAATACGTAATCATATATAAACAAGAGTGCGCACACGATACATAAACAAGAACTTCACACAATTAGTCATACATTCATGACAACATGTTGATAATAACATCATCAATACTTCCATGGAAACACCACTACCACCATGGCCAACACAAAAAATATAAAACAACCACAAAAAACCCACACTGAAAACACATAAGAAATCAACATAATGCATGATCAATGCACTACCCATCAATTCTGAAAGTTGAACCATTCTCTTATACAACTCTATAACACCTTCTTCCCACATTTACGCAAGTAACTGGCCAACTAGGGTAAACATGTGACGAGAGGCTACTAATATGAGATTCAACCTCCTAAATGACAATAAGGAATTGGAACTGATGGAAAGATGACAAACACACCTTACACAACACCAACAACACCTCTAGGGCGGTAAACCACCCTCCTAGACCCTTGAAACCTGAAGGGGGACTGAATTATGACCCCATTAAGTCTTACTTGCATGAATGTAAGGGTAAGGGAGTGGATATATACCCTTGTGTGCATGATTTCCTTGGAAAGGTAGCTTATAGAGCCCCAAATAGTAAATTATGTGCCTGCAACTCTGAGATTTGTGCCAATTTTTAAGCCATTGATCCCATTTCACTGCCGAGAAATTATTGTAACTTTAGGAGAGGGTGAATAACATTAAAACAAAGAAATGGAAGTAATCACATCATCAGGAACTAATACAGACTCCAGAAAACCATGACAAGGATTTTATGAAACATGTGACAAGCATTTCTTCTACATGTGTAAACATTAGAATTAAACATAGGGCTCTAATACTTATCTGAGAATTGCTAAGAAGCATTTCTCCCTTACTTCATAAGCTACAATAAAATTTATTTGACCATAGATACATTGTATATTCATTTATTGGAAAAAATATAGATAGAGCCATACATCATCACTAAAGAAATACATTCTTATAACGAACATAATAACAACATAAATGCCATGGATATAACATCAATGAAATCCACATAGTAACCACTGCATTTGCATACCAAATAAAAAAGGAATGATATATTCACTACTGAATATAAAAGCCAATTAGAGATGGGACTTCCACATTCCACCTGACCATAGATTACCTGAGCCAAAATTTAATTCATCCAATCACCCTTGTGCCATATTCCAAGCATGAATGTGGTACTCAAATTAAAAGAACTAACCAAGGCATCCCGAGTCTAAACCACCTCGCCCTCATCAAATAGAAATAAGGATTTACCATGATCTAACCAGGACCATTAGGCAAACGCAAGTATGGATATCACCGGATTCCCGCCACTTGCACCACGAGGAATTTTCCTGTCTCGTAGTATCTCAAGATTTACATCAATCCATAGACCGAATTAGGGGTCACTAGGCCCTAAATTGAGACACCAACCTCTAGGATTTATTGTATATCCCTCCATTAACCATCAAGGATTCCTAGGCCTAATCAAGGGAAACCACTTTTTAGGATTTACCACAATCCAAACCCTGATCACTAGGCCCTAAACCTAGGCAACACCTCTCAAGATTTACTGTAACCCATAGTCCAAATCAGGGGTAAGTAGGTCCTTAACCAAGGAAAAAAATAAACTAGTTCTGTGTTATAGAATTAATAATATTTGGATATCCACCTCACTCAACTTTGAATCCATCCACTAATCCATCTAAACCAAAACATGAGAACTCCACAACACCATCACTATTTAGAAATGGCAAGGCTAGGTTGAAAACATTGTCACACATGGAAAACCCCATCCCAAGACAACAATGTACCACATGCAATACCATGCATGCCAAATATATCAAGGAAATACAGACATGCAAATCGATACCTACTAAGAATTGTGTTGTAGCTACTTGATTCTTGCTCCTCCTTGCTTTATTCCTCTTTTATTGCATATAATTTTCACCAAGGAAGTTACATAACATATACATATATTTCTATAAAATATTTTTACTTAGGAATACTATCTTTTGAATGATTCCTTTTTGTCGTTGTATGTGTTTTCTATTGCAAATGTGACAAGTCTCATTGACAATTACTCTCTAAACACTTCATGTACTTTAGATATAACCTGGTTCTTGGAGTCATTAGATTGATTTTTGTATTGCAAGTGGAAAGTATTCCTATATGTTTAATCCACTATATCCATCATAGTATTGCAAAAGAATTCCCCCTGTTTCACTAACCTCTAACACCACCCTAGATGAGCTAAGGACCAATTCATCATCATTTACATGTTCTAAAATTTTTCGTTTCTTAGAATGACATTCATCTTTTCCTTTGTTGTTGTTCCCTAAAGAACATTAAAAATATATGAATTAATAGGTTGTTCTAAACATGTTATCTAATATTCTTAAGTATATTATTAATAAAAATTAAAAAAAAAAAAAACTCATATTGAATAGTATTTTTGTATTCAACTAATTCATCCTTTTGCAATTTTTATATCACGTATTTATGCTCTTCTACAATTAGATTGGAAATAATATTATCAACCTTCCTCATTTTTTTAATTTGCATGACACACACTAATCAATAGATATTAGTTAAACTTACATATAGTTCAAACATATTAATTTTCTAAATAATTTACAAAGAACTTGATTTTTTTTCTTTTTTGGATCTGCTACCTTGGGACGATCAATATTTTTGTTACTTGTCAAAATTTCAAGTATTTTTTATCAATATACAAACTACACCATTCAATATGATAGCCATTAAAGATATTGCATACATAAATAAAATCAATTTAAACCAAAAAGAGTTATAGAAACTAGTGTAGTTATTTGCATAAATGGCACGATGTGTTTAATATATTAAATGCACCAGGCGTTTAACTATTCAACACTGACAACGAAAATTATTATTTTTAAAATAATTTTAAATTATTATGCTGAAGTATATAACAATAAAATCACCGTCATCATAGTAAAGAAACTAAAACATAAAATCTCCTCCATCTTACACAAACCCATTAAACTTAAAATGCCTAAAATGAAAAACCCTAATTGTGAAATGGTAGAGGTAGTTAAATCCTAAGGTGAAATTTTGCAGTCCCATAAGAAAGAAAAAGCAAGGATTTAAGGTAATTATTGACTTTTTTTTGTTTTTTTGTTTTTTTTTGGAATGTTAAGTTAATCTAAATAGGAAAAAAATTTGTAAAAAAATTACGAGTAAAATCATGTTGGACAGATAAGTCATTCTTGCAAACAAGACAGACCTCCCAAGTGTCCTAGGGAAAGCTAGCAACAAATGGACAAACAAAACTATCTTTCTCTAGATATATTACGATTCATAATTAAATGCTATAAAGGTTTAGCGATCTTACGTTTGATCCAACGCTTGTTTGTAGTAGTAGTCCTTCAGTTGCCCGAAAGACATGCCTTTGAAGATTTGCAATCACAAACAAACAAACATCAAATAGCACCTGTATAGGATATATTCATAAATTATATCTATTGTGGTTATCAAGGAATCCATAAAATAAATAATCAATTGATAGCTTATTGAGAAAATCAGACTTATTTGTATTAACTTAAATAAATAAGAGCCTTACAACCGTGTCCACCTTGATGTCATATAGGCCTTCCTGGGGTCCAGAACAGGCGTTTCCTTTACTCTGAAAAGCCTTGCACTCTTCCAAATGAGATACATACAGGTATTTAATCTTTCCCACATGAAATCTCAGCTAAAAGGGTCTAAGTTTCAACAACACTTCACCTCCAATAATACTAAAACTTGAACTCATCAATTGTAACCCCTTGAGGCTGTCCTATGCCTCTTTTTATAGTGAAAGAGAGGAAGTTATAGCTCCATGCAAGAAGGGATAGAATCCTCCTTCAAATGGATTAGTTCCTTACATCAAGGGGTTAGCTCCTTAATGGATGGGATACATGAACCTGAAAAGAGCAGACTTTCCACAACAGGAATGTTTCTAGAAGCTTCTAAAAATGATTCAAACTGAGCTTCTAGATTTTACTTGTGCCTTTTTTACCTTTTACAGGGCTCAACATTTTCAATAAAGAAAAATTGTGGTACGTACCATAGTTTTCCTTTAAAAAAGGTGCGGTACCGTAGGTAAAGCTAAGAGAAAGTGTAGTACAAGTGTTTTAAGGACTTTTATGATCTTTTCTCTTATTTTCAAGGCTTGATATTTGGAACTGATGTGTTTAGACTTGCAAGGGAGAAATGTATGAGTAATAATGAGCTCATACAGACAACAAAGCATCAAGGTGACAATTTTTAGTGTAATAGATTGCCCCTTAAAGTGCGAAGTCTGTAATAGATGAAGAGTGAGTCTGTAATGTATGAAGAGTGAAGTACTTTATCATTTCAAGGATCAGCCTGTGGACACCCCAGTAGGAATCTATAAAAAAATTCAATGCAAAGTGTATATATGTATATATATCATCGTTGAGGTAGGCATTCCCATACTCATATCAAAAAATAACTCAACTTGTTCTGATACAGAAATGATTTTAATATTACATAAATATTGTAGACACATCATGGACATAGCCATCTGTAATGAATATTATACTGCATAATGAATAATAAAACTCCTCGGAGCTTCGATGGTGGAAACTAGATGCAGGGTCTTGATTTCTTCTTCCCGAACTAGTATGATTCTATCCATGCGATTAAATGTGTTGAAGTCGAACATGGTAGAAACCACTTGATTACCAGTCAATGATGTGAACTTTTAACAAGTGTGAGAGAAACCACCAATAATGACAATGGCTCTCAAATTACTCAGTACAATCAATGAACTGTGAATAAGTGATCTGAACTCGAACATTTCTTGGAATCGTTCGATCGAAGGTCAATTATGCAACCTGTCTTCGAAGGCGAGAAACCTACCATTAAGGCATGCAGATTCCAAGGTTCTGAAGAATTCTAGATCAACTTTCTAGATGATTAGCTGTCATCGGTAGAAAGTGATCCATCGTAAGCGATCTCATGAAACAAAACCATAGATCAATTTTGAAGAAATGTTTTTCAAGGACTGACTCAGGGATGGTCAACGCGAATGGAGATAAATGTTTGCAAATGAATGGTTTATTTGATTGTCCTGTTGAGCACATAACGACACTGTAGATGGTTTGGTGACAGTTTCCATAAGCTAATACCTAGAATCCAACTGAAGACTTTCAATTTGGTTTGATTAACTAATAAGCAAAGGATTTCCCAACCCAGGTGGAAGTGTGACAAAAAGTGTCATGTTCAAGAGTGATGTAATGATTTTTACAAATCAAAGCGTAACAAACGAATCTGTTTTTCTCTCTTTTCCCCAACCATTTCTGGCAAGTACCCCTTTATTTTTGACAAGCTTGAGGAGGATAACATTTTCTTGTTTATAAGCTCATCCTTCGGATGAGTCCAACTTAGTTTAAAATCGAACCTTAAGAAGGAGTGGTCCGTTCTTGTTTGTAATCGACAATTCCTTTACTGTTAAATTTTAACAAGTTAAGTATAGGAGAAACTCGGTGTTTTTCATTTTTAGGGAGTCAGAAGAAAAACTTAGGAAAACTCCATGGGTGTAATTTTCCGTAATTTTAGTCTCTCGGGCCTAAAAAGGGATAAAAATATGCAAGAGAGAACTCTATTGACCATGATTAGTCAACGTATACCTTTTTCGTAAATATTCCATTTCAGTCCGGAAAAGGGGTAAACTTATACTTAAGGGACGACTGTTCATTTACTTTAACGAGCTGAAATAGTAAAGTACTAGGCAATCTTTTCATTTTTAGAGAGTCTGAAAAGGGCTTAAAAGAGGACTCCAAAGTTTCGCTTTTTCGTAATTTTCAATAGTCTAAAAAAGTGATAAAAGTATACTCACTAGTTTCATTTTTTCTGTAAATTTTAACGAGTTCAAAAAAGTGATAAAAATGTACACATATTGCCAAATTTAAATTTAATTAACGAGCAGGAAAAGATGGAAAGAACTTGGCATTTTCATGTGTTTTATGAGAATGAAAGATAGAAAAATAATCTCAGGATTTTCATGAGTTTAACGAGTCTTGAAAATAATAACCAAAATGGACTCAAGGTAGGTTTAATTTTTACACAAGGTTGAAACAAAGAAAATTGTTTCTAGTACTATCTTAGCCCTCTATTAAGCATCTAATTAAGCATTTGGGATCTAATTAAGCATTTCTAGTACTATCTTAGCCCTCCAGTACTTGGGGGCTTTCTTCAATCTGTAAACATGGGTTTCCTTGTCATGTTCCTCAAAGCCCTGTGGTTGTCATCACTTGGCTGAGATTATTGACCTCATACATCCCAATCAATTTATCGTACATCCCCTTTGACTTCTTTGACTTGGACACATAGGTGATGAAATGGTCTCTAAGAGAGTCAATGATGAGCTTTTTGGCCTTGATCTCAAATTTATTGTACTTGTATATGACACTAGCATTGACATTCTCAGGAGGTTCAGCTACTTGGCCCTGCACATATTCCATCACATCATTCTCTTCAAGGGTAAGATCCAATCTAGCCCTCCATGCTGCGAGGTATCATTTAGTTTCTCTTCAACCTTGAAGTAGGAGGAAGTCATCTTGCCAAGAAATTTGATGACAAATTAGCAAGAAAAATGTCTTAAAGGGGTGTTCTCTGGTCTCCAGTAGCTAATCTTCACCTCACTCTGATACCATGCAAATTTTACACAATGTTCTATGTTGATATAATCACTTAAAACAATTTTATCCAATTTCATTCACCCTAGGAACAATTAAGCAATTATAGATAGAATAGTAAACAATAATGCACAATAGAACATAGGCAAACATGAGACACAGATTTTGGTCAAAGACCAGGGCAAAACCCCAGCAGGTTGAAATTCTTCTTCTTCTTAGTCAATCAATGTTCAGCATGAGATACATAGTCCAATAGTATATCCATAAACGAGTCAATGTCAAAGATTTGACATTCCATGTCAACCAAACCAAAACTAATCCAAATAGAGAGAAAAGTCAATTCTTCTCTAAGATAACAGTCTGCAGTAGAGGGCCAAAATTCAGCTTGTTGCAGCTTGGTCAACCATAGTAAACAACCTACAATTTTCAGTCAAACTCAACATCCAAACCTTCCTAGAAATCTTTGGTCAACCCAGCAGAATATTTGGCTTCTTTCTTAGTCAAATATTTGGTCAGCTGATCCAAAACAATCCTGCAATCTTCAGTCAAATGAGAGATATTTAACTGCAGTCAAAGTTTAGTCGAATAGTGTGGTCAACCTCAGTCAATGGCCGGGGAAAATAAAGATAAAGATGTGGTCAACAGAGTCAAATATTCTGGAATATTCAGCCTCCCAATTCAGTCCAAACATCTTGGTCAAAACAGATTTAAAGTGCCCAGGTCAATGCAAGTCAAAGGAGAGAGAAATTGTTGGTCAGCGCAAAACAGAAATGACTCCTTACTCCTTCACACAAGTGAACTCCTGTGAATTTCAGATCAGATTGTGTGATGTGTGATAATGCCAAATGACCTCCAACGATGGGTCTATTTATCTGTGGTTGAGGAGGGGTCATTTCCATTGTGCGGCCGACTTGACTTCATTAGGGCCGACTTGGTCAAGGGTCAAAATGTGACTTTTCTCCATTATTTTATTGATGAAATTTCGACCATAGCTGCCCAATTTCTCAACAATTTATTCTATGACAATCAAGTATAAGTTTGTTTTGATCACGAGCTCAACCCTTTGTTTGTCTTTTGTTCTATGTAGAGGGATGAGGTACACTATCAGCTTTTGGCTAAGGGTGCTCAGTTGATCAAAGATTCCTATCATTGGATCCAAAAGTTTATTCTGATTTTATCTTAGTTTTAGTAGCTTTGAGGAAGAGGTTATGATGTCCATTGTATATACCCTTTCAATTTTTGTATTATTGTTTGTAAATATTCTTCTGTAAATATAAGATGTACATTTAAAAAAAATAAGAAAATGAAAAATAATTTCTCTTGATCTATGCTAACTGCTTGGAAAAACAGTCTTTTCATGCTTGCTGAGTGCACAACCTTTGTGCATTTTTGGCTTCTGGATCTTGAAGTCCGAAAATCCTTGGACAATGTGCTTAAGGGGTGGGAGTGCTCCATAGTGTATTTGACTAAATTTCTTTTGCAAAGGCTCTTCTAGCTTGTGACTGTCATACACTAAAGCACCATTTTTCATTGGATCCACAGGCAAACTATATGGGCCCACCTTCTTGCACACATTTGGCCAAAACTCGACTATCCGTTTGGCTGCAATTTTTTATGATGACTCACTTTATCATAAATCTTGGCTACACAGCTAAGTTCTGCCTTGGTTGAAACTAAAAGAAGATTTTTTGTCAAGCGAAGAACATTTAAAGGTATCATCTGGCTGTAGAAAATCATCTGATACCCTTTAGTATTGTAAGAACTTACCAAGGGGAACCATGCTGCCCTTTCCTAGTATCCATTTATAAATATTGGAAACCAAATGATAGATTCTGAAAGTCCGAGCATAATTACCCCCTAGTCTATTTCAAATTTTCAACTTTCAAGTGCTCTTTGGCATCTTGATGTTATCAATTCTAAGTTAAACCTGCTAACATAGATGTTTTAGTATATCAGAGAAATGGGTCTGTCAACTATTGAATTATTGAAGGGATTAGTCACTAAGTAAAATATAGGAATAAAATGTATATGCTCTTGCCAATTTGAAATTTTTGGTTCCTTTTGTGGAAAAGATCTGTTAAGGAAATGTTTTACTTTTGACTTGCAATTGCAGGTGGGAAACCACTCAAATTTTATTTAAAATAGCATGACACATGTGAAAAGATTATCAAGAATGCCAAATGTAAACATGAAAATATATTGCATGAAAGAGCTGTCGATTCCTTTGTATAGATGAAGTTCAGTTTTATATCCTGACTCCTTGCTTTGCTTTTATCATAAAAAGATGTTGGAGACTTGGGCTCTAAATATCTACAGGATGATTCTCTGCATATGAATGCATTGTACTCTTTTGAACATTTAAAATTAGTACTCTCTATGTGCACACTTTACATATGTTATTAGATGATATTTTTTGACATGAGTGGATAACTAGACAATGATTAAGAAAACATCACTTTTGATTGTTTTGAATTATTAAAATTCTACTATTTGAATTAACTTTCTTACTAATAGGGATTATAATGCTAAGAAAGCTAGGCAGAAAGACCTTTTTGGTGTCAGCATCGATGAGATCATGGAGGCACCAAGTTATGGATTAGGTCGCAAGGGGCGTAGAAAAGAGGTGTTAATTTCTATCTTTAATTCACACCTAGAAAAAAATTCAAGATTTTCAAGAATAAGAATAGTGTATAATGGTTAGATGAGTTGTCAAGCCTTTGGCTAGTAAGCATGATACAAACACTAATTCATTTGGAGGTTGCAGTGCCAAGAGGTCTTTAATTTTTTTGGCACATCTCTTGATATTTCCCTCCTTGTTGTCTCCTATGATAGTACAAGAAGAGGAGTCGTAGAAAGGTGGATGGGCCAAAGTTAAGTCCTGAAGTGACAAAGAAACTAGGTGATGCTAATCTTCTTTATGCCACAAGTCGTTATGATGAGGTAAATATTCTCCTTGACTTTATTAATTCAACTCGCTTTGTTTTTTGGATTTTCTAGGTAAAACATTTCGATTTAGCATGTTATTGCAAATGATACTTATATTGATTACAAAAATTATCATTATACAAAGATATCTTCAACCCTTGAAATCTAGAGGGATTTATGGGTAAGTTCACACTGTGCGAATTGGATAAACCAGAGGACAACCTCCTACTTAAACTCCTAAACTGCAATTCCACAGTGTGAAAGAGACAAAACAATCCTGACCCTACTATACATAAATTAACCAAAATTGGGACTAAGTCCAATATCCATGAGTCCAGCATCATAAAAACCAAATTAAGCCCTTTAAGGGTGGTTAACTGTACGGAAAAATAACAGAGAATCTTGGTGGGGGGCATAGGATTTTTCTACATTGGTTGAATCATTACCTCACCTTGTCAACATCTCTCTGCCTATCTAAAAAGGAATTTTTTTCATTGTGGAAATTCTCTTTGAACTAGAATATGAGAAAAACAAGCATGACCAGGCTCCCCATAGCAAGTTATTGTTGGCATAAATTTTTCATGTAGTAAATTGTGTCTATTATAAACCCTAATTTATAACAGCAATCATTAAATTAAAAGTATCATGTATTTGGGATCTAATTGAGAATTTCTAGTACTATTTTAGCAATCTATACTTAGCCATAGGTCCTTCAAATTTCTTCCCTCATCTATCTCGGAGCCCGACCTTATTGAATAATATCCTTGGAATTTGGTGTGTATTTAATAGAATCCTTGAAAGGTATTTAGCCTAAGAATTCTTGGGTTACTTAATCTCCAAGATTTTCTGAGATAGCCTCCGTTGTGGGGACATCCATCTATAGAACATCAGAGGAGTAGCTACTAAGGTGAAAGTGGTGATTGATCCCTATGTTTCCCTTGAGCTAGAGTACTTAGTGAAGCTTTGCACTAAGGTGTTACATTTTGCTGTAGCAAGCCCTAAATAATCCTATTTTACCCTAAGTACTATCCTTGGAATGAGGGGAGTGCCTAGTGGGTTTCCCCAGGATATGTATTTCAAGGAAAAAAACAAGAGAATGTAAGCTTCCTTTTATATATCCTTCCGCTTTTTGTTCTGCTGTTGTAATTCTTGTATATATAAGATGTATTTTTCTATTAAAACCAAGAAGAGAGTAATTAATATGTCTATACAAACAAATCCATTAACAAAACCAAGCAGAGATTAATTGGTAACTTGCTTACATAGGGCACCCTAAGTGAGATAAACCCTCCTTAACATCATTGATACTAGTCATATGCAAATAGAAATCATAAAAGATTGTTTTTAGACAAATAAACCAATACAATAAGAAGAGTAAAAGGAGACTATTTCGATATAATGGACCATAACATGGAATCCAAATGAATCTAAATCCCATCCTGTAGCCAACATACTCAAAAAGTGATAAATAGGAGCTAAGATATTTTAAAATAGCAAAAGGGAGGATCAGTAACCTTCAACTTGCTTGTATTTAAAATCCCTTGGATAAGAAGGCACCAATGCATTTGCTACCAACAGGATATGAGTGATATTCAAACTCCTTTTGAGGCTGCTCCAACAGAACCAATAAATAGTCCCTGCAAAACAAATAAAAGGTTACTTTTGTCCCGTACATGCCCAAAGCTTGAAAGTGGTCTCTTAAAGAATTCCATTTTCAGTGTCCTTTTATTTCAACATTGACTTCCTTTCCAAATCAGAGAAAACATACAATATGTAAAGTGTTGTTCATAACAAGGTCATGAAAAATGGAAAAAAAATTCACCCATAGTAGATTATTAAGAGAGAGTAACAGACTTGGACAGCTAAAAGAAATTCTTACTAAGCATTAAAATTTAAAAGTCATCGATTTGTTTCCAAAAGGATGGTAGCTTGAATGTTATCACTTAGAGTCTGTGGATAGTACAGTAGTGCTAGAATATAAATTTTGATGTGAAATAGAGTCACCATAGTGATGGAATAAAGTAGGATTCATAGCATAATGGAATATTATCCCACATATTCCCAATGGTCTCTTAAAAAATTCCATTTTCAGTGTCCTTTTATTTCAACACTGACTTCCTTTCCAAATCGGAGACAACATACAATATGTAAAGTGTTGCTCATAACAAGGTCATGAAAAATGGAAAAAAATTTCACCCATATTAGATTATTAAGACAGAGTAACAGACTTGGACAACTAAAAGAAATTCTTACTAAGCATTAAAATTTAAAAGCCATTGATTCGTTTCCAAAAGGATGGTCACTTGAATGTTATCACTTAGAGTCTGTGGACAGTACAGTAGTGCTAGAATATAAAGTTTGATGTGCAATAAAGTCACCATAGTGACTTAGGAGTGGTAGGTACAGGGGTGGCTATTTACAACCCTAGAGGACCACAATAATTTACAAGGTAGGTCAAAAAATTGGTGGTGATTGGATATTCCATGGTGGTACTTCAAGAAATAATCAAGCATTTAACAACAAGACCTTCCAACCATGTCCAGATTGCTAGACACGATTCATAACATAATGGAATATTGTCCTTTGTCATCAAAAATCTAAAGCAAATGACATGAAAAAGAGAGGTGTTCTTTTGTATCAGGGGAAAATGACAAAAAATTAGGGAAAAATCTTTTCACATTAACTTCCATCAAAATTTTCCTAATCAGCTATAGTTTGAATGTGTTAAATTCTCTAATCCTGGAAACCTGACTACTTATTTCCCGCTAGAATATTATGCAGATCTACTGAATTGAAAGAAAAACTAATATTTTATGATCCAAATGGATTTTACAAACCCAAAAAACTTATATCTTCAAAAGTTGATGCAAAGGTTTCCATGTCGAAGAACTCATCGAATGCTTTCCAACAATTTTTGAACTAAGTCAAACAGACGTCATGTGAAATAGATGTTCTTTAATAGGTCTGCTAGATATATTCACTGTAAAATAAACTCAATATTGTTCCTCTCAAGACTTCTCTGTAATTTTATTGCAAAAACAGAGATCTGTAGGTCTAAATTTGTCTTCAAAACTGCCACTATAGATCCGAATTACAAGACTTTTGCAAGGTCACAGATTTCACCATAGGTCCGAATTAGAAGGGTTTGAGTTGCAAAGAATAGTCTCAGGTCCGAGCTTCTGGAAAGGTCGAAGTTAGAGGCCTGTTAGGGCCGCAATTTCAGGCTTTGATAGGGCCGAAATTTCAAGCCTGAATTTAGTTCCGAAAAAATTTATTTCCACAGGTGCAAATAGGTCTGCAAGAGATATATCCTTCTAGTCCAAAACATTGTAATTATGATCTCCCATTTAACCTCCTTGGCCTCCTATTTTATCTCTTAATTCTCACTGTATTTTTCACGAAAATTTTCATTCCAAAATGATGAGCATGACTAGTTATTTATAGTTGTTTGTGTATGAACTAAACAGTCATGTATTTTAATTAAGGAGCCGACATACCGATTTGAGCTGACCTGTGCATAATTTTTGGCATTTATTTAAACAAATTTTAAGACTGATACAAGGGGTAATTTTATGGTTAAGTCTGGGCCTCAGTGCTTGATAGGAACACCATACAATATAGCGTTATTTATTGTATCTTCTACTATAGTGCAGACATGTTTTAACACCTCCTTTGCTGAACACTTGATAGTTGTAGGGGATCGACAAAATTATCTTATATCCCTCCTTTGTGGCTCAAAGACTCTTTTTTTCATATAAAATTCCGCATGTCAAAGCCTCTCTGCTCCTTCACTTCCCATAGGACATGTCACATTATCAAAGCCTCTCAGCCCTCCTGCATTCATTCAGATCACCAAACTACACATATGTTACCTGAAATAGTAGTACTCTAGACCTCCACAAACACACATACATATACAGAAAAAGAGAGATTCTGTTCCTGAGTAGTGGTCATTATATGGCTCTAGTTAGCTGGATAAAACATGCATGCAGAATAGAAAAAGCATATTTTCACCATGGAGTGTGTTGTTTCCATCATTCTTAGGCCGATGATATGTTTTCTCATTTAGTGTGAATTCTCTATCCTTGATAGGGTTGGCTACATGGCCCACCAAGGCACCAAAGTAAGGTCTACTGGAGCTCATGTTATGCATTAATAAACAATCTCATATTCCCCATGGTAACACATACATTTGAGATCCATTCCAATATGTGAGTAGAAACTGTAAATTTATCTTAAAATTCTAGCATATGATGGTTGTACTAATTTCCAAAGGGAAACGAAAATACATACCATGTATGAGGCAATATTGTCATAGCCAAGAAGTACATTTGCTAGATGGCCTGAATGCATAAATACCAATACTTAATGAGCTAGCTCCCTCTTAGTAAATGATGGTAAAGTAGTTGAAGGGTATGGTTTAGGGATGATTACCTTTAGCATCAAGGAGAGTGAGGGAGACGAGGGTAGCTTCCCAGTTGGTTAGATTTATATACAAATCACCTCTGCGAAGTTGAAAGAAACTTGGGGCATTGATCTTTCTATACGGACGACCATAATGAGCCAACTTGCCTTTCCCTTCCAAATTTGTTGGATTCAATTCCCAATTTTTCCCTTGACTGCTAGCATGGAATTTGTAGAGGTGAATGAAAACCTAAATGCACTAAAAATGTAAGAGAATGGGTGACACTTTCACCATCATCGATTGATTGACTGATGAAGGGATGGATGGATAAGCTAAAGTAGAACATTCAATGATATATATAGAGAGACTCACATAGTCAATACTAGACTAGGGTGTGTCTGTGTGCCTTAAGATAAGGTCACGATGTGAGGCATAAAATATATTTTGTGCAACTATAGACAACCCATGCACTGTGGCTACCAAAAGATGTAATCTTTGGAATCTAAACTTGTTACATTTTTGAGTTTTTGTCTTATTACCCCAAATTTGTTTTTGGCCAAATCTTAATTTTGTTATTTAAAATTGAATTTTGAGTACATATATGGATTCAACACCTTGAAAAAACCCTAGAGTAGTACATTTTTGTTGTTTGTAGATTGAAGGACCTAAACTAATGCAACATGGTTTTGTGGATGCCATTTCTAAAGTTGGGCTGGCCAAATTCCTTTTTGACCTTTCTACCATCTATATAACCAAGTAATTTTCTATCACCTGTATAACCTTGCCTTTTTATAAAAAAAAAGAGGTTCCTACACTCAAAGAATTGGTTTTTCCTGGCCATGGGGCAATAAGAATGTTGAAATTCTATAATATTTTATATGATTAGAAAATCCAATTTTTCCATTGCTAGTCTGAACTATGTTCAAATTTTGGTTTTGGGTGTAAACTGTTGGTTATTTGAAACCCATTTATCAACTTCACTATCTGAGTAAAGCTTAGATAATATCTAAGATGAGGAGGTTGGACCTATTTCAGGCTGTTGTACTCAAGCTAAAGGTCAAACATAAGGTTATGCATATACATGTGGTTCAAGGTATCCTTTTCCTCACGTTATTCTCTATGAATTAAGGAATGTATGTTGCCAAGTAGGAACACCTGTTGGTCTAGGATCTGATACAACCAACAAGTTACTAGGAACACCCAACAGATTACTAGGATCTGATACATGCTTTATATTTCTAGGATCTAGTCTAGGAACACCCAATAACGAGAGGTATATCCACAAACCACTCCAAGTAAGATATGAAAAGGTCTCTTAAAATGCCTCTGAATACCAAAGCACTCCAATGTTTATAATGACATACTGATGTCCAATTCAAATGCTACCTAAGGATTTCACAAAGGTTCTAGTGCCTTTGTTCAAGGGTTCGTTGTATGTTTCCAAGGGTTTGAAAAAAAAAACTTTCACTAGATATTAACAGCCCTTATGATATTTTTTACCACCACCATTTCTGCCACAAAATTTCTGTAAGGTGAAGACACATGAAGATTTAAATTGGTTCATGTTTGAAGGAAATATGAACTATTTTGATTGATGGGTATTTAGAGTTTTATTGCTGTCTATAATTTGCTTACAATGACCATAGATGTAGTCATAAAAAAGTAATAAATATTATTGTTGTTCGCAAGGCTGAAAAGTTGTCTAAAATCCCTCAAATTATCCCACAACAAGCTTCCCAAAAACCCCACATCATTGTTGGAAACATTTGTTGATTTCACCTTTATTTTTATACTTGTTTTCATGTTGCCCTATCTGTCCAAACATTGGAATCAGAGCCATAATAGTGCTTTCATTAACCCTAGTTCTATTTGTTGGTGAAAATTTACCACAGTTGGAGGTATCAACCATTCGAAATACCAACACTATTGGGTTCCATAGAACCACCAATCAAAGGATATATCTACTGTTGTATCTTATTTTTAGGGCTCTTCACATGCTGCCATCAAATCCGTGGTCATTTTCCTCTATATATCATATTCATATTGCCTCATAATCCTACAAGAGTATGTTACATGACCTCACATCCTCCTAGAAAATTTTTATCTTATATGCCGAGTTATATTTATGCGTGGATGGTGATCTGTTTGCTTTCTTTGGAGACCATGGAGGATGAAAATATTATTGATGTCAAACTGTTCATGGAGGCTACCACCAAATACTGCAATAAGGGAGACTTTCCCATGATATTTTTGGAACCTTAAAACCATGTTAAAATTGTTTGAAACATGAGACCTAAAAATAAAACAAATGCTACAACAAAATCATTATAATGTGATCGAAGTTCTATTATAGGACTTGTCTACTGTTGCTCATACACTGTCTCAAATAATCAGGTTGAAATTTAGAAACTAACTATCGCTGGTCTAGTATGAAAAATCCAATTCCTAGCATGAGGCATATGATGAAGACATTGGCTAGGTTACATGTTGGCAGTGTATGTTATGTTTATCTATTAATTTTTCTTTTGGTTAGAAATTGGGAACTTCACCAAAACATCATACTAATATGTAAAATTTGAATTAATTGTTGTGAGACAGCTAGCATCTAGGATATTTGTTTCTATCCCATACTTTGCCATCAACATCTAAGTTGCATTGCCTGTGCATGTGTTGAATGGAGTAGCTATTGTTGCATCTTTATGATTTTCATTGTCAAATATACTATTCTGACATGTCTTCTCTATGTGGGGAAGGTATTACTACATTGTATTTGCTAAGGACGCATGTTCACCAAGACAAGTCAAATACTTCAAAATGTTGGATGTGTTTTGTATTATTGTTCTAGAACATATTCTCTTTGTCTTTGTTTTGTATTATTTTTCGAGAACATATTCTATTTTTCTTCGTCTTTATTTCAATTTTTTTTTTTATGTTATTTGAGTGTTTTAGGTTATTTAGGATTTTGGCCCTGAAATTAGTGATTGAAATTCCAAATAATCACTTTATAATTGTGGATTTTCTTGTCTATTTGAGTTATTTTACATAAGAAATATTCATAAGTAGATATTAAGTAGATATTCCACCCTTAGCTCTATTTCAAAGTGCTGTAAGAATTTCTGAGGACCTCTTCTATTCCTTGACTCGAGGTGGTGGATTCCCCATCCTGCTAAGGCCTTTCTCTTTCATCTAGTCCTTCATTTTCCATTGAATATGATTTAAGAAATTCTCCCACTGGATGTCTCTTGGGGGATTCTTGTGGTGGTAGTCCATGTATAATTTTTAAAATTCTAATTCTTACCTTCACCTACTTTTCATAACTTCCATAACCATTAGGTAGGGACCTGTAATGTCGATGGTGTTTTGTTTTTTTAGTAAAATATTGTGAAGACTTTAATTTATTGAAAGTTTTATAATTTACAATCTATGAAGTTTCAAGATATAATTTTTAAAGTCTAATTCTTTAAAGGGTGCTATATCAATGGAAGAGCACCTGCTTTACAAGCAGGAGGTTGGTGGTTCGATTCCATCGTGCGTTGATCTTCATATATAAGGAATGAAGAAGATCAGTTTTTGGTGATGGATGCTCTTTTGGCCATCACCAATGAGATTATGGTGACATTTTTTGACCCTCACCAAAATATGAAATGGTGACGATCAACGAACGCCACCATATATACACATCAATAGTGACGACCATTAAAGGTCTGTCACCATAAACCGTTGTTGTTGATATGAAATGGTGAAGGTCACTGTTTGTCATTATAGTCATTATTTGTGAGGGACCTTGATGTCACCAATGAGTTTATGGTGACGGTCAATGAACATTGCCATATATGTGCACGAATAGTGACGACCATGAAAGGTCCATCACAAAATTTTTTTGCTGTTCATATGAAATGGTGACAGTCACTATCCGTCATTATAATCAATATTCATGACGAACCTTGAATGTCACCACAACACATACTTTCGGTAACGCCACCTTTGGTGACGTTCAGTTTTTTGGTGACGGAAGCTATTTTCTATCACCTTTGCCCATATGAAATGGTGACGGTCACTATCCATCACTATAAATCATTATTGGTGACGGACCTTGAAAGTCACCACAACACCTATACTTTCGATGACGCCATATTTGGTGACGTTCAGTTTTTTGGTGACAGAGGCTATTGTCTGTCACCATTGCTCATATGAAATGGTGATGGTCACTATTCGTCACTATAAATCATTATTGGTGATGGACCTTGAATGTCACCACAACACCTATACTTTAGGTGATGCCACCTTTGGTGACGTTTAGTTTTTGGTGAGAAAGGCTCTTTTGACCCTCACCAATGAGCTTAAGGTGACCATTTTTGCCCCTCACCAATGTGATTCTTTCTTGTAGTGTACATTGATGTATATTATTTAATATTGAAATTTTCATTATTCTCACCAATGTATATACACTCATTACACTTTATTTTTATGTTCGTAGATGGAACTTGAATCAGAAGAAAACAATCAACGCAATGAACAAGACATTCCTCCAAATAACCCAAGTCATGGAAGTATCTCGAGCAGTGATAGCAGTTCCAACAAAGAATGATGATCAATATGTTTGGATATCAAAGCTAGGCATTTTATTTTTTTAAATATTTGTCTGTGAAATTAGACATTTTGTTTAATGTAATGGACATAGTGTCCCAATTGAAAGACAAAGGTATACCAATAACTATCCCATTTTGTATGAAAAAGAGTTTCTTATTCATATATATATAGTAAAATAAGTTTTAATTTATTCTATTACGTTCTCCATTTTCGATATGAAATGTTACACTGCTAATTGAATATATGGATGATTAAATATTATAATGAAGAGATGTGAAATATGATGATATTATACAACAAATTCATCCAAACATCACATTCAAATTCACTAATAAAATTTTAATTGATATGAATATGGTCATAAGCTATGCGTTGACTTTTGATGAATAATGAATTTTTAAAAACTACAATAATTGCACTATCATAGGTCGACATTTCTAAAAAATAGAAATTAAACACTAGTGCATGTTAGTTAATGCGCATCGGTGCGTTTGTATGATACTACGCACCGGTGCATTTGTACAACCTGTGGGCATGGCACCAAATACCAGTACCAATAAGAATTCCCTATGCACTTTATCAATGACTACCACCCAGTAGGGCAGATAAGTGTTTCATGCACCAGCATTGTTTTCCTTTAATGTGTCGATGCATTTTTATAACTTAACGGCCTGATGTGTTTTAAAACCTAAATGACCTGGTGCATTTTTACACCTTAACGACATCAGTGCATGCAACTTCTATCACCCTGGTGCGTCTTTATGGGTGACATGCACCAGGAAATTGCTAAATGCCTCAGGGCTTGCGAATTTTTTTTCCGTCCCAAAGCTTGGCATATTTATAGTACCGATGTGTATAGGGTAAAGAACTAATGCATTCACACATGATGTGTGCACCGATGAGGAAAACATTCGTAAAAACCTCTGGCTGCCCAGTTTTTTTTAGTTGTGTTGAAGTTCTGTTAGAATCTCTATCAAAACCTTCGTTACAAAAAATAGATGTTGTTGCAAATGTTTTTTTGAAATTTTTGGCCAATTTTATAACACTAAAAACCTCCTTTATAACCACCACTAGAGGGTATTTTCCTTGAAGTGTGATATCCATAATGTGAAAAACACATAAAAGGTACGCCTTGCAACTTTATATATAGAACCAAATCCATTTTTATGGTATCGATGGTGTTGTTCCCGTAAACCACTTTTCACTTGGTCAATTTTACAGAGGAAATGATAGCACATTATGAGGATACAGAGAGAAACACCTTCTTTAGAAAATTTTTAAATCTCAAACAAAAGGGTTAAATGGCAGAGAACATTGAGGACTTTCAAAAAATGAATATCAGGTTATAAAATATTCCATATGAACATAGGATTGATTTCTTCATAGGGACTTTAAAGGATAATATCCAACTTCAAGTTCATCTTTGTGAACCTGATTCATTGGAGAAGGCATTCAGGGTGGCAAGAAAAGTTAAAAGAAAAATTATGGCAACAAGGAATTCTACCAATCATAACAATCTACAACCTACAAGGTTGACACCACAACAATTGGAGTAAAAAAGAGAAAAATATCTTTGTTAGAGTTGTGATATAAAATAAACTAAAGGTCTTAAGTGTGCGAGAAGAAATTATTTTACATATATTGTGAAGAGGAGGAAGAAAAGGAACAAGAAACATCAAAAGAGGAGGATATACACCAAGAACTAGCCCTAGAGAAGGAAGAAATCAATCCAACCATATCTTGTAATGCATTGGTAGGAATTACCACTCCTCAAAATCTCAAGACAGAAGGATATATCAAGTAAAAAAAGGTAATTGTGTTGATTGATTCATGTAGTACACATATTTTTATTCATTTTAATATAGCCAAGGAATCGAATTGCTTCATATATCTAGCACCAGAATGTCAAGTGATGGTCGCAAATGGAGGAACTATAAATTACTCTGTAAAGTACCATAATATCAAGCTAACCATGGGGTAATATGTATTGAATGGTCCAATTATTTCTATTCCAATCGGTGGTGCCAATGTTGTACTAGGAGTCCAATGGTTACACTCTTTGGGGACTATAGATTTTAATTTTCAAGAAATTTTATTTATTTATTTTTGCAAAGGAAAGGAAGTTGAATTAAGGGGTATGGTAGTGAAACTAGGAAGGATAATAAACTCTAATGGCATGAAAATTATTTTGAAGAAAGAAAAACAAGGCATAATTGCACAATTATGCTCACTACACATTTAAACATCTAAATCCTCTATTTCTCGAGATCTCCAAAAAGTCTTGGACAATCATTCCAAGGTGTTTGAGACTCCCAAATTCCTCCAACCTATTCTTGATCATGATCATGCTATTCATTGGAGTCCAGGAGGTTTTCATCCAAACATCAATACTTATAGATATCTGTATTCCCAAAAGAGACAAATTGAACGTATGATTGCAGAAATTCTAGAGGCTGGTATAATTCTACCTAGTCATAGTTCTTTCTCTTCTCCAGTAGTATTGGTGCACAAGAAGGATGGATCATGGCACACGTGTCCAAATTATAGGGAGCTCATCAAGCTTACTATTAAAGAACAATTTCCCATTCCTGTCCTTGATGAATTATTGGATGAATTACATGGAGTAATTTAATTTAACAAATTGGATCTTTGTTCAAGTTATCATCAAATTATAATGAATAATGAAGGCATTTCGAAAACAATTTTTAGAACTCACAGGGGTCATTATGAATTTTTCTTCATGCCTTTTGGCCTTGCCAATGCACCTTCTAAATTTCAAGGGTTTATGATTCCATTTTCAAACCCTTCCTGAGAAATTGTGTGTTAGTATTTTTTGATGATATACTAATCTACAACAAGTCTTGGAAATATCATGATCCACATGCTAACAGGGTGATCAAAATATTGGAGGAGAAACAATTATATGAAAAAACCTCCAAATGCTTCTTTGGATTACAAGTGGTGGAATATCTGCATCATATTGTATCTCATGAGGCTGTTAAGATAGACCCTAACAAAATTAAAGCCATTAAGGAATGGAAAATCCCCACAACCCTAAAGCATATGCGAGGATTTCTCAAGTTAACGCGTTATTATCGCAAGTTTTTTAAGAATTATGGGAGAATAGAAACACCTCTAAACCCATTATTGAATAAATATGCATTTCCTTGCACTCCAAAAGCAACTAATGCCTTTGAACATCATAAAGAGGCAATTTTCCAAGCACCGGTATTAGCTATTCCATACTTCACAAAAACCTTTATTGTGGAATGTGATGCTTCAGGAAATGGAATTTCTGATGTCTTAATGCAAGAGGGAAGACCCATTGATATTGAAAGTCATCCAATCAAAGGAAAGTATTTATAGAAAAATATTTATGAGAGGGAAATGTTTGGAATACTACACGGACTAAAGAAATGCCGACCTTACCTAATGGGAAGATACTTTAAGTTAAAAATAGATCATGATAGTCTTAAGTAATTTTCGAAACAAATAATATCATTACAAGAGAAGCAAAAATGGGTCAGAAAGATGTTAGGCTATGAATTTGAAATTATCTACAAAAAAGGGAAGCTAAATTTTGTTGCAGATGCACTCTTAAGAAATGATGAGGATGTGGAAGCATTTCCTTGTGCCATTTCTATTATCAGACTAGATTGTACAACCGAATAAAGGGAGTGGAATACTGACCAGGAAGTGTGGACACTCGTTCAGAAGTTGCAATAAGATCCCAATACATCTAATACATTTAGCTAGAAAAATGATTCATTATGGTATAAATATTGTTTATATCTTTGTAAGAATTCCCAACCAAAAGAAAAGACTCTTTTTGAATTTCACACATCTATCTTAGGAGGACACTTTGGATTTTTAAAATCTTACAACAGAGCCAAGAGAGAATTTTTTTGGGAAGGTATTAAATATGATATTCAAAAATTTGTGTCGGAATGTTTGGTTTGCCAACAAAATAAGGTTGAGACAATTAAGAACTCAACTCTACTACAACATTTGTCCATTCCAAGTCAACTTTGGGAGGATATTTCAATGTATTTTATCATAGGTTTACCAAATTCTGAAGGAAAGAGTGTCAACATGGTGGTAGCTAATAGACTTACCAAGTATGCACACTTTTGAGCATTATCTCATCCATTTAAATTTAATACAGTTTTTACTGCATTTATGGAAACAATTCAAAAGCTACATGGGAATTTAAATATTATTTTAAGCGACAGCGATCCCATTTTCACTGGAATTTTTTGGACGGAATTATTTTCTTGATGGGTTCAAAACTAGCTCATAGCTCGTCTTATCATCCTCAATCTGATGGGAAAAGTGAGATGGTGAATAAATGTTTGGAAGGATATCTTTGTTGATTTGTATATGATAAACAAACATAATGGGTCAAGTGTTTACCTATGGTTGAATGGTGGTATAGAACTTCTTTCCACACTACAAAAAAAATGACCCTATATATGGCACTTTATGGATATCAACCATCGTCCATCACATCATATTTAGGAGAAATTTTTAAGGTTCAAGCAGTGAAATATTACATCAAGCATCAACAAAAATTTCTCCAACTCCTAAAGGATAACCTAACTTTTGCGCATAATTGAATGAAACAACACACATATCAACGTCACAATAAAATAAGTTTTGATGCAGGCGACTGGGTATTTTTACGACTACAACTAGACAAAAAAATGTCCCTCAAGAAAGATATGAAGGATAATAAATTATCTCCAACGAACTATGGTCCTTAGAAGGTGTTGCAAAAGATTGGTACTATGGAATACAAATTGGAGCTTCTTCCATCTTCCTGAGTGAAGCAAATTTTCCATGTTTCATGCCTAAAGAAGGTTATTGTTACACGTTATTTTGTCACCATGACATTTGACTGTCTATATAGGTTCATCACTACCTATATTATGCTCCCTTAGAATTCAGAAACCCAAATGTTCCTAAACCAAGTCTTGGAATTGGAGAAAAGCCCATTAAAACCCTTAAAAGTCTAACTCCGCACTTTTCCTAGATCTTTCATGTGGATCTGCAGATGTTTCTTCCATAGCCTACAGAAGATCCCACACGTTCTACTTATAAAACCTTTGAACCACCATAAAAAGTCAAATAAAGGAAAAATTAAGTTCTAGAAGCCTAGTTGGTTGAATATTCTCTCAAATGGAAGCTTCTAGAAGTGTAATCAGCTTGAGCTCTATCCCTCCACTCATGGAGCTTATCCCTTGGTCTATGGAGCTCAAATCCCTTCATGAGAGGAATCCATCCTCCTCTTCATGGAACTGATACTACCTCCATTTTCCTATAAATTGAGCTCCTGTTTCAGTCTCAAGGGTAGATTGTAGACATACATATTAGTTGCTGAAGAAATTCTCAAGAGAGCATACTCTCTACACTAGTCATTATTGGTATGACAATGATCACACACTCATGTCCATAATTTCATACTAGTTCAAAGAGAGGAAGTCTTGTCAATCTAAAGGAGGAACGATTGTTCAGGACCGCGGGAGGAACTTGTATGACATCAAGGCATCAGGTTGTAAAGTTACTCTTTTCATTCAAGATAATACATATGGATCTCCTTTTCTCATTGAGTTGTTCTTGGGTCTATTTGAATAATTCAATACTTAGATTCCTTGATCACTAAGTTAGATTAGTTGTTCTTAATTATTATATGTTGCATGTGATTTTAATTATTATGTATGTATTTAATTGCAGGTTCTACTTACTGAAGAAGCCTCTTTGGAGCGACTAGATAAAAGACTGTGCCAAACATCGAATTTCAAGGTAAGAGCATGTCCTCTCTCTTTGTTTATAATAATTCTGAATCGTATATAATCTAGAGAAAATGATTTACAAATGGATGTTTGTTTCTATCTATCCGTAGGATACTAGGGAGATCTCTCTTACCCGCAAGAGGGATTAATCTGCATAACAGTTATAACTGAAAAACTCCCAAATAAAACAATATTGCCAGAACTTGAAGAGGAAGGAAAAATCATATTGGAAGCAAAGGCACTCATAGAAACAATAACTCGATAGCCACAAAATCGATCAATTTCATAGTATCTCATCAAGTGGAAGAACTTGCCTACTCAAGGTTCCACATGGGAGGATGAGAATGTTATACAGAAGGTTCCATAACTACTCAAGCATTGACGACAAAACATTTTTGAAGGAGAGGGGCATTTTAGGTCCCTATAATGCTAGTGTATCCCCTTATTATTATTTTTAATGTAGCCCCCTTATTTTTATTGTTGTGACCATGCATTCTCCATAGTGTTATCGTTGTGCCCCATAAAATCCCACTATTGTTATTTTTGCGTCCTTACACTATTATTTTTATGTAGGCTCTGAGTATATTGGGACCCATTACACTCCTATATATAAAGTAGGTTTTTTTCATTTGAATCATCCAAAAATTGTTCATTTGTGTAATGTAAGGAAGGTTTCCCCCTCGAAGAAGCTGATTTCTAAGTCATTGATCTATGTTTTATTATATTTTGTGATTTGGTTCCATAACATCGAAAAATGACAAGGCTAGGTTGACAACATCGTCACACCTAAAAAAAGCCATGTCATGATAGAAAAAAACCACATGAAATACCATGCATTCCAAATATAAAAAGGAAATCACACATGAAAATCAATACCTACAAATAATTCCTGATGTAGCTTCTTGATACTTCTCTTCCTTTCTTGTTTCCTCCTTCCTCTTACCTTCTTTTCATTTCTTGATCAAATACCAAAGTGCTCGAAGAAAATTCTAAGTGTCCAAGACTGAGAGAGAGAGAGAGAGAGAGAATAATGAGAGATCTCCAAAACTGATTTGAAAAAAGCTACCAACTGATCCTCACACACCGTTTTATTAACGAGGTCCATATTTTGTTCATTTTCCTCCACACATGCAACCTAGGACCTTTCATCTATGTTTTCTCCTAATTTCCATTATTTTTGTAAATAAATGTGCTAAAAATACCCTTTTTCTTCTCTAATGCATTTTCCATTTCCTTTGCCAATTTCCTTAGCCATAAGAAACCAAATGAACACCCACTAGGATGTTTTGCTCAACATTCAGCTTTTAATAAGTGTCCCATCGGTCATGGTTATTATTTTTAACTTTTATTACATGGAATTTTCACCAGGGATGTTACAATTTCATCATTCATGATGAAATAAAATGATTAAATGCTTGATAAATGGATTTTTATATATCAAAAAGTGGGAAAACATGTTATCGTATTAGTGAATAAACTATTGTAGAGGGGAGGGAGACTTGCCTTGGTGGAAGTTATCATTGAAAAAATCCCTATATACCGGGCATCGATCACATTAGTGTCTAATGATATTCTCAATCAAATTCCTAAATTATTCTTTAGATTTCTTTGGTGAGGGGAAGACATTTCAAAGTGTATACCCCTAGTCTCTTGTACCACACCACCCATGCCTATGTTGATGGGTGGATGGGTTCTTCATAATATTAATATTTTTTGTGAAGTACCAGGTACAATTGGTTTAAGGTGATTCATAACTAAGACTTCTTTATCACATCAAGCCTTTTATTCTAAATACATGGGAAATAGATCCATCCTTGAGTGATATCGCGGCTCCATAAAATCCATTCCTAATGCTTCCGCTATGTGGAGAACCCTCACTAGGTCCTTGCCCATTGTTGCTGGTTAGGTGGTCTAGCGAATTATAAATGGTCACTCACTAAGAATCAATAAAGATCCACAATCTAGTTTAGGTCGTCATTTTTTTCTTTCTCCAAATTGTATCTATCTTTTTCACACCTTTGGGTTTTATATCTTGGCCAATGAAAAATCTAATAATCACTCCCCATTAGGAACACAAGAATGTAAGTTTGTTGCCCACCTATCTCTCAATGGGTCTGAAGCTATAAAATGGTGTGAATATGTTAGAAACTTGGTGTCATCCCTCATTTCCCTGTTGGACGTTTATCTAGATCGTTTGGTTTAGTCTTGAAATCCAACATTTGGTTATAGTGCATATGTGAAATCTATGCAAGTATAACGTCATAGGTGGTGGTGATGCTTCCTATGGAAACAACATTGTCCTTTAAAATTAAAATTTTCTTGGTGGATTTCTCTAAATTATAAATTGATGACGTGGGATAATCTCCTTAGAAGAGGTTGAAATGGGTCTAACCACTACATGCTATGCCACTATTATTTAGAGTCCATTTCACATTTATTTATTTCCTATATGTATGTCGAGAAATATTGAAGCTTTATTAGTTAGACTTTCTCTCCTTATTTATATAGATGGAATAAACTGTTCCCCACTGATTGCTTGCAAGATTGGGTTGAAAAATCATCTGTTCAGAATTATCGAGCACCTGTTCACTGTTCCCCACTAGAACTTGATTTTTGTTGCCCTAATGCCCTCGTCAATGCTTGCAGAAATAGATCTTGGCATCCTGCATATAATCCCGCACCGTGCACTTCCAACAGTGAACTTCCAAGCCCCTTCCAACCTCCAACTAGTTGAAATGGGGCGAATCCCTCCCTTGACCTAGTAAATTCGGGCAAATGCCATAAATTTTTGTTGCACCTCCAACTTCCAAGCTCCAACCAGTGAGAATGGGGGGCGAATCACTCCAATCCCTCCCCTAAATCCAGGTGAATGCCATTGAAATGCAAAAAATCGGGAGGCGAATTTCATAGTTTAAGTTTTAAGCGCATTTATTTTGTTAGGCTAACACTTAATAATTAATTATTTTTAAAATAATTATAGGGCTAACTATATAAAACTATAGAAAATGGGTTTTATATAAAAAATTCACCCTACCAAAATTTAAAACCCCTTAAAATTCGCCTTTGGGCTATAATTCGCCCCTAAAATGTTCTATGGCCATATTTGTGCATAACATTTGATGGGTCCAAAACCAAGTCATTTCCAGGAAACAATTAGTCCTCGTGAAGTTACAAGTGGCATCACTACGAAGATGAATAAAGAATTCAAGTACGAGCTGAAAGAAAAAATCCATGGGACCCCAACTTGCCTAACATTGATAAAAAGATACAATGAGGATTCTTTAATAGTGCTTGTCAAAGAGATCCACTGAACTGTGGAGTGGGGGTGGTCTTGTCATCGTTCACATACATATACATGGAATTGAACCAAAAGAATGATAATCTCTCAAAAGAGGCACTTCAACATCCAATTGGACCATTCATAAATTAAGAATTATGGGATTACCAAGGTTCAATGGAATCAAATTTCATTTTTAAAGATCATAACAAAGTTGATAAGAAGTGTCGTTAAGCCACATGTCTAAGATTTTTAGAAAATGAAGTCTCATATTTTGGACAATATGAGGTCAACATGGAATTATATTTTCTATTGGTAAATTTAGCAAGTATAGACAACACAATGCATATTTTCATAATGAAAATATAAGTTTTTCAAAAAAAAAAAAAAAAACATAGGAAATGATAAATTTTTTAATTATAGTTTTTAAATAATACTAAAACAAATAAAAAGCAAAAGTAAATAAACAATGAAATTAAATAATTTGTTTTTTTAATTTATTATTTTAATTATAATACTATAATTATATATGTAATAAAAAATCATTAGGAAATATATATATTTTTTTTCATATTGGTCTCTTTTCCAACTATTGCAAATTTCTAATTTTAATTTTATATAGAAAGAAATCTTCAAAATTCAACGGCATTAGTGGAATTTGACTCGCTTAAAAAGCCACATAGAGGGTACACTTTGATACTAATAAGCCTACATTAGTCATAGACAATTTTTAATATAGATAAACTAGGTGCAATCACACACGCACCACACTGGACCATTAGCAACATAGAGAGTACACCTTGATACTAATAAGCCTACATTAGTCATAGACAATTTTTATTATAGATAATCTAGGTGCAATCACAAATGGACCACACTGGACCATTATCTAGAGGTGTCCCCATATATCTACAATTATATAGTCTTTTTATATGTCAACGTCTAATTAAGATTATATAATTTGTCTAAATGCAATTAAAAATTCTAATCTCCTTATAATATACAAGTTACATATCACATGAATTAAATCATTGAAAACCATGAAGAAATAACTTCATCACCATTAGATCAAATCTCTACCAAGTGGAAAATTAAATTAGAAAAATGTGAGCTTTACCAATAAAAAAACAATTCAATAACATTTTTAAATAATAACCCTAAATTTTACCACTATCTCAAAATACCCTATAAGTTTTACTTAACCCTATAAACTATGATGAAAATTAAGCTTGTGATAATTATACTTTTTTTACTATCATACTCATTTTATTATCAGTGTATTAAAATATAAATACTTATTCATATTACATTAACTCTAAAATTAAATGCTAGAAATGAGGGCTTTGACCCACTCGTATGTAGATATGAGTAGAAAAATAATTTAATACAATTTTTAAATCGTAACCCTAAATTTTACCACTCTGAAAATACCCTCTAACGTCTACTTAACCCCACTTAACCCCATAAATTGTGATAAAAATTACATTTGTGATAATTATACTCATTTTATTACCGGTGTAATAAAATATAAATACTTATTCATATTACGTTAATTATTGAAATCCTTTATATTTTCACGAATCTCAACGTAATGAAGGGTCCGTACATCACTTCACCAGCCCAGAAGCTCCATTAAGCCTACAAGAAAGCCACCAACCGATTCATCATAGCAATAAAGCGGACTTATTTATAACGGATCAATCAAAACATAATATACACCGAACCGACCTATGGCCCATACTATCCAGATCTCAGAAATATTATAAATATCGGTTTCGTTACTCCCCATTTTGAAATTACATTGTTGCTCACACCTTGTCACTCACACACTCATTTCAGGACGAGTTCAGTCCAATCGCTCTATATTTACATTCTTAACAGTGAAGATTGTCCCACGTTTTTCTGCAGCAATGGCCGTGGCTGTGGATAGATTGTCTGACCTGCCCAACAGCGTCCTTTCCCTCATCCTCTCTCACCTCCCCATTAGAGACGCAATCAAATGCTCCGTGCTCTCAAAGCGTTGGCGATTCCTCTACACAGACATACCCGACCTCAGTGTCTCTCCCTATCATCTCATTTCAGAGTCTCAGCTGCATTGCACGTTGAATACAGGCTTAATGTCAACTATTGAAAATAGAATATTCGACATATTAAGGGTGCATTCATCGGATCTCAACTCGTTTGTTGTCTCCGTGGCGCCCCATTACGATTCGAGGGAGCCTCCTCTGGTATTCGCGCAGTTTAAATCCAAAAACGTATCGAAATGGTTGCAGTGCGTTGCAAGGAAAAATGTTAAATACCTCTCTCTCCATTATTCCTTCGAAATGGAAACCCCGCCGCCTTCCCTTTTCTCGTGCACTCGTCTCACTGTCCTCACATTGAAGAGTTGTATTCTCACCACTTTTCCAACTGATTTTGTCGGATTCAGGCATCTCACTAAGTGCACCTTAATTCATACCCAAATGACAGATGACTCGTTAGACCGTTTGCTTTCACATTGCCCTCTTCTTCGTAAATGCAATTTTACTAATTGCGTTGGCCTGCAAAATCCAGTCATCTCCGCTCTCAACCTAAAATCTTTATTTCTGCACTTTAATAGCCCACTACCATTGACAGTCAATTGCCCTAAACTTAGAACTCTGAAGGCCAACATGTCTGTTAAAGACTTGAGATTGAATGGAATGGAATTTCGTGAGATTTCCTCAACCATCGAAATGCTCGAAATGGAGCGTGGTAGCAATTTGATTGAGTTGAGGTTGCATTCAAGAACGAGATATAATTTCTCCCTAGACAGATTTCTTGAATTAGTAGGAAGGTTAAGATCATTGAAAGTGCTTGTATTCCATCTTGGGAATGCATATCGTGAGGCAAATGTATTCCGTCATGGGATTAAGGTTCCTCTCTTCAACCTGCTCTCAAGACTTCCTAACCTTGAGCGTTTACAACTGCGTGGAAAGCTGATTTTGGTAAGAAAATATTCCTATTGTGTTTGAGCATTCTTCCTTATTTATTGGGCTAGCAGAGTTCATCAGCCCATGTTGCGGTACATATATGACTTTTGGTTTGTTTTGCAGAAGGAAGCAGTGGGAGATCCAATGCCACCAGCCTTAACGTATCCACTTGCTAATCTTAAATTTGTTGAGATAGAGATCAACAAACACGATGCTAGGGAACTTGGTTTGCTGCGCTGCTTTCTACAAATAGCTCCTGCGCTCAAAGAAGTGATACTGCACCCTAAGGGAGGACGTGACAGGCACAGGTCATTTTTCGAAATGTGGGGATATTTGAAGAAATGTCGTGAAGAAGGAATGCTGTCAGAGGAAATATATCAGATTAGTTTTCGTTTTTAATATTGCATTCCACGATAGTGATGCTGGTGCTGGCTTTCGTTTACCTGATTATTTTTTCTGTTCAAAATGATTTTGAAAGTGTCAATCTATGGAATTTCATTATTTAGGATCTGCAAGGTTTTTATTTTACTAGGTCACCTAGTCTGAGCTATTTAACATTTTTTCATTCCAATGTCCATGTTACCTTATAATGAGTTGAGGTCACCTAGTATGAGCTATTTGACATTTGTTCATCTTTAATGCAATGTGCATGTTACCTTATAAGGTGCAACTCATTTATGAAATTATGATACATTGATAAATGGATTTTCCGTTTGATTATTGCAATTCTAGATGGTTATTTTGTTTATCAATATAATTATTAACTTATTATTACGTTAACTTATTATTACGTTGCAATGTTTAAGGAAGAAGGGATGATTTTACTAACTATTTATTTTAGATTGAGGTTTATCGATTGTATAGAGGTATTATGTCTGAAGTTAAAGATAGATTTTAGATAATTTGTTTGCATTTAAAAAAAAAATCTCAATTTTTCAAAATAATATTTTTCATGCTTTTAAAATAAGTTTTATTATAACAAATATTATGGATAAATATATGAGATATACAATACCATGTGCTTGTAAATTGACATTAATAAATCCATCAACAACTATTTTAAATTAATTTTAATAATTGTATTTTTAAATTTAAAAAAAATAGTAATTTTATTATAAATTTAAAAAAATATAGTTATTTCTTATATTTAATATATTATATATATTATATTACTTATTTTATATATTATATTTCTTTAGTTTTTATATTTTTAATAAAAAACATAATTTAATTATATATCTATATATATATATATAAGAATGAATAATAAAGGAATATAATATTATTTTTAAAAGATATCTTTAGTTTAGAAGATATCTATTACTTAGTATTATTTTATGTTTTATTAATTCTAGTCATTTCAGGTAGTTGGGAGGAAGGAATGGAATAAATTATTATTATTTTTATCTTATACTTTTTTTATTTCCAAACAATTTTGGACATTTTGAAATTAATTATCATTAATTATTATGTAGATGGCAAGGATTTAGGGTCCGTACAATAATTTAGAATATTTTTATAGTATATAGAGATCAAAAGTAGTTATGTTTTCTTTTGTCCCCTTTACTTAAATTTATTAATTAAAAATGTCTAATGAATAAATGCCATATGTGAAGAGTTATGATCTTTTGGGCATGTGATATGTGATATTCATAAATGATGGTATTGGCGTGGTTAAGATATTCTCTCAAACAATTGATTGTGTGTCGAATACATTTTCCTTACGTTGATACAACACTTCTCATATATATGTAATATTATTTCATCAATGCAATATAGACGTTGAAATATGCACTATAAACATTGCCACAAAAAATAAAGTAGTGTGAAAAACTATTTTTAGCCATTCAAATTAAATTCACAATATCTACTCATGTGTATTTTTTCCTGTTGTAATAGAAGTGAAAGTACTTGTAGTCTAGATGTTATTTATTGTTTATTTTTAAAAATATGAACATCTCATACATTCTAACATACACTATGAGCCTTTAGAATAAATTACACATAATTACAAACATATTTAAGACAATTTGATATTTTTTTTTTAAATTTTGAATTTCTTCTTAGTATATGGATAAAGGAAAATGTTAACCCTTCATGAAAAACCTACTATGAAGGACTTCCACTAGTTTTCAGTTAGATCATTTATGATCTTTGGGTTTGACATAATGAAATATAAAATGAGTTTGAAGAATGGGAAAAATGGAAAAAAATATGAACAAACTCAAATAAAGAATTAAGAATTCATCTAAAAATATCAAAATCAAATGGGTAGCTGAACAATTAAGCGCAGCCACAAGAAGACATTAAATTTTGAATTTTACAATTTCATTAAAAATCCATCTAAAATTTCATCAAAATATCCAAAATACTCATCAACAAATATTTATGAATCTAGAGAAATTAAAGCAAAAACTTGCACTGATTCAAATTTTTCGTTAATTAAAAATTTAATTTTAGCTTCATAAAAAATCCTTGAAATTGTATTAGGATGGTGTAAAAATCAAAATACAAAGAATAACTAACATCCCAAAATTTGCTTTAGAATTACTCCTTAGACAACTTCAAAACTATCGTCATTTTTTCAAAAAAGATTGAGAGTTTCCTCTACACCAGAAAATTTATCTCTTAATTAAATGAAAATGAGACCTATATAAATGGATTCACTACAAGGAAAATACCTTCTAGCGGAGGTTATAATGAATCTCTTTTAGTCATATAAAACTCGCAAAATTCATCAAAAAAAACTTTGCTACAACATCTATTTGCGGTAGCAGATGTTTTAGTAGAGATGATAATGGATCTTCATCACAACTAAAAAAGTATGGATGGTTGGAGGTTTTAGTGGATATTTTTTAGTGATGCACTTGATGTAAAGGTAGCATTGATGTGCTAATTATATAAAAGCATAGGGGTTATATACTTAAATAAAAGCACAAGGGTGTTGAACACAAACAACATTGGTGCCTGAAATGTTTACCTCCCCAATCCATATATATTAAACAAATGCCTTGCTTTGCACTTTTCAGGAATAACATCATAGTAGGCCAAAACATATTGCAGAACGAATGCTTTTCTTTAAACTTGCAGCATCAGTGATTATGGTTTGTATAAAAGGACCAGTGTGCTATTACTATAAAAGGATTCTTATTGTCATTTTAATAATGCATCATGGATGGAAACAATATTGTGTAGAAAAGAGGTTTTAGATCTGTGAAATCACTAATGCTTTAAGAATTACAATGCAGTAGGGATTTAAATGCAAACAATACTAGTGCTTAAATAATATGAAGCTCCAATGATTACATTCTTTCAACACTATCATGTTGTACTTTTAAAAAAAACATCGACCATGCAAAAATGTTATCATAATGGTTCTTTTAGATAAAATAATGCATCAGTGCATGCTTATTTTATAGATGCACCGGTCCTTTGTATGATAATTTGTCTTTTTAAGAAACATGAACTTGTGACAGTGAAATTATTCCGATTTTTTAAATATTTTATTCATCAAAAGATCGACATATATCTCAAAAATATTCATATAAATAACATTTTGATTAGTTCATTTTCATATCATAAGGTTTCACATCTCTTCATTATAATATTTAATCATCCATATATTTAATTAATGGTGTAACATTGTAGAGTGACATCACACAATGCAATAGAATAATTTAAAATGTATTTTATTATATATGAATAAGATATTCTTTGTGATAAAATATGGGATGGTTATTGGTAGCCCCTTGACTTTCATTTGGGAAACAATGTCCATTATATCAGAAAAAATGTATGATTTTCACAAACAATTATTTTTAAAAATACAACTTTCATTGACATCCAAATAAATCATCTTTCTTCACTTGAAATATTATCATTGTTTGTGCTACTTCCATGACTTCGGTTAGTTGGACAAATTTTTCATTGATTGCATCAATTTTTTTCGTCTTCTTAATCATGTTCCATTTGTAAACATACAAAAGGTGTAATGTTTGTATCTACATTGGTGAGAATGATGAAATTTGAAATAAATAATATACATCAATGTAAAATGAATCACAATTTCATATAACATGAACTAACTCATGAACCCTACACATGGTTTCAAAACCGGGTCTCATTCATTACTGCAACAACTCTCTTGTTGGCATGGTTCCATACTTTGTTTCCAACTAGTTCTATACCCGATTATAAATCATAGATTTAATATAAATAACTTTTTTGTTTTCTATCAGTTATAAACTCAGAGAAATAAAACAACATAGATACTCAAAAATTCCAAAATTACTTTTTTGTATGCCAACATATACTAGTAAACCATATTTAATCCAATGTGAGTCAATTCTTCCAATGACTCTTCTTTGTATGTTAGCACCTATTTGAGTACATTCCAAGATGGTTGTTGTAAAACAACTTAAAATATATAAAAATGAAATGTTGAGTTGTTATAAGGAAATGTTAACAATTAATCACAAACTTTCATATCAACCCTTTTCTTCCTTATGGTCCTGTTTTATGTGATGAACGAGTTACATTTTGTTTTTTTTTCTGCAAGAAATAATTGAAAATTAATAGTAATGCTAAATTATTTGTTTATATGTAAAAATTTAATTATTCCAAACATTTGAAGCACATTTTTATTGAGATGGCTCCTCTTGTGATGAAATTATGTCTATTTCTTTGACCATCTTCTTATATACCTTTTTAGGCATTCCTATTGGTATATTTCTCCTATCAACTCATTGATCCTTTAAGTTTTCATAATATTCTTGAAAAAGTAAAACTATTTTTATATTGATATATGAAAACTAATTATAACAAAAATGATATTAGTAAATGAATGGTTGTAGTAATATGTAACACCCTCTTCCCACATCTACCCAAGTAATCGTCCAATCGGGGTAAACATGCGATGAGAGGTTACTAATATGAGATTCAACATCCTATATGACCTTAAGGAAGTTGAACCTATGGAAACACCATAAACACGCCTTAAAAAGCACCAACAACAGCTTTAGGGGTTAAACCACCATTCAAGACCCCTGAAAATTGAAGGGGGACTGAATTTTCACCCTTAGTGATGAGCATATAAGGGAATCGGAGTGGTTATAGACCCTTAACCATGGGGATGGATTAGAAATGCAGTGGATAGGGCCCCACATAGTCAATTTTGTGCCTGAGCTTCGATATTTGTGCCACGTTTCTAGCCCCTGAGCCTAGGTCACTGCACAAAACTTCGTGTAAATTTAGGAGAGGACAAATAACATTAAAAAAAGGCATGGAAACAATCACATCATCAGGAAATCATCCAAACACCGCGCAACCATGACTACCATTTCATCAAACATGTCACAAACATTGCATCTACAAGTGTAAACAATATAATTAAACATAGAGTTGTAACACTTATCTCAGAATCGCTAAGAAGCATTTCTCCCTTACTTCATAAGTTGCAATACAATCAATTTCACCATATATACATTGTATGTCCATTTAAAGGAAAAAAATTGATAAATCCTTACATCATCACTAATGAAATACATGCTTATAACTAACATAATAACAACAGAAATACCATGGATATAACATGAATGAAATCTACATAATAACCAGTGAATTTTCATACCAAATACCAAGGCATGTAAAAACCAATCAGAGATGGGAATTTGATGTTCAACCCGCCCATAGATTAGCTGAGCCAAAAATTAATTCAACCGATCACCCCCCTGCCATATTCCAAGCTTGAATTTGGGACTCAAACCGAAAGAACCAATGAGGGCATCCCGAGGCTAAACCACCTCACCCTCATCAAATATAAATCAAGCTTTACCATGATCCAACTCAGATCACTAGCCCAACATAAGCATGGATATCACCAAATTCTCTCCCCTACACCATGAGGAATTTTCATGTCTCTTAGTATCTTAGGCTTTATTGCAACCCATAGTCCGAATGAGAGGTAGCTAGGCCCTAAACCAAGGTAGCGCCCTCTAGGCTATAATGTATATCCCACCATTCACCAACAAGGATTCCTAGGCAGGTAATCAATGGAAATCACCTTCAGGCTTTACCGCAATCCATACCTACATCATTACGACCTAAACCGAGGCAACACATTTTATGATTTACTATAAGCCATAGTCCGAATCAGGGGTCACTAGACCCTAAACTGAGAAACACATAAATTGGTTCTATGTTATAAAAATAATAATATTCATAGATCTACCTCACTCAGCTTAGAATCCATCTGATAATCTAGCTTAACCAAAACATGGGAACTCCACAACACCATGGCTATCATGAAATGGAAAGGCTAGGATGAAAACACTATCACACCTAGAAAAACCAACACCAAGATAGCATAGAACCACATGTAATACCATGCATGCCAAATATATCAAGGAAATATACACATGCAAATCAATACCTGCCAATAATCTTGTTATAGCTACTTGAGTCCTACTCCTCCTTGCCTGCTTCCTCCTTTTCCCTACTTTCTTGCCTTTCTTGCTCAAATTCCAAAGATCCCCACAAACTATAAGTTTCCAATAGCGAGAGAGATAGAGAGAGAGTATAACGAGAGAGCTCCAAAACTGAACCTAGAAAAGGTACCAGTTGATCCTCATAAGCCATTTTAAGGAGAGGTCTCTATTTTCTTGATTTTCCATTATATTCCTTCAATTTCCTCCTCACATGTAACTTGTGACCTTTCATCTTCGTTTTCTCCTAATTCCCATTATTTTCATCAATAAATGTGCCAAAAATGCCATTATCTTTCCAAACCATTTTCCTTTTCCTTTTCCATAATAAACCCAATTAACAACCCCTAGGATGTTTTTCCTGACATTGACCTTGGAATAAGTGTCCCATAAAACATGATTATTATTCTTAACTTTTATTACATGGAATGTTTACCATAGATGTTATAGAACCTTCCCCTTTGAGGACACCTTCCTCGGGCTTTAACCACACATATACATTAGCAAAACCACTAACAAGCAACCATACTTCCCATGAAGCTTTAAAACATATCTCTATGCAATATTCACAATGATTACCCCACTGAAAAGAAACTAACATGACATCATAACAACATAACAAATCAAATGACATGACACCATACCACTTATTAGAGCTTCATAACATATCTCATGGCGGTATTTATATCCATACACATATTTAAATACATCAAACCATCACATAAGAACATATATCAAAACATCACTAAAACATATACTGAACATATACCAACATCACACCAAAACTACTTTGCCTCAACTAGAAAACAAGAGAGGATACATGGCCCGCATCTCAACTTCCATCTCCCATGTAACCTCATCATGCCCAAAGTTTTTCCATTGCACTTTAATTTGATTTATTGTTGGGTTCCAAAGCATGACCACCTTTTTTCTGCAATATACACCGAGGCTTCGACAGGAATTATCCATATGTTCCCCCTATAATACAGACCAATCAATCACATGATTAACACCTTTAACATACTTCTTAAGAAAATATATATGAAAAACATCATGGAATTTCAATGTTGAAGGTAGTGCAAGTCGACAGGCCACTAGTACGATCCTATCAATGATCTTTAAGGGTCCACAAAACTGTGGTTCTAGCCTGGCACATGATCGAATCCACAAGGAGCTCTTCTTGGGCTTGATCGATAAGTAAACCTGATCCCCAACCTGAAACTCATTAAACAACCTGATCCTATCTACATAAAGCTTTTTCCTATCATGTGTTTTCATGAATTTCTTCTTGATCCCTTGTTCTGTTTCTCCCAAAATCTTTGGTCCAAGAAGTACCATGTTAACCATATCACTCCAACTGATAGGAGTGTTGCAACTCCACCCATACATAGCCTCAAATTGACTCATCCTTAGTGAATCATAGTACATGTTATTGTAGGAAAACTCTACCAGTGGAATACATTCTTCCCACTTGCACAAATGATGCATCCCATATATCCTCAACATATCCTCTAGTATCTTGTTGACCCTCTCAGATTTTCCATTTTTCTGCGGATGATAAGTTTTTTTGAATGCCAACTTAGTGCCCAATCCTACAAACAACTCCTTCCAAAACTTGGAAGTGAAATTTTCATCCTTTTCGGACTCAATCTTCTTTGGAACACCATGAAGTATGACTATTTCCCTGATAAACACCTATGCTACATCACTAGCTGAGTATGTAGTCCTCAATGGAAATAAGTGTTGGACCATTGTTAACCTATCCAAAACAACCATAATGGAATCATGTTGCCTATCTATGTTAGGAAAAATTGTGATGAAGTAAATGGAAATGACCTCCCATTTCCAATAAGGAATCAAAATTGGTTGTACCAATTGAACTGGATGTTTACACTCTCCCTTAACCATCTGTCAATCCAAACATATGGCTAAAAACCCTACCACATCCCTCTTTAGATTAAACCAATAGTAGAATCTCTTTAGTGTAATCAAAGTCTTATGGTAGCTTGGGTGACCTGAATATGGTTTTGCATGAAACTCCCTAAAAATCACCTTCTTCAACTCACTTTTATCCAAGACATATATCCTGTCTCTAAGTCTAACCAATCCATAGGTTGTGATACATTAATCAAAATCTTTTACACGTGTACTTGCACATGTACCTACACCTATATAACCTATACTCGTACCTACACCATTACCTTTACCTATAGCAACACATGTAAATGTACTTTTACCAATACATGTACTTGTAACTATACCAACACTTGTACCTATACTTGTACTTATACTCTGCTACAACATGTATGCAATATCCATATACCTGTGATTATGTTGGCCTGCCTGCAATATCTTATCCTGTAATATTTTCCCATAGGAGCTCATCACTGCTAAGTGATTTACCTCTACTCACCTGCTAAGAGAATCTGCCACCCTGTTTTTTTTTTCCTTGATATACCTGATATCGAAGTCAAACTCACTAATCATACCCAACCATCAAGGCTGCCTGACATTGAAATTTGGCTGGTCAAACATGTACCTCAACCCATTGTGGTCACTCATCAATACAAGCCGTGTTCCAAGAAGATAGTTCCTCCACATCTTCAGTGAATGAATGATCACTGCTAGCTCAAGTTCAAGTGTCGGGTAGTTCTATTCATGTTCATTTAGCTTATGTGACTCATAACATACAACCTATCCATTTTTCATAAAGACTCTGCCAAATACTCTCCTGGAAGCATTTGTACACACTACAAATGCCTTATCAAGGTTTGCAATATTGTCAAAAACTACGTTAGCTACAAAAAACTAGCCTCACACTCTTTCCAATCAAACTACTTACCTTTACTTTGCAATGATGTAATCGAATAAAAAATCTTTGATATTTTTGGATGAACCTCTAGTAGTAGCCTGCCAATCCCATGAATGATCTCACCTCATTTACATTCTTAGGAGCTATCCACTCCATGATGGCCCTTATCTTCTCTCGATCTACTACAATGCCTTCCATGGATAAAACATGTCCCAAGTAGTGTACCTCAGTCTGGAAGAAGTTGCATTTGTTCAGATTAGGATAGAATTGATGCCCTCTCAAAAATCTCAACAATGATGCCAAATTTTGTACATTCTCTTTCTCATTTTTATAATGTACCGATATGTCATAAATAAACACAATAAAAAAAATTTCCAAATAAGGAGGCAACACATTGTTCATCAAACATATAAATGTAGTTGGGGAATTAGTCAAACCAAATGTAACTAAAAAAAAATCATAACTCCCTTACTTGGTTATGAATGCGGTCTTGTAGATGTCCTACTCTTTGATGCATACATGATGATAGTTTGATCTCAAATCGATCTTCAAGAACTCTGTTCTCCCCTTTATAAGGTCACCCAAATAATCGATCCTTGGTAGTGGGTACATATTCTTGTTGTTCACTTTGTTGAGCTATCTGTATTCAATGCATAGTCTAAGAGTACTATCTTTCTGCTTCACGAACAACAACGATGCACCCCTTGGTGATACACTTGTCCTAATGTAACCTTTGTCCATTATTTCCTTCAACTGCAATTTTAACTCTACCAACTCTGGTTAACTCATCCTATAAGGTGCTTTTAATGCTATAGTTTCCTCTGGTACCAACTCAATAGAAAATTCTACCTCTCTATGTGGTGGAAACTATGAGATCTCCACTGGAAATACATCCTGAAACTGCAAGAAAAATATATACTTGTTCTACACATGCATCATCAACTTCTTTACCTATATCACTAGAGATATCAACTGAAAATAGTAGACATTATTTCTTGTGACCACCCTTGGCCTGCATAACTATCACTGTCTTAATTGAAGTGGATTTTGTCTTTCCATGTATGACTCTTGGTTCTCCATTTTCATCCAAGCATTAAATAGCTTTGTCATAGCAATCTACCTTGGTCTTGTGAAGATATAACCAATCTATAGCCAATAAAATAATGGAAGAACCCAATGGAAATATGTTCATGTGCACTGATGGAGGCATACCATTTAGCTCAAATGCACAAGCTCTTACCCAATGGTGAACTATTTTCTTCGTACTTGTTGTCAACTGAACCAACCAAGATTCCACATGTGTTTCCTTAATCAAACCACACTTATCCACCAATTTAGGATTAATGTAGCTATAATTAGATAGAGGGTCGATAAAAATAGAAATAACTTGATCACAAATCTTACCATCCATTTCAATGATAGAATCCTAGTGGTTTTCCTGTTTATTGTCCAATAGTGCATAAATATGAGGAATTTTTTTTCCAACATCCCCAACAGTCTCTGCCACATGTGCAGTATATATCTTAGGAATACCACCCTGATTCTCTAGAAAACCTCTCTTAATATGTTCCTTGCTGCATGTCCAACATTCCAATTGTTCCGTACCATTATCTCCATACTGCTAATGTGATCTATACTGTTGTTGTGGCCTATGTCCATGTCCACCTGCATAAAAATTCTTTTGCAGTGCCACATTTTCCTTCTCTTCTGAATTATCAGGCCTTGATATCTTAGATTAACATTTACCTTTACATTTCCCTTTCCATCCCTTCTCAGACTGATTCTTGCATTTGACTATTTATAGAAATGCTTATATTTCCTAATCACTTCCTGATTTTTTTGAGGCTCATCATACTAGATCTGATATTTAAATTCTAATGGAAAACCACTAAAAAATCGTTGAACCTTAGCCTTATAATTGGTAATATATGTCACATACCTCAATAGCTCTAAGAACTTCGTCATGTACTCTTCATCTGTGATAGAATTATTTTTCCTTAATGTCCTATTACCTCTTTGACAAGTACTTCTTCCTGAAAAGCCTCTTCAACTCATGCCAAATCAGGTCATATGTCTTGATGTGCCTAACTTGCTTCACATATTCCCACCAGATGTTTGTCTTACCCATGAATCTGAAGATATCAATCCTGGCCTTCATGTTATCTGAGTACTCATGCAACTGAGAGAACATCTTCATCCCAATTATCCAAGCTTTTTCCTCTTCTTCATAATCCCAAGCACCCCTTTTCATTCCTCTTGTAAGGATGATACCAATGTTGATCATGATGCATATCCGAACCAGAACTAGAATGCCACTTGCACTCATCATCCCGCCTATCCAAAGTGTCCAAAAATCTTCCATATCTCACTGTATATTCTCTATATGACATATATCTACTAGGATACTTAATGCCAGATGACCCCTTAGTTCTATCCTCATTTCCATAACTGATACGTAGTGGCCCTTGTTTCTACAATTTTGAAAAGCTCTGAAGAAGTATTGCATTCGCCCCTGCTTTTTTGTCTTGCACCTGTATCAGTTTTTTATAATATTCCTTACAACTCGTTATTTCTTCTTTTAAGCTTCTCGATGTATCTTCCAAATTAGAATATTTCCCACCATGCTGCTCATATGATTCACAGGGGGTATCATTGTAGTCGACCATCTTTCTATCCATGTTGGTATTTCTCCTACAAGGTATAATATGTCATCTAAACCAAATAACAATAAACCAACATACCTTAGTGTAATTTGGGGAGGATACTTCCTACAATATATAACATCTAGGAATATAAACGTATAAATGTCATTATAATTGGAGCCCAGTCATCCATGCATGGCCATACCAAATGCAGACCAACACAAGCTCGACCACACACAACCATAAGCATGAACTATACACAAACATAAACAGCATGTAACCCAACTTGATTGATTAATGGACATTCAAAATATAACATTACACAATGAATCATACACAAAAATACACAAGCATGACCCATATGTGATCTAGCATAACCAAGCAATGTACATAAAATACATAATCATATATAAACAAGAGTGCACACACGATACATAAACAAGAACTTCACACAATTAGTCATACATTCATGACAACATGTTGATAATAACATCATCAATACTTCCATGGAAACACCACTGCCACCATGGCCAACACAAAAAATATACAACAACCACAAAAAACCCACACTGAAAACACATAATAAATCAACATAATGCATGATCAATGCACTACCCATCAATTCTAAAAGTTGAACCATTCTCTTATACCACTCTATAACACCTTCTTCCCACATCTACGCAAGTAACTGGCAAACTAGGGTAAACATGTGATGAGAGGCTACTAATATGAGATTCAACCTCCTAAATGACAATAAGGAATTGGAATCGATGGAAAGATGACAAACACACCTTACACAACACCAACAACACCTCTAGGGCGGTAAACCACCCTCCCAGACCCCTGAAACCTAAAGGGGGACTGAATTATGACCCCATTAAGTCTTAGTTGCATGAATGTAAGCATAAGGGAGTGGATATATACCCTTATGTGCATGATTTCCTTGGAAAGGTAGCTTATAGAGCCCCAAATAGTAAATTATGTGCCTGCAACTCCGAGATTTGTGCCACTTTTTAAGCCATTGATCCCATTTCACTGCCGAGAAATTATTGTAACTTTAGGAGAGGGTGAATAACATTAAAACAAAGAAATGGAAGTAATCAAATCATCATGAACTAATACAGACTCCAGAAAACCATGACAAGGATTTTATGAAACATGTGACAAGCATTTTTTATACATGTGTAAACATTAGAATTAAACATAGGGCTCTAATACTTATCTGAGAATTGCTAAGAAGCATTTATCCCTTACTTCATAAGCTACAATAAAATATATTTGACCATAGATACATTGTATATTCATTTATAGGAAAAAATATAGATAGAGCCATACATCATCACTAAAGAAATACATTCTTATAACGAACATAATAACAACATAAATGCCATGGATATAACATCAATGAAATCCACATAGTAACCACTGCATTTGCATACCAAATAAAAAAGGAATGATATCTTCACTACTGAATATAAAAGCCAATTGGAGATGGGACTTCCACATTCCACCTGACCATAGATTGCCTGAGCCAAAATTTAATTCATCCAATCACCCTTGTGCCATATTCCAAGCATGAATGTGGTACTCAAATTAAAATAACTAACCAAGGCATCCCGAGTCTAAACCACCTCGCCCTCATCAAATAGAAATAAGGATTTACCATGATCTAACCAGGACCATTAGGCCAACACAAGTATGGATATCACCGGATTCTCTCCACTTGCACCGTGAGGAATTTTCCTGTCTCCTAGTATCTGAAGATTTACAGCAACCCATAGACTGAATTAGGGGTCACTAGGCCCTAAATTGAGACACCAACCTCTAGGATTTATTGTATATCCCTCCATTAACCATCAAGGATTCCTAGGCCTAATCAAGGGAAACCACTTTTCAGGATTTACCACAATCCAAACCCTGATCACTAGGCCCTAAACCTAGGCAACACCTCTCAAGATTTACCGTAACCCATATTCCGAATCAGGGGTAACTAGGTCCTTAACCGAGGCAAAAAATAAACTAGTTCTGTGTTATAGAATTAATAATATTTGGATATCCACCTCACTCAACTTTGAATTCATCCACTAATCCATCTAAACCAAAACATGAGAACTCCACAACACCATCACTATTTAGAAATGGCAAGGCTAGGTTGAAAACATTGTCACACATGGAAAACCCCATCCCAAGACAACAAAGAACCACATGCAATACCATGCATGCCAAATATATCAAGGAAATACAAACATGCAAATCGATACTTGCTAAGAATTGTGTTGTAGCTACTTGATTCTTGCTCCTCCTTGCTTTATTCCTCTTTTATTGCATCTAATTTTCACCAAGGCAGTTACATAACATATACATATATTTCTAGAAAATATTTTTATTTAGGAGTACTATCTTTTGAATGATTTCTTTTTGTCGTTGTATGTGTTTTCTATTGCAAATGTGACAAGTCTCATTGACAATTACTCTCTAAACACTTCATGTACTTTAGATATAGCCTGGTTCTTGGAGTCATTAGATTGATTTTTTTATTGCAAGTGGAAAGTATGCCTATATGTTTGCTCCACTATATCCATCATAGTATTGCAAAGGAATTCCCCCTGTTTCACTAACCTCTAACACCACCCTAGATGAGCTAAGGACCAATTCATCATCATTTACATGTTCTAAAATTTTTCTTTTCTTAGAATGACATTCATCTTTTCCTTTGTTGTTCTTCCCTAAAGAACATTAAACATATATGAATTAATAGGTTGTTCTAAACATTTTATCTAATATTCTTAAGTATATTATTAATAAAAATAAAAACAAATAAAATAAAATAAAAACTCATATTATCAACAATCAGCAATTTTTATATCACGTATTTATGCTCTTCTACAATTAGATTGGAAATAATATTATCAACCTTCCTCATTTTTTTAATTTGCATGACACACACTAATCAATAGATATTAGTTAAACTTACATATAGTTCAAACATATTAATTTTCTAAATAATTTACAAAGAACTTGATTTTTTTTCTTTTTTGGATCTGCTACCTTGGGACGATCAATATTTTTGTTACTTGTCAAAATTTCAAGTATTTTTTATCAATATACAAACAAAATTTCGAGTATTTTTTATCAATATACAAACTACACCATTCAATATGACAGCCATTAAAGATATTGTATACATAAATCAAATCAATTTAAACCAAAAAGAGTTATAGAAACTAGTGTAGTTATTTGCATAAATGGCACGATGTGTTTAATATATTAAATGCAGCAGGCGTTTAACTATTCAACGCTGACAACGAAAATTATTATTTTTAAAATAATTTTAAATTATTATGCTGAAGTATATAACAATAAAATCACCGTCATCATAGTAAAGAAACTAAAACATAAAATCTCCTCCATCTTACACAAACCCATTAAACTTAAAATGCCTAAAATGAAAAACCCTAATTGTGAAATGGTAGAGGTAGTTAAATCCTAAGGTGAAATTGTGCAGTCCCATAAGCAAGAACAAGCAAGGATTTAAGGTAATTATTGATTTTTTTTTGTTTTTTTGTTTTGTTTTTGGAATGTTAATTTAATCTAAATAGGAACAAAATTTGTAAAAAAATTACGAGTAAAATCATGTTGGACAGATAAGTCATTCTTGCAAACAAGACAGACCTCCCAAGTGTCCTAGGGAAAGCTAGCAACAAATGGACAAACAAAACTATCTTTCTCTAGATATATTACGATTCATAATTAAATGCTATAAAGGTTTAGCGATCTTACCTTTGATCCAACGCTTGTTTGTAGTAGTAGTCCTTCAGTTGCCCGAAAGACTTGCCTTCGAAGATCTACAATCACAAACAAACAAACATCAAATAGCACCTGTATAGCATATATTCATAAATCATATCTATTGTGGTTATCAAGGAATCCATAAAATAAATAATCAATTGACAGCTTATTGAGAAAAGCAGACTTATTTGTATTAACTTAAATAAATAAGAGCCTTACAACCGTGTCCGCCTTGATGTCATATAGGCCTTCCTGGGGTCCGGAACAGACGTTTCCTTTACTCTGAACAGCCTTGCACTCTTCCAAACGAGATACATACAGGTATTTAATCTTTCCCACATGAAATCTCAGCTAAAAGGGTCTAAGTTTCAACAACACTTCACCTCCAATAATACTAAAACTTGAACTCATCAATTGTAACCCCTTGAGGCTGTCCTATGCCTCTTTTTATAGTGAAAGAGAGGAAGTTATAGCTCCATGCAAGAAGGGATAGAATCCTCCTTCAAAGGGATCAGTTCCTTACATCAAGGGGTTGGCTCTTTAATGGATGGGATACATGAACCTGAAAAGAGCAGACTTTCCACAACAGGAATGTTTCTAGAAGCTTCTAAAAATGATTCAAACTGAGCTTCTAGATTTTAGTTGTGCCTTTTTTACCTTTTACAGGGCTCAGCATTTTCAATAAAGAAAAAGTGTGGTACGTACCGTAGTTTTCCTTTACAAAAGGTGCGGTACCGTAGGTAAAGCTAAGAGAAAGTGTAGTACAAGTGTTTTAAGGAATTTTATGATATTTTCTCTTATTTTCAAGGCTTGATATTTGGAACTGATGTGTTTAGACTTACAAGGGAGAAATGTATGAGTAATAATGAGCTCATACGGACAACAAAGCATCAAGGTGACAATTTTCAGTGTAATAGAATGCCCCGTAAAGTGCGAAGTCTGTAATAGATGAAGAGTGAGTCTGTAATGTATGAAGAGTGAAGTACTTTATCATTTCAAGGATCAGCCTGTGGACACCCCAGTAGGAACCTGTAAAAAAATTCAATGCAAAGTGTATATATGTATATATATCATCGTTGAGGTAGGCATTCCCATACTCATATCAAAAAATAACTCAACTTGTTCTGATACAGAAATGATTTTAATATTACATAAATATTGTAGACACATCATGGACATAGCCATCTGTAATGAATATTATACTGCATAATGAATAATAAAAATCCTCGGAGCTTGGATGGTGGAAACTAGATGCAGGGTCTTGATTTCTTCTTCCCGAACTAGTACGATTCTATCCATGCGATTAAATGTGTTGAAGTCGAACATGGTAGAAACCACTTGATTACCAGTCAATGATGTGAACTTTTAACAAGTGTGAGACCACCAATAATGACAATGGCTCTCAAAGTACTCAGTACAATCAATGAACTGTGAATAAGTGATCTGAACTCGAACATTTCTTGGAATCGTTCGATCGAAGGTCAATTATGCAACCTGTCTTCGAAGGCGAGAAACCTGCCATTAAGGCATGCAGATTCCAAGGTACTGACGAATTCTAGATCAAATTTCTAGATGATTAGCTGCCGTTGATAGAAAGTGATCCATCGTAAGCGAGCTCATGAAACAAAACCATAGATCAAGTTTGAAGAAATTTTTTGCAAGGACTGACTCAGGGATGGTCAACGCGAATGGAGATAAATGTTTGCAGATGAATGGTTTATTTGATTGTCCTGTTGAACGCATAATGACACTGTAGATGGTTTGGTGACAGTTTCCATAAGCTAATACCTAGAATCCGGATAAAGACTTTCAATTTGGTTTGATTAACTGATAGGCAAAGGATTTCCCAACCCAGGTGGAAGTGTGACAAAAAGTGTCATGTTCAAGAGTGATGTAATAATTTTTACAAATCAAAGCGTAACAAACGAATATTTTTTTCTCTCTTTTCCCCAACCATTTCTGGAAAGTACCCCTTTATTTTTGACAAGCTTGAGGAGGATAACATTTTCTTGTTTATAAGCTCATCCTTCGGATGAGTCCAACTTAGTTTAAAATCAAACCTTAAGAAGGAGTGGTCCGTTCCTGTTTGTAATCGATAAGTCCTTTACTGTTAAATTTTAACAAGTTAAGTATAGGAGAAACTCGGTGTTTTTCATTTTTAGGGAGTCAGAAGAAAAACTTAGGAAAACTCCATGGGTGTAATTTTTCGTAATTTTAGTCTCTCGGGCCTAAAAAGGGATAAAAATATGCAAGAGAGAACTCTATTGACCATGATTAGTCAACGTATACCTTTTTCGTAAATATTCCATTTCAGTCCGGAAAAGGGGTAAACTTATACTTAAGGGACGACTGTTCATTTACTTTAACGAGCTGAAATAGTAAAGTACTAGGCAATCTTTTCATTTTTAGAGAGTCTGAAAAGGGCTTAAAATAGGACTCCAAAGTTTCGCTTTTTCGTAATTTTCAAGAGTATGAAAAGTGATAAAAGTATACTCATTAGTTTCACTTTTTCTGTAAATTTTAACGAGTTCAAAAGAGTGATAAAATGTACACATATTGCCAAATTTAAATTTAATTAATGAGCTGGAAAAGATGGAAAGAACTTGGCATTTTCATGTGTTTTATGAGAATGAAAGATAGAAAAATAATCTCGGGATTTTCATGAGTTTAACGAGTCTTGAAAATAATAACCAAAATGGACTCAAGGTAGGTTTCATTTTTACACAAGGTTGAAACAAAGAAAATTGTTTCTAGTACTATCTTAGCCCTCTATTAAGCATCTAATTAAGCATTTGGGATCTAATTAAGCATTTCTAGTACTATCTTAGCCCTCTAGTACTTGGGGGCTTTCTTCAATCTGTAAACATGGGTTTCCTTTTCATGTTCCTCAAAGCCCTATGGTTGTCATGACTTGGCTGAGATTATTGACCTCATACATCCCAATCAATTTATCATACATCTCCTTTGACTTCTTGGACTTGGACACATAGGTGATGAAATGGTCTCTAAGAGAGTCAATGATGAGCTTTTTGGCCTTGATCTCAAATTTATTGTACTTTTATATGACACTGGCATTGACATTCTCAGGAGGTTCAGCTACTTGGCCCTGCACATATTCCATAACATCATTCTCTTCAAGGGTAAGATCCAATCTAGCCCTCCATGCTGCGAGGTATCATTCAGTTTCTCTTCAACCTTGAAGTAGGAGGAAGTCATCTTGCCAAGAAATTTGATGACAAATTAGCAAGAAAAATGTCTTAAAGGGGTGTTCTCTGGTCTCCAGTAGCTAATCTTCACCTCACTCTGATACCATGCAAATTTTACACAATGTTCTATGTTGATATAATCACTTAAAACAATTTTATCCAATTTCATTCACCCTAGGAACAATTAAGCAATTATAGATAGAATAGTAAACAATAATGCACAATAGAACATAGGCAAACATGAGACACAGATTTTGGTCAAAGACCAGGGCAAAACCCCAGCAGGTTGAAATTCTTCTTCTTCTTAGTCAATCAATGTTCAGCATGAGATACATAGTCCAATAGTATATCCATAAACGAGTCAATGTCAAAGATTTGACATTCCATGTCAACCAAACCAAAACTAATCCAAATAGAGAGAAAAGTCAATTCTTGTCCAAGATAACAGTCTGCAGCAGAGGGCCAAAATTTAGCCTATTGCAGCTTGGTCAACCATAGTAAACAACCTAAAATTTTCAGTCAAACTCAACATCCAAACCTTCCTAGAAGGCTTTGGTCAACCCAGCAGAATATTTGGCTTCTTTCTTAGTCAAAGATTTGGTCAGCCGATCCAAAACAATCCTCCAATCTTCAGTCAAATGAGAGATATTTAACTGCAGTCAAAGTTTAGTCGAATAGTGTGGTCAACCTCAGTCAATGGCTGGGGAAAATAAAGATAAAGATGTGGTCAATAGAGTCAAATATTTTGGAATATTCAGCCTCCCAAATCAGTCCAAACATCTTGGTCAAAACAGATTTAAAGTGCCCAGGTCAATGCAAGTCAAAGGAGAGAGAAATTGTTGGTCAGCGCAAAACAGAAATGACTCCTTGCTCCTTCACACAAGTGAACTTCTGTGAATTTCAGATCAGATTGTGTGATGTGTGATAATTCCAAATGACCTCCAACGATGGGTCTATTTATCTGTGGTTGAGGAGGGGTCATTTCCATTGTGCGCCCGACTTGACTTCCTTAGGGCCGACTTGGTCAAGGGTCAAAATGTGACTTTTCTCCATTATTTTATTGATGAAATTTCGACCATAGCTTCCCAATTTCTCAACAATTTATTCTATGAAAATCAAGTATAAGTTTGTTTTGATCATGAGCTCAACCCTTTGTTTGTCTTTTGTTCTATGTAGAGGGATGAGGTACACTATCAGCTCTTGGCTAAGGGTGCTCAGTTGATCAAAGATTCCTATCATTGGATCCAAAATTTTATTCTAATTTTATCTTAGTTTTAGTAGCTTTGAGGAAGAGGTTATGATGTCCATTGTATATACCCTTTCAATTTTTGTATTATTGTTTGTAAATATTCTTCTGTAAATATAAGATGTACGTTTAAAAAAAATAAGAAAATGAAAAATAATTTCTCTTGATCTATGCTAACTGCTTGGAAAAACAGTCTTTTCATGCTTGCTGAGTGCACAACCTTTGTGCATTTTTGTCTTCTGGATCTTGAAGTCCGAAAATCCTTGGACAATGTGCTTAAGGGGTGGGAGTGCTCCATAGTGTATTTGACTAAATTTATTTTGCAAAGGCTCTTCTAGCTTGTGACTGTCATACACTAAAGCACCATTTTTCATTAGATCCACAGGCAAACTATATGGGCCCACCTTCTTGCACACATTTGGCCAAAACTCGACTATCCGTTTGGCCGCAATTTTTTATGCTGACTCACTTTATCATAAATCTTGGCTACACAGCTAAGGTCTGCCTTGGTTGAAACTAAAAGAAGATTTTTTGTCAAGTGAAGAACATTTAAAGGTATCATCTGGCCGTAGAAAATCATCTGATACCCTTTAGTATTGTAAGAACTTACCAAGGGGAACCATGCTGCCCTTTCCTAGTATCCATTTATAAATATTGGAAACCAAATGATAGATTCTGAAAGTACGATCATAATTACCCCCTAGTCTATTTCAAAATTTCAACTTTCAAGTGCTCTTTGGCATCTTGATGTTATCAATTCTAAGTTAAACCTGCTAACATAGATGTTTTAGTATATCAGAGAAATGGGTCTGTCAACTATTGAATTATTGAAGGGATTAGTCACTAAGTAAAATATAGGAATAAAATGTATATGCTCTTGCCAATTTGAAATTTTTGGTTCCTTTTGTGGAAAAGATCTGTTAAGGAAATGTTTTACTTTTGACTTGCAATTGCAGGTGGGAAACCACTCAAATTTTATTTAAAATAGCATGACACATGTGAAAAGATTATCAAGAATGCCAAATGTAAACATGAAAATATATTGCATGAAAGAGCTGTCGATTCCTTTGTATAGATGAAGTTCAGTTTTATATCCTGACTCCTTGCTTTGCTTTTATCATAAAAAGATGTTGGAGACTTGGGCTCTAAATATCTACAGGATGATTCTCTGCATATGAATGCATTGTACTCTTTTGAACATTTAAAATTAGTACTCTCTATGTGCACACTTTACATATGTTATTAGATGATATTTTTTGACATGAGTGGATAACTAGACAATGATTAAGAAAACATCACTTTTGATTGTTTTGAATTATTAAAATTCTACTATTTGAATTAACTTTCTTACTAATAGGGATTATAATGCTAAGAAAGCTAGGCAGAAAGACCTTTTTGGTGTCAGCATCGATGAGATCATGGAGGCACCAAGTTATGGAATAGGTCGCAAGGGGCGTAGAAAAGAGGTGTTAATTTCTATCTTTCATTCACACCTAGAAAAAAATTCAAGATGTTCAAGAATAAGAATAGTGTATAATGGTTAGATGAGTTGTCAAGCCTTTGGCTAGTAAGCATGATACAAACACTAATTCATTTGGAGGTTGCAGTGCCAAGAGGTCCTTAGTTTTTTTGGCACATCTCTTGATATTTCCCTCCTTGTTGTCTCCTGTGATAGTACAAGAAGAGGAGTCGTAGAAAGGTGGATGGGCCAAAGTTAAGTCCTGAAGTGACAAAGAAACTAGGTGATGCTAATCTTCTTTATGCCACAAGTCGTTATGATGAGGTAAATATTCTCCTTGACTTTATTAATTCAACTCGCTTTGTTGTTTGGATTTTCTAGGTAAAACATTTGGATTTAGCATGTTATTGCAAATTATACTTATATTGATTACAAAAATTAGCATTATACAAAGATATATTCAACCCTTGAAATCTAGAGGGATTTACGGGTAAGTTCACACTGTGCGAATTGGATAAACCAGAGGACAACCTCCTACTTAAACTCCTAAACTGCAATTCCACAGTGTGAAAGAGCCAAAACAATGCTGACCCTACTATACATAAATTAACCAAAATTGGGACTAAGTCCAATATCCATGAGTCCAGCATCATAAAAACCAAATTAAGCCCTTTAAGGGTGGTTAACTGTACTGAAAAATAACAGAGAATCTTGGTGGGGGGCATAGGATTTTTCTACATTGGTTGAATCATTACCTCACCTTGTCAACATCTCTCTGCCTATCTAACAAGGAATTTTTTTCATTGTGGAAATGCTCTTTCAACTAGAATATGAGAAAAACAAGCATGACCAGGCTCCCCATAGCTAGTTATTGTTGGCATAAATTTTTCATGTAGTAAATTGTGTCTATTATAAACCCTAATTTATAATAGCAATCATTAAATTAAAAGTATCATGTATTTGGGATCTAATTCAGAATTTCTATTACTATCTTAGCAATCTATACTTAGCCATAGGTCCTTCGAATTTCTTCCCTCATCTATCTCGGAGCCCGACCTTATCGAATAATATCCTTGGAATTTGGTGTGTATTTAATAGAATCCTTGAAAGGTATTTAGCCTAAGAATTCTTGGGTTACTTATTCTCCAAGATTTTCTGAGATAGCCTCCGTTGTGGGGACATCCATCCATAGAACATTAGAGGAGTAGCTACTAAGGTGAAAGTGGTGATTGATCCCTATGTTTCCCTTGAGGTAGAGTACTTAGTGAAGCTTTGCACTAAGGTGTTACATTTTGCTGTAGCAAGCCCTAAATAATCCTATTTTACCCTAAGTACTATCCTTGGAATGAGGGGAGTGCCTAGTGGGTTTCCCCAGGATATGTATTTCAAGGAAAAAAACAAGAGAATGTAAGCTTCCTTTTATATATCCTTCCGCTTTTTGTTCTGCTGTTGTAATTCTTGTATATATAAGATGTATTTTTCTATTAAAACCAAGAAGAGAGTAATTAATATGTCTATACAAACAAATCCATTAACAAAACCAAGCAGAGATTAATTGGTAACTTGCTTACATAGGGCACCCTAAGTGAGATAAACCCTCCTTAACATCATTGATACTAGTCATATGCAAATAGAAATCATAAAAGATTGTTTTTAGACAAATAAACCAATACAATAAGAAGAGTAAAAGGAGACTATTTCGATATAATGGACCATAACATGGACTCCAAATGAATCTGAATCCCATCCTGTAGCCAACATACTCAAAAAGTGATAAATAGGAGCTAAGATATTTTAAAATAGCAAAAGGGAGGATCAGTAACCTTCAACTTGCTTGTATTTAAAATCCCTTGGATAAGAAGGCACCAATGCATTTGCTACCAACAGGATATGAGTGATATTCAAACTCCTTTTGAGGCTGCTCCAACAGAACCAATAAATAGTCCCTGCAAAACAAATAAAAGGTTACTTTTGTCCCGTACATGCCCAAAGCTTGAAAGTGGTCTCTTAAAGAATTCCATTTTCAGTGTCCTTTTATTTCAACATTGACTTCCTTTCCAAATCAGAGAAAACATACAATATGTAAAGTGTTGTTCATAACAAGGTCATGAAAAATGGAAAAAAAATTCACCCATAGTAGATTATTAAGAGAGAGTAACAGACTTGGACAGCTACAAGGTCATGAAAAATGGCAAAACATTTCACCCATAGTAGATTATTAAGAGAGAGTAACAAACTTGGACAACTAAAAGAAATTCTTACTAAGCATTAAAATTTAAAAGTCATCGATTCGTTTCCAAAAGGATGGTAGCTTGAATGTTATCACTTAGAGTCTGTGGACAGTACAGTAGTGCTAGAATATAAATTTTGATGTGAAATAGAGTCACTAGAGTGATGGAATAAAGTAGGATTCATAGCATAATGGAATATTATCCCATATATGCCTAATGGTCTCTTAAAAAATTCCATTTTCAGTGTACTTTTATTTCAACACTGACTTCCTTTCCAAATCAGAGACAACATACAATATGTAAAGTGTTGCTCATAACAATGTCATGAAAAATGGAAAAAAATTTCACCCATATTAGATTGTTAAGACTGAGTAACAGACTTGGACAACTAAAAGAAATTCTTACTAAGCATTAAAATTTAAAAGCCATTGATTCGTTTCCAAAAGGATGGTCACTTGAATGTTATCACTTAGAGTCTGTGGACAGTACAGTAGTGCTAGAATATAAAGTTTGATGTGCAATAAAGTCACCATAGTGACTTAGGAGTGGTAGGTACAGGGGTGGCTATTTACAACCCTAGAGGACCACAATAATTTACAAGGTAGGTCAAAAAATTGGTGGTGATTGGATATTCCATGGTGGTACTTCAAGAAATAATCAAGCATTTAACAACAAGACCTTCCAACCATGTCCAGATTGCTAGACACGATTCATAACATAATGGAATATTGTCCTTTGTCATCAAAAATCTAAAGCAAATGACATGAAAAAGAGAGGTGTTCTTTTGTATCAGGGACAAATGACCAACAATTAGGGAAAAATCTTTTCACATTAACTTCCATCAAAATTTTCCTAATCAACTATAGTTTGAATGTGTTAAATTCTCTAATCCCGGAAACCTGACTACTTATTTCCCGCTAGAATATTATGCAGATCTACTGAATTGAAAGCAAAACTAATATTTTATGATCCAAATGGATTTTACAAACCCAAAAAACTTATATCTTCAAAAGTTGATGCAAAGGTTTCCATGTCGAAGAGCTCATCGAGTGCTTTCCAACAATTTTTGAACTAAGTCAAACAGACGTCATGTGAAATAGATGTTCTTTAATAGGTCTGATAGATATATTCACCGTAAAATAAACTCAATATTGTTCCTCTCAAGACTTCTCTGTAATTTTATTGCAAAAACAAAGATCTGTAGGTCTAAATTTGTCTTCAAAACTGCCACTATAGATCCGAATTACAAGACTTTTGCAAGGTCACAGATTTCACCATAGGTCCGAATTAGAAGGGTTTGAGTTGCAAAGAATAGTCTCAGGTCCGAGCTTCGGGAAAGGTCGAAGTTACAGGCCTGTTAGGGCCGCAATTTTAGGCTTTGATAGGGCTGAAATTTCAAGCCTGAATTCAGTTCCGAAAAAAATTATTTTCACAGGTGCAAATAGGTCTGCAAGAGATATATCCTTCTAGTCCAAAACATTGTAATTATGATCTCCCATTTAACCTCCTTGGCCTCCTATTTTATCTCTTAATTCTCACCGTATTTTTCACGAAAAGTTTCATTCCAAAATGATGAGAATGACTAGTTATTTATAGTTGTTTGTGTATGAACTAAACAGTCATGTATTTTGATTAAGGAGCCGAAATACCAATTTGAGCTGACCTGTGCATAATTTTTGGCATTTATTTAAACAAATTTTAAGACTGATACAAGGGGTAATTTTATGGTTAAGTCTGGGCCTCAGTGCTTGATAGGAACACCATACAATATAGCGTTATTTACTGTATCTTCTACTGTAGTGCAGACATGTTTTAACACCTCCTTTGCTGAACACTTGATAGTTATAGGGGATCAACAAAATTATGTTATATCCCTCCTTTGTGGCTCAAAGACTCTTTTTTTCATATAAAATTCCGCATGTCAAAGCCTCTCTGCTCCTTCACTTCCCATAGGACATGTCACATTATCAAAGCCTCTCAGCCCTCCTGCATTCATTCAGATCACCAAACTACACATATGTTACCTGAAATAGTAGTACTCTAGACCTCCACAAACACACATACATATACAGAAAAAGAGAGATTCTGTTCCTGAGTAGTGGTCATTATATGGCTCTAGTTAGCTGGATAAAACATGCATGCAGAATAGAAAAAGCATATTTTCACCATGGAGTGTGTTGTTTCCATCATTCTTAGGCCGATGATATGTTTTCTCATTTAGTGTGAATTCTCTATCCTTGATAGGGTTGGCTACATGGCCCACCAAGGCACCAAAGTAAGGTCTACTGGAGCTCATGTTATGCATTAATAAACAATCTCATATTCCCAATGGTAACACATACATTTGAGATCCATTCCAATATGTGAGTAGAAACTATAAATTTATCTTAAAATTCTAGCATATGATGGTTGTACTAATTTCCAAAGGGAAATGAAAATACATACCATGTATGAGGAAATATTGTCATAGCCAAGAAGTACATTTGCTAGATGGCCTGAATGCATAAATACCAATACTTAATGAGCTAGCTCCCTCTTAGTAAATGATGGTAAAGTAGTTGAAGGGTATGGTTTAGGGATGATTACCTTTAGCATCAAGGAGAGTGAGGGAGACGAGGGTAGCTTCCCAGTTGGTTAGATTTATATACAAATCACCTCTGCGAAGTTGAAAGAAACTTGGGGCATTGATCTTTCTATACGGACGACCATAATGAGCCAACTTGCCTTTCCCTTCCAAATTTGTTGGATTCAATTCCCAATTTTTCCCTTGACTGCTAGCATGGAATTTGTAGAGGTGAATGAAAACCTAAATGCACTAAAAATGTAAGAGAATGGGTGACACTTTCACCATCATCGATTGATTGACTGATGAAGGGATGGATGGATAAGCTAAAGTAGAACATTCAATGATATATATAGAGAGACTCACATAGTAAATACTAGACTAGGGTGTGTCTGTGTGCCTTAAGATAAGGTCACGATGTGAGGCATAAAATATATTTTGTGCAACTATAGACAACCCATGCACTGTGGCTACCAAAAGATGTAATCTTTGGAATCTAAACTTGTTACATTTTTGAGTTTTTGTCTTATTACCCCAAATTTGTTTTTGGCCAAATCTTAATTTTGTTATTTAAAATTGAATTTTGAGTACATATATGGATTCAACACCTTGAAAAAACCCTAGAGTAGTACATTTTTGTTGTTTGTAGATTGAAGGACCTAAACTAATGCAACATGGTTTTGTGGATGCCATTTCTAAAGTTGGGCTGGCCAAATTCCTTTTTGACCTTTCTACCATCTATATAACCAAGTAATTTTCTATCACCTGTATAACCTTGCCTTTTTATAAAAAAAAAGAGGTTCCTACACTCAAAGAATTGGTTTTTCCTGGCCATGGGGCAATAAGAATGTTGAAATTCTATAATATTTTATATGATTAGAAAATCCAATTTTTCCATTGCTAGTCTGAACTATGTTCAAATTTTGGTTTTGGGTGTAAACTGTTGGTTATTTGAAACCCATTTATCAACTTCACTATCTGAGTAAAGCTTAGATAATATCTAAGATGAGGAGGTTGGACCTATTTCAGGCTGTTGTACTCAAGCTAAAGGTCAAACATAAGGTTATGCATATACATGTGGTTCAAGGTATCCTTTTCCTCACGTTATTCTCTATGAATTAAGGAATGTATGTTGCCAAGTAGGAACACCTGTTGGTCTAGGATCTGATACAACCAACAAGTTACTAGGAACACCCAACAGATTACTAGGATCTGATACATGCTTTATATTTCTAGGATCTAGTCTAGGAACACCCAATAACGAGAGGTATATCCACAAACCACTCCAAGTAAGATATGAAAAGGTCTCTTAAAATGCCTCTGAATACCAAAGCACTCCAATGTTTATAATGACATACTGATGTCCAATTCAAATGCTACCTAAGGATTTCACAAAGGTTCTAGTGCCTTTGTTCAAGGGTTCGTTGTATGTTTCCAAGGGTTTGAAAAAAAAAACTTTCACTAGATATTAACAGCCCTTATGATATTTTTTACCACCACCATTTCTGCCACAAAATTTCTGTAAGGTGAAGACACATGAAGATTTAAATTGGTTCATGTTTGAAGGAAATATGAACTATTTTGATTGATGGGTATTTAGAGTTTTATTGCTGTCTATAATTTGCTTACAATGACCATAGATGTAGTCATAAAAAAGTAATAAATATTATTGTTGTTCGCAAGGCTGAAAAGTTGTCTAAAATCCCTCAAATTATCCCACAACAAGCTTCCCAAAAACCCCACATCATTGTTGGAAACATTTGTTGATTTCACCTTTATTTTTATACTTGTTTTCATGTTGCCCTATCTGTCCAAACATTGGAATCAGAGCCATAATAGTGCTTTCATTAACCCTAGTTCTATTTGTTGGTGAAAATTTACCACAGTTGGAGGTATCAACCATTCGAAATACCAACACTATTGGGTTCCATAGAACCACCAATCAAAGGATATATCTACTGTTGTATCTTATTTTTAGGGCTCTTCACATGCTGCCATCAAATCCGTGGTCATTTTCCTCTATATATCATATTCATATTGCCTCATAATCCTACAAGAGTATGTTACATGACCTCACATCCTCCTAGAAAATTTTTATCTTATATGCCGAGTTATATTTATGCGTGGATGGTGATCTGTTTGCTTTCTTTGGAGACCATGGAGGATGAAAATATTATTGATGTCAAACTGTTCATGGAGGCTACCACCAAATACTGCAATAAGGGAGACTTTCCCATGATATTTTTGGAACCTTAAAACCATGTTAAAATTGTTTGAAACATGAGACCTAAAAATAAAACAAATGCTACAACAAAATCATTATAATGTGATCGAAGTTCTATTATAGGACTTGTCTACTGTTGCTCATACACTGTCTCAAATAATCAGGTTGAAATTTAGAAACTAACTATCGCTGGTCTAGTATGAAAAATCCAATTCCTAGCATGAGGCATATGATGAAGACATTGGCTAGGTTACATGTTGGCAGTGTATGTTATGTTTATCTATTAATTTTTCTTTTGGTTAGAAATTGGGAACTTCACCAAAACATCATACTAATATGTAAAATTTGAATTAATTGTTGTGAGACAGCTAGCATCTAGGATATTTGTTTCTATCCCATACTTTGCCATCAACATCTAAGTTGCATTGCCTGTGCATGTGTTGAATGGAGTAGCTATTGTTGCATCTTTATGATTTTCATTGTCAAATATACTATTCTGACATGTCTTCTCTATGTGGGGAAGGTATTACTACATTGTATTTGCTAAGGACGCATGTTCACCAAGACAAGTCAAATACTTCAAAATGTTGGATGTGTTTTGTATTATTGTTCTAGAACATATTCTCTTTGTCTTTGTTTTGTATTATTTTTCGAGAACATATTCTATTTTTCTTCGTCTTTATTTCAATTTTTTTTTTTATGTTATTTGAGTGTTTTAGGTTATTTAGGATTTTGGCCCTGAAATTAGTGATTGAAATTCCAAATAATCACTTTATAATTGTGGATTTTCTTGTCTATTTGAGTTATTTTACATAAGAAATATTCATAAGTAGATATTAAGTAGATATTCCACCCTTAGCTCTATTTCAAAGTGCTGTAAGAATTTCTGAGGACCTCTTCTATTCCTTGACTCGAGGTGGTGGATTCCCCATCCTGCTAAGGCCTTTCTCTTTCATCTAGTCCTTCATTTTCCATTGAATATGATTTAAGAAATTCTCCCACTGGATGTCTCTTGGGGGATTCTTGTGGTGGTAGTCCATGTATAATTTTTAAAATTCTAATTCTTACCTTCACCTACTTTTCATAACTTCCATAACCATTAGGTAGGGACCTGTAATGTCGATGGTGTTTTGTTTTTTTAGTAAAATATTGTGAAGACTTTAATTTATTGAAAGTTTTATAATTTACAATCTATGAAGTTTCAAGATATAATTTTTAAAGTCTAATTCTTTAAAGGGTGCTATATCAATGGAAGAGCACCTGCTTTACAAGCAGGAGGTTGGTGGTTCGATTCCATCGTGCGTTGATCTTCATATATAAGGAATGAAGAAGATCAGTTTTTGGTGATGGATGCTCTTTTGGCCATCACCAATGAGATTATGGTGACATTTTTTGACCCTCACCAAAATATGAAATGGTGACGATCAACGAACGCCACCATATATACACATCAATAGTGACGACCATTAAAGGTCTGTCACCATAAACCGTTGTTGTTGATATGAAATGGTGAAGGTCACTGTTTGTCATTATAGTCATTATTTGTGAGGGACCTTGATGTCACCAATGAGTTTATGGTGACGGTCAATGAACATTGCCATATATGTGCACGAATAGTGACGACCATGAAAGGTCCATCACAAAATTTTTTTGCTGTTCATATGAAATGGTGACAGTCACTATCCGTCATTATAATCAATATTCATGACGAACCTTGAATGTCACCACAACACATACTTTCGGTAACGCCACCTTTGGTGACGTTCAGTTTTTTGGTGACGGAAGCTATTTTCTATCACCTTTGCCCATATGAAATGGTGACGGTCACTATCCATCACTATAAATCATTATTGGTGACGGACCTTGAAAGTCACCACAACACCTATACTTTCGATGACGCCATATTTGGTGACGTTCAGTTTTTTGGTGACAGAGGCTATTGTCTGTCACCATTGCTCATATGAAATGGTGATGGTCACTATTCGTCACTATAAATCATTATTGGTGATGGACCTTGAATGTCACCACAACACCTATACTTTAGGTGATGCCACCTTTGGTGACGTTTAGTTTTTGGTGAGAAAGGCTCTTTTGACCCTCACCAATGAGCTTAAGGTGACCATTTTTGCCCCTCACCAATGTGATTCTTTCTTGTAGTGTACATTGATGTATATTATTTAATATTGAAATTTTCATTATTCTCACCAATGTATATACACTCATTACACTTTATTTTTATGTTCGTAGATGGAACTTGAATCAGAAGAAAACAATCAACGCAATGAACAAGACATTCCTCCAAATAACCCAAGTCATGGAAGTATCTCGAGCAGTGATAGCAGTTCCAACAAAGAATGATGATCAATATGTTTGGATATCAAAGCTAGGCATTTTATTTTTTTAAATATTTGTCTGTGAAATTAGACATTTTGTTTAATGTAATGGACATAGTGTCCCAATTGAAAGACAAAGGTATACCAATAACTATCCCATTTTGTATGACAAAGAGTTTCTTATTCATATATATATAGTAA